>OZ016503.1:14152081-14176276 GCA_963966595.1 Physocephala rufipes
ATTTTACCATTCTTTTGTGACAAGCTTTGTATGCGATACGCAACATCGTTAGTTCTATTTATAATATTATAAGGTCCTTCCGATTATGTTTGCAGCTTTAGGAACATACGCTTTTTCAGCTGTTGGTTGTGCAACAGTACTAAATCGCCTTCTTGGAATCCTTCCGAGTTCATGGCTCGGTCGTAACGATCCTTTATTTTATTGCTCATCAGATTCATATACTGTCTCACTTGTTCGTGTATTTTGTTCATATCCGACTGAAGCATTTCTCAATAGCAACCTTACTCATCAGTAAGTTTACTGCAAGTAAGTTTCGTGGACTGCCAATCGATAAGCCATTAAAAACATTTGAATGTGCTTATCCCAATTACTTTCACATTTGCCCACTATCTTGTGCAAATATTCTAGGGTTCGATTGAACCTTTCTACCATTTCGCCTGATTGTTAATGTAGGGCAGTCGTTAGAGTTTTCTTGATTCCCAACAATGAGCACATTTCCTGAAATATGGCACACTCAAACTTTCTTTCCTGCTCGGAGTGCAGCTCAATTGGTACACCATATCTTGTAACCAATCAATGGCTCCATGTTATTTCCTGCAAGGTCTGATCTAATAATGGAGTGTGTTGCGCCCGTATCGAGTCAAAACGATTATGTGTTCATTCACAGCCCCGTTTACCATAAGACTGTTGTTATTTCGATGTATCTGTGAAACGGAGATAATGGAGCAATCGGTGGGCGGAACCAGCAGTTTGAGTTTAACTCAAACCAGCAGTTTGAGATATTGGAAATTTTCTGTTCCGTGGAGCCACTCCCATCTCCGGCGTCTATTTTTCTTCCGTTTCCATATTACATCAAGATGCCTTGCACTCTCTTGCAAAATATCCTGCTTTTCCACAGTTGTAGCATTTACTTCCGAGACCTCTGCATGAATCTGTGATTATCTTCTAAACGTCTCTCATTGGATTCTCAATGTATTCGCCTTGGTCAAACTCCAGGAGATGAACTCTATGTGCTAGTTTGCTTAGGAGACATGCTGTTTGTTGTCATTTGTCAAGCCAGATGACAGATAGTATTCACATCCCGTATTCCCCTGACAAATGCCTCAATCTTGGACGTCTCAATTACTTCGGCTGGTGAATCGGCTTAAGCCAAGTGATCGAGCCTCTCTGTGTCTGTTGCATATTCCTGGAGCGAAACAACATGTTTCACCGCGCATAAACAAAAGTGATATGATTTCTGTAACGAATGTAGCGGGGTCTCATAGAGCAGTACGTTCCTCAACTCAGTGTCAAATTTTGTGTTTTGAAAGCAAGAGATCAACAAAAATATTCAATTTCCGCACAATTATCTCCTTATTCACCACCGAACTATTTTTTAACAATCGCGAAGTACATTTTATGAAAACATTAATCAAAATCCGTAGAAGGCTAAACCATATTCATCAAAATTTTGCCGCTTAAAATCCACAACAACTAATTAAAGCCCATGTTTTTGATCGTTGTTGACGCGAGTACGTGTTTCCTAAGAAATAAGTACCAAATTCCAGTTAAATTTGTACCATTCTGTGATTTATACAACGAATGCATGTGTATTAGAGCGAAGTATCCTATGTGGATACTTGTGGCGTGTGGCACGAATTTATTACATTAAAAAAAGACAATTTTTACCTCAATTTTTTAGTTTATTATTTCCTCGTTATAAATGAAACGGTAGTAATAATAAGCTTATACATGCGACAAAAGAAATGCGGCTAATATGTATCGCCATTGTAACACGCTTACAAGTTTCTTCGTGGGTTTGTTTAGTTCACCAAAGATATGTTATAAAGGAAATTGCTTAATTATGAAAGCAAATGAGAACATTTGAGTTGAGTAATTTGAACAACCTGTCTCGGTGAATATTATATAATTGTGAAATTGGTTGGGACATGCAGTTTATACTTGGGTGAATTGGAGCCGTTATAATCGGAATTTTTGTGCTAATGAAAATCGTCTAAATAAAGCCACCGGCATATTCAGGAAAATTTTATGAATAGGTGATAACACAATCAGATGACCTTAAAATTGTTTTCTATTAAAAAATAAATAATTATGTAAAAATCATGCATTCCTATTCGGGATTCCATTCTAAATATTGTACTTCTTTAATTTTTTTATCCAAATAATGTATGAATACAATACTTAATTCAGTTCATATTTCAAAACAGCACCTTCTTAACTATCTTCACTCACTTTTTTCACCAAAATTGCTGCATTAATTTTCGTTTACGAAAATTCGTTTTGAAAACTTCTATGGTGTGGTAATAACGCCTTATTTTGCACTTTAATGCCTCGCAATTATACCCACTTTTAAAATCGTTACTTATGCAACCGTGGTTGCATTCAAACATTCGGGTTGCTTGCATTCAAAATGCGTGGTCTGGTACGTTAATCTGGTACATTAATTTTCATGAAAATAAACATAAGTTTACTCCCGTACAAAATCTCCAATAATTTTTATACAACCATGGATCTTTCATGCAGTACAATTATCCCTAAAGAACAAAAAAGATTTGGTGGCCATACGCCACCAAATACGCATAAAAAATTGCCAATAAATCAGAAACAATACAAAAAATATAAAATATACATCGTTATAAATAATTATAATGTATATAATTATAATGTATTTTTACACTTTTTATGCAAACAATGTTATATTTGCCTTAGTATTTTACGCGCTGAGGGTTGTGATCCTTTGCGCGGCCGAAGGCCGCTATATATGAACACTTTTTATACACACAATATTATATTTGCCTTAGTATTTTACCAGCTGAGGGTTTTCATCTTTACCGCGAAGGCCGCTATATATGTGAACACTTTTTATGCTAACAATATTATATTTTCCTTAGTATTTACCGTGCTGAGGGTATGGATACTTTGCCACATATGGATACTTTTATAAAAACAATATATATTATCAACAGATTTATGCTTTATTCAAGTTTATTGCCTTTTCTCAAAATCAGTGGAAGCAATTGTCATACATAATTTTTGAGTATACAACGTTCGATAATTATTAAAGAATATATAGATAAATTTTATCGAATATCAGCATACATATCCATATCCGCAGTGTAAGCCACTCGACATTTACATAGCTGTTAAGTGGTGTCGTGTGCGGTGCAGTGTTACCATGTGAAAACACAAGATCAGGTTCAGTGTTGTGTTCTGCAATGAAGGACTTATACATAAGTATTTTTGAGCTTTAAAATGTGTTTTCTCCGCAATTACTGCATTGATTTTGATGAAAATGTACGCAGAAAGCTAGGAAGCCTTTATTTCTAAATATTGGAACTTTTCTGGGGGTTACTTACACATTTTAGATAGAAAAAAATTAATTAATACGGGGGAAAAGTACTAAAAATGAACATGTTTAATTTCCTTGAAAAATACAAGCTTTTCACAAATAAGTTTAATTACACAAATGAAAGATATTATTATTAGCTACATTCTGTTAGCTATATTATACAGCTAAAGTGCTCAGTTTACGAGATACAACTTAAAGGATTTATAACTTCACGGACCTTTTTCTAGGAAATTAAGCGAGAGCGACAAAAAATTTGTCGCGTTTGTTTACAACATCAACTACAGCAACAAAAAAACATAATAAAATACAGCGATTTTGTATAGCGGTAAATTTGTTCTAAACTCTCAATATATTGGTAGCGAATGACAAACACGCTCTTATGACAACTGCTAAAGATAAGAAACCACTAGATTTATCAACTAGGTTTGATCAATTTTCTACGATATAAGCAATAAAGCAAGTTAATCAAGAAACTATCATGCATCATGAACCAGAGATAACGAGATAGGAAACTTCTCTAACTACAACTCTGATTTAAGGTAGTGTTCGTGAGTTTAAGACCCTGACTCATGATTTCTTCCGTGGAAATTTTATGTTTAAGACCCTGACTAATGATTTTTTCTTAGAAATTCAAGCATAAGACCCGGCCATTATACCTTTTTCAGACCCCGAATGACAATCCATTTTATAAGTTCACCAGCTATGTTTTGATATGCCAACGTAGTTATTGGTTTATAGAATTCAATTCTCTTTCATGTACACTTTTTTGATTTAAGATACGTAGTCAACATGTGCATGATTTATTTGATAACTAAAATATTTGTATACATTGTTATAACTAATATTTGTATAAAATAACTAACTATTATATATGACCAATTATGGTAACTAATTATAAATAAATGTATTTATTTCATATGCATAAAAACATAAATTAAACTCAATTTTTTGAAATATTTTAGTGTGTAACAAATTCGACTGACTTCGTTAATAGAATACTTAAATCATTTAAGCCAATTTTTGGACTCCAGAATCTAAAAATAAAATTACATCAAATAATTTATTTTAAAAAATTCTTCACATTGATTTATTAACCACTATGCTACAATTTGAAGCCAAGTGTTAGCCGCACTGGTTCATGTAAGATATAAAAGATTTTACTTGAGTATATCAATACACAAATATGACTATTTTTTAGTGTCGAATAAAATTGTATTATTATTAATAAGTTCCTTTCTTCATCGTAATTCATTTAATATAACTTTTGAGCTTCTGGTGCTGATATTAATAAACGCACCTACACGGTATTATTTGTTTATTATCATCAAGAGTATTATTTATTTATTATCATCAAGAGAAACTCTTGAAAAATCAAATGTGTAAAGCATGTGGCATTGGCATACCCTAATTATTTCTTCACCTCTCCCATAAATTCGATGATTTTAGTGTTGCCAGCATGTGCGGCGCTTACTACTTAATGGGCCATTTTGGGTATTCGCATTAAAGTAGTGTTGCCAGTATTCAGAAATAAGTATTATATTCAGGTTTTTTGTTAATTATTAAAAATATTAATAAAATAATATATTAGTATTGCTGCCTAAGCATCGAACAACTATCAAATTGACCAAACATCATAATTTTTTGTACTGCATACAAAAATTTGAACCCATTTTGGATTGAAATTTCGAACGCTTCGATAATTTCTATGCTATATTAACATGGGTTTTAGCTAAACCGTTTATTTTCAGATTAGATTATTTCAATAGGGACATTAAGGATACTCATAAAATGTTTGCATTTACTTAAGTGCATTTTGTCCATTTCAGTCTGTTTTAGTTCTATTTATGAATTTATTTTGCACCGCTGTGATAATTTCTCAAACAATTTTTTTCACCACACTATAAAATATTTTTAATTTTACAAAAATTGTAAATTTAAATAAATTTAAGCAAAAAATAGGAATGCCGGACTTGCGAACATGTTTCGAGGATGGTTATATGGGTGTTATAGGCCTACTGGGGAACCGGACATCCAAAAAAAACCGGTAACGCGCCAATGTGCATACCTCTTGGGTGACGTGGAAGTGCACACAGCCCTCTGATGGAAATTTTGTTATTTATTTACTATAGGAAGCAAAGGAATAATTTCTATTGTATTTACGTAAAATGAAAAATTAAAACACTGTTTTTATTAAAATATTAACTAATATAATTAAAATAAATTAACAATTTAACTATCAAGGATTACAAATTTCAAATATATAAACATTTTCAATGCGATCAAGTTTTGCAAATGTAAACCAATACTTCAGTAGAAATTGCCAAGTCAAAAGAACTTATGAGTTGATCCCAGGAGTGGAATATATAAAATTGATGATTTGGAGATTTATTAAATACATCTCTCTTTAAGCCCGCATTACTTCCTTTGTCATCTTGAGGTTTTAACCTTTCTCGTCTAACTCCCTTTTCTTTTTTAACTAAAATTGGTTGCGGCATAAAATCAACCGTTTCACTACTACTGCTCTCATCAAATAAATTCCTTTCGAATATTTCCATTTTTGATACTGTTTCCTTCGTTGTATTTTTTCTTGTTTTCTCTTCACTTCTTTGCTCCACCTTTATCAAACTAGTAGGAAAGAATTGAATATATTAATCGATTACGACGAAAAATGAAATATTTAATAGAATTACCGTAAATTTGAAAAGGTATGGAGCCTGATTTTACTTCCATGACTGATTTCTTGTGAATTGAATAATTTGTTAGGCGCGCCTGTTTCAATTTCCTTTTCGAATTAAGTGGCGAGTCTCCCAAAATGTTTCTCTGCTGTTTTCGTGGATTTCTCTTTGCAGCCATTTACTTCCGGTGCTTTCTACTAAACCCATTTTTGGTTCTCAGCATCAGCTTATTCTTTACGCGTTTTCTTCCTAGGTTTCCAAAACAACGTTCGCAACGGCTCGATTTCTACATTTTCGGTCTCAAAAACATCCGCGCATAATATTTGATTTTGCTGTTTTCCATCACCGAAGGACGAGTTACTGCCATAATTTATGGCAATATTGGCTTCACCCGGAGTAATGTCAAGATCGTCGTTAACTCTTTCTTGTTGTTCCTTCCTACTTTATCTATATAACTTATTGAATTTAAATTCTTGTTCGTGTCTTTTTGTTATTACTTTCACTTCAAAATTGAGCACACAAAGTGCTTTCAAATCAAGCCGCAGAAGTGAACTGTTTATATATTTTCATGGAATATCATATGTGACATTTAATTTGGTGAATTACGCATGCATATACATAACCCCTGTACGCGAGTTTCGGTCGTGTAAAATTTTGTCAATTTTTTGACACATTTTTTTTGGGAAAAGAGTTTCCTATCTCGTTGTCTCTGTCATGAACTACATGCATTGAAATTCGATATGGGTGCGCTTTAAGCTTGAACTAAGCTAAGATTAAGCTCAATTCGTAAATCGTTCAAAAATTTATTATTTTACTGTATTTTAAACAAAATTATCTTAACTTAATGCTTATTTTTATCCATAAGAATATGTGCCCAAATCTGATTTTAAAAAGTGACAATAATTTCATACTCGTACTTCTGATTCATATTTTGCTCGAATCGCATGTGAGCCAAGTTGGTATGAAATCCGCAGCATTAAATTGTTATTCTATATTTTTATATTTTTATTTTACGGTTCCCCAGTGCCATGGTTTCACCTATAGCAGTTCAATAAATATAATTACATTCCACACTGTTAGCATATTTGTAATGTATAACATTCATTATATGAGGCAATTAATACATGATGATTGTTTGTAAAAATGGTGTAATGGAAAAACTAATTACAGCACAAATGAATATAAACGGAGACAATAATACGTAATTCAATAATGAGAACAAATATTTTTGATGATAGCAAATAATAATAAAATGGAAATTAATGTAGAATGGTATGTAATTCACAATGATATACATGCTATATAAATACGGAAATAATACGAGAATACAACCAGAATACAATGTAAAAATATATCCTAACGATTAAAACGCATATGCGAGGATAATTCGAATATGCGAATTATATATGAAATTGCATTAGCAAAGGATATTTTTTAAGATTTGTATTATTTACATCTTTAAGATAAACAAAGTCAGCAAGGGATTGAAGGAAGGAAATGAATTCGACATATTAGATGATCCACCAATTTTAGCAAAATACAAAGATAACCTTTAGCCAATATATATTTTTCATATTTAGTTTCCATGAGAGTTAAACAAACATATCACATTATTTTAAAAACAATGGGGTGAAGAAATTAATGGCCTAATAATATCAGCGTTGCTAGCTATAATTTAGGAAGGGTAATTTTTGCACACGTAATAATTAAATGGCAAAATAATCTGATTAACTCATTATTTATTAATTACTAGAAATATTAATTTTGCTTATTTTAAACGAAAATGCATATTATAATAAACATGTGATATTTACATTCACGACAATGATTTTTTTTTCAATTTAGAAAAAACACTGTGGAATTACTGTAGCTGACAAAAAATTATTTTATGCAAAAATTATGTTTACTTAAAACGAAAGCTTTTACGATATGACTAAATTATTATTATGGTTAGAAATTAAAAACCGCGGAATTATATTTTTAATTGAAAAAAGTAATTTTTGCCACTTAGTGCAATAGACAAAAATTTATTATTCTCTACTATTCTTTTATTTTAAAAATAATTCTGGTTGCAATAGCGGGAGTAAATATTATTTTGACTACTTGAAATATAATTCTGCGATAATGATTTTATCAAAATAGAAAAAGAATCAATGTCATTATAATGAAGAACAAAACGAAGGTGCTTCTTAGCTTTCTTTTTGTATTTTTCTGAAAAATTTTCTCCTTTGACAACTTGTAAATAAGCAATAGATAAAAAGTCGACCGACACGAATAAAGAAATATTGTTAGTGCATAGCAGTGTGTAGCAGTCGAAAACTAGATGCCGAAGCCGAGTATTGTTGAGTGCCGGAACCGATGCAGCTCGTGAATAAAACGCGAGCAAGAAGCCTTACGCTTAGGTGTGATTGAAGCGGCGTCGTAAGAATTTATTCAGTACCATTCAAGACGACGTCTATCATAGAGTTTTGCATAATAGAAATATTTCGAGGGTTTTGTCAAAGTCAGCGTCGCAGTCCTTCCATTCGTTTTGGTTTACATAATAAAAGCCGAATATATCTCAGGTTGCTGCAAGTCGTGAACCCTCTTTCAGTACGTAACTCCGCCAAAGGTGATTAATGTAATGCTATAAACACAACCTCACGACAGTTGTAGCGTCGACAAATCAAAACTCTGCTGGCGCTGAAGTTAGCAGAGAACATGTCTGTAATTTCAATACAATTTTATTAATTGCTAATGTCATTTAAAGTAAACAAACGGAGAAAAGAAGAACAAGACGAGCGACAACAAAAAAAGTAGAAAATTTTCTACTACTGTCGCTGTCGTACGCGTCAGCAGCGCGACAATTTTGTTTTTTCTCAACTCCCATAAGACTCCATGTATTTTTGACAAGTCGCGGCGGTGTACGACAACCTGTCGCGAAGTTGTGTTTATAACATAACATGTATATTATGAGCTGGCAATCATAAATTGGTCCATTTAATGCCAAGGTGAAACAAAAATTAAGATATGCCAACACCAATATTCATATGTAATACATTTTACAAATTTAGATTCGATCGTATTTTAATATATCTTAGTTGCAAAAATTCACAGAAATATTGAAATAAATTCTCGGATATATTGCGAGAATATTGGGGCCATGGTTTCTTGCTTTTTCAAAGATATATAAATGTATCGTTACAGTTCCCACCAATTGGATTTTTATCAAAACAATATGCATTACGATTGTTACAATTTAAAAATAACATCAGCTTATTTACAATATAATTACCAGCCACCTATTATTCCTTATGAAATCATATCTCCAATAGTTTCATGGTTTTCTAACCTAATCATGTTATCGGTGTCCGGCCTAGAAAGGGGAAGGGGGGAATGAAACTTATGGAGGGCCTCTTAGGCATATTTTATGGACACAATACGCAAAGCTAAGGGCCTGATTATTCTGCCTTAAGGGCAGAGATAATGAGATAGGAAACTCTTTACCCACAAAAAAATGTGGCAAAAAAAAACCAAAATTTTACACGACCGAAACTCACGTACAGAGGTTATGTATATGGTTGCGTAATTCACCATATTAAATGTCACGTATGATATTTCATGAAAATATGTAAACAGTTCGCATCGATGGCTTGATTTGAAAGCAGAGATAACGAGATAGGAAACTTCTCTAATTACAACTCTGATTTAAGGTAGTGTTAGTGACTTTCAGACCCAAACAAACAATGGAATTCCAGGAAATCCATGTTACAGACCCAAACAATTCGCGGAATTGTATGTTACGGACCCAAACAATATTTGAGTTTCAGACCCCAATGACGTTTCGGTCTAAAATACCCACCACCTTTGTTTAGATATTCCAACTTAGATATTGATCTATAAAATTAAATTCTATTTCATGTACACTTTCATGCTTTATGCTATGTACATGTATTGTGTTCATACTTTGTTTGATGACAATAATATATCTAATAATTTATCGGCAAAAACATTGCGCTTTTGTAAGCATGAGGAAATAAATGAAATGAAATTTCGTGCAATAATTTAGTAATTCGCAAAAATGGAGTGACTTGTGACTCGTGAATGGTAAAATAAATTAATCAAATATTTAAAACAATTTACTTAAACAAATTCTGCATGTCGCTTTATTAACATTACCCTAAATCCAAGTGAAAACCTTTGTTTTGATTTTCATGTTTACTAATCACTCGCCGAAGCAATTAAATTACCGTATATGTGTTTTAATAATCTTCACCTTAAATTAAAATATTGTTAATATTTTATGAGAATATAAACGAAATTAAATGTGGTATAACGTTTTAATTAGCATTTAATTAGCATTCATGTCAATTTTACAATATAAGTGATAGTAAAATTAATTAAAGAAATATTTAAAAGATTTTATTTATTTAATAATATATTATTAATAATAATGTAAATTAATGTAATTATTTTATATATTCTATCTTCACTTTGAAGTAATATAAATAATCTAACAGTTTATTTTTCTATCCTGAATAGTTTAGTTCAATTCAATATATTCAGTATTCACATTGAAAATATATACGAAATTATTTATTTGCGTTTACTTGCACACATCTTAGTTTTCAACATAATTGTGATGAATTCATCCTTATGAGAAACTCTTAAAAAAGAAAATGCATATAAATACTGGCGTTGGCATTCCTTAATTATTTTTTGACCTCACAACTAGATGTGACCATTTTAGTGTTACCTGCTTATGCGGCTCGTAGTGTTTTAAGCACATTTTTTAGCATTCATATGAACACAGTGTTGCCTGCATTATGTAATTTGGTATAAACTATATTTTATCGTTAATTATTAAATAAAGAATCATTAAACCAGTATATTAAACCATTATAGCTTGCTAAATGAGCTTGAAACTACTTTTCAATTTACAAAATTTCATTATTTTTAGTATTGAACAAGATTATGTGGGTCACATTTGTTTGTAATATCAAAGAATTCAATAATATATATACGGAATTTTGGTAGTCTTCAGTTCAAACATTTAATTACGTGTTGAATTATTGAGATTGTTACGTAAAACATACTCGCATAATTTATGTACACGCTTCAATACGTTTCATTGGTTTCGTATTTTTCAAGTTTCTTTTTTGAATTGAATTTGCTGCGCTGGGCCTTTTTCGCTATATATTTTTTCACCACGATTTTTAAATTTGCAAAATTTAAAAAAATTTTATACATTCCATGGATTTCTAATTTTGCTAAAAAATGCCAAGTGTGTGAGTATGCAGTAAAGTTGGATGTGCAGGCGGTGGTCACTTCTTCAGGTTTCCGGACGCTGCCACCGATGGATCACGGTAAGATGTTGGTCAAGCGGCCGCAAGTGTTTTCCAATTGGAATCTCCAGTTGTTCCAATTGGAAAACCTACATTGTTAGATTTAGGTAATAATGTATAGCTCTGATATGGAAATTTTTAATTTGAATAACCAACATTCTAATCCAAATGAGAGTAAAAATATTTGTGATCTGCATTTGTTTAGAGGTTATAGCTCAATAAAATAAAAGAGCAATGAATAAAAATCGGTATCAAACTGTTGAAAAATTAAAACTGTTTTTATTAAAATATTAACTAATATAGTTATAATAAATTAACAATTTAACTATCAAGAATTACAAATTTCAAATATATAAACATTTTCAAAGCGATCAAGATTTGCAAATATAAACCAATACTTCAGTAAAAATTGCCAAGCCAAAAGATCTTATGAGGGGATCCCAAAAGCCGCCAGGAGTGGGAAGTATATCAAATTCTGGTGATTTATTAAATAAATCTCTCTTTAAGCCCGCATCTTAAGGTCATCTTGAGGTTTCAACCTTTCTCGTCTAACTCCCTTTTCTTTTTTAGCTAAAATTTGTTGCGGCATAAAATCTTCCATTTCATTACTACTGCTCTCATCAAATAAATTCCTTTCTTTTTTCTTGTTTTCTCTTCACTTTGCTACGCCTTTATCTCACTAGTAGGATTTCCATGAACAATGGAATTGGTGGATTCCGCATTTTTGCAGTTGTCTGATTCTAGAAAAGAAAATATTCAAAATTAATTAGAATTCGACCATTATATTCTTTTTACTTTTTGGATTACTTCGCGCTTTCCATACGTTTTAAATTATTTAAAGTCTCATTGCCATTCTTGAGGACTTCATGCAGGAGAGGCATTGATTCTATGCAGGTGCTATCTTCATAACTTTCTTCTATGAACACTGTGTCCGCTTTGGGAGGTGACATTATTATAATGCTTGGTGAGTTACTATAAATTGTTTAGCGTTCTGAATTGGTTAGAACTAGAGGAAAGTTTAGCTCATTCGCGCTATTGAAATTCTGAAAGAATTGAATATATTAATCGATTCGAAACGACGAAAAATGAAATATTTAATAGAATTACCGTAAATTTAAAAAAGTATGGAACCTGATTTTACTTCCATGACTGAATTCTTGTGAATTGAATAATTTGTTAGGCGCGCCTGTTTCAATTTCTTTTTCGAATTAAGTGGCGAGTCTTTCATTTGATTGTTTCTATTTTGTGTAGCCTGCTTTATACTATCTTGATTGCAAATTATTCATGGCAATATTGAGTTCATCTGGAGTAATGTTAAATCATCCTCAACTCTTTCTTGCTGTTCCTTCCTACAGGATTCCAAAATATTCATCAACTCTTTGTTCTCTTTTGGGATGTTTTTGGGATTTGTGGTGACATGAAAATAAGACACGTGGTGTTGGCCAGCTCAAATTGGTGTTGGCCAGCCCATCCGAATTCTGACTGAAGCCCGTGTTATGTTCTACTTTTACGTATTAATAATTTTTGAATTTAAATTTTTGTTCGTGACTCTTTTTCTTATTATTTTCACTTTAAAATAGAGCACAAAATGTGCTTTCAAATCAACGCGGAACGAACTGTTGTTTACATATTTTCATGAAAAGTCATACGTGACATTTAATTTGGTGAATAACGCATACATATACATAACCCCTGTACGTGAATTTCGCTCGTGTAAAATTTTGTCTTTTTTTTGACACATTTTTTTTGGGAAAAGAGTTTCCTATCTCGTTGTCTCTGGTATGAACGGAATATTCTTACACAAACTTCTTGTTTACATTTTGCAAAGCATTTTGACATTTACTGCCTTCTGTCCGAGAAGTCTATGTGTTCAATGCTGAAATGCTGTTACTGCAGGCAGAAACAGTAATTTCTATGTGTTCAAGCTATAACGTGTTAATTGATTTTTAATTGTTTCTTTAAAAAATCATAGTATAATTATTTGTATTTTATGATGTGGTGAAAAGATCGTTGCCATTAATTGTCACAGCGGTGCAAAATAAATTAATAAATGGAACTAAAACAGAACGAAATGGACAAAATGCAGATGAATAAATGCAAACATATTATGAGTATTATTTATCCCCCAATTTAAATACTCTAAACTGAAAATAAATGGTTTAGCTAAAAACTATGTTAATGTAATATAGAAATTATGGAAGCGTTTGAAATTACAATCCAAAAGTGATTTAAATTGTTGTGAGCGGTACCAAAAATTACGAAATTTGCTAAACCTTATAGTTGTTCGATGCATACGCAGCAATACTAATATATTATTTTAATATTTTTAATATTAAATATTTTAATACTTTTAATAATTAACAAAAACCTTGGATACAGTACTTATTGCTGAATGCCGGCAACACTGCTTTAATGCGAATACCCAAAATAGCTTATTGAGTAATGAGGGAAACATTAAAATCATCGAATTTATTGGAGAGGTGAAGAAATAATTAGATTATGCCAATGCCATATGTTTTACACATTTAATTATCCAAGAGTTTCTCTTGATGATAATGAATAAATAATTCCGTGTAGGTCTGGTTATTAATGTGCACACCTAGGAGCTCAAGAGTTATACTAAATGGTTTATGATGAAGGAATTAACTTATTAATAATAATATAATTTTAACTGAAAATAAAAATTGTCATATTTGTGTATTGGTATACTCAAGTAAAATATTTTATATTTTGGATAAATTAGGGCTTCTAACACTTGGCTTCAAAGTAATGGCAACAGAGTTATTAATAAAACAATGTGAAGAATTTTCCAAATAAATTTGATGTAATTTTATTATTGTCATTTTTGGATTTTGATATTGAAAAATTGGTTTAAATGATTTAGGTGTTTTATTAACTAAGTCAATCGAATTTGTTATACATTAAAATATTTCATAAAATTTAATTGCGTTTATATTCTTATGCAAATGAAAGAACTACATATATTTGCTCTTAATCAATTTATACAAATATTTTAGTCATTAAGCGCACAATTTGTCTACGCATCTTAAATCATAAACGTGTACATGAATTTTACAAACAAATAACTACATTTACTACAATAACTGCGTTGTTGGCATATCAAAACCAAGCTGGTGAGGTTATAAAATGGATTGTCATTCGGGGTCTGAAAGAGGTGTAATGACCGGGACTGAAGCTTGAATTTAAAAGAAAAAAATCAATTTTCCGACGTCTATTAATTTGTTGTTGTGTTTACTGTCAAAATGCTAGTTCCGAATCGTATAACACGGTTGAGACAGCTATACGTCGGCTACATGGAAAATTCGTTTGTTGTTGGGTTTTCGCCACGCTAAATGTCATAGCAGACGTTAGCTAAATACTATTCGACTAGTGAAGAGTACAGAGAAAAACGTATTGGGGAATAGAGAATAACACAGTAAAGTTATAGAGGACCAGTTAAATAGAATGGAAAAAAATCTGTTAACACTAGTTTTTTTGGTAAATTTGTTGCAACCAAAAATTTTTTTGTTAATTTTTTTACTGTTTATGTTGGTTTCAAAAAACTCTTTGTTCTGTTTAGAAAGAGTAAGAATAGCATTAAGCCCAAATATTAATTTAATTTTTCATTTTTTCAAAATAGTTTTAAGCTTACTACTAGTGAGCAATTTGAAATCTTGGTCTCTGAAATGAGTCAACGACCGGACGTAGCAAAATGTTCTCCAGCTTTAACTTTGAAGTTCGGCAAATTTCAAAATTGCACGCCAATTGTTGTCAAACACCACCACAGCGAATCTTTGTTAATAAATTCTTGGGTTTTTTAGAATTACTAAAAATATTGTAATAAAAACTTCTGACATGGCAACAATAATCTAGAGAAAGGGCTAATATGCAAAAACGAGACCTCTGGGAAATTCGTGGAAAGCCTTCTGAAAATATGAGGAGGGAAGAAGCAAACATAATTTGGTGATTTTTTTGAAATATAATTTGCGTGTTACACGATTCACTGATTCGCCTTCAAATATATATGCCTGCCGACGTTTCGTTTAAGTCCATCTTACACGAATAGCTAAAAAATTTCCACGGAAGAAATTATGAGTCAGGGTTTTAAATTCACGAACACTACCTTAAATCAGAGTTGCAGTTTGAGAAGTTTCCAATCTCGTTATCTCTGATTACAAGGTCCTTTATTACATTGTTACGTCAAATCTCCAACCACAATTGCATTCCTCAGAGGTTTATATCTCTGTATCTCTCTCTAAAATATCATAAAATATAAATATTAAATCGCTTTTTAAAGCGCCTAATTTAGAGTTTTTTACAAAAATAGAGGGATAGGACACTTTCTACACATTCGTATACAATTTCCTAATCCATCATGGTTCATGCGCCTTGTGTGCAGAGAATCAAAAGGATATCCACTGAAAAGCCTCAATATATGAAATTAAAAATTCTGGTAATGTTTAAAATGCATAATAAGGTTTTTACAATCATGAACAATTTTTAGCTTTCGATTTTGCATTATTTATTTCATGGAAAATATTTTGGCTTAACTTTACCTCCGCACAAACTCTCCAATAATTTTTATACGACTTCGTGGGCTTAATGTCCAATTAACACTAAATAACAATATAAAAAATTTTTGTCTCTCACCTTTAGTTTAAAAATTATTACCATTTTAATTTTCAAAAAAAAAATATTCAATATCTCATAAACCATACAACAAAATTTTATAAAATATACATCTTTATAAACATTTTTATGCTTTTTTATTCTTCACCATTAAGGTTTACCAAAAAAATTAAGGATTTCCCGAAAACTTTCATTTAATTTTTTTCTATTATTTTATTCATTCATTTTTTCACCCAAATAATATATACATTTCATACTTAAGTCAGTAGATGTTTCAAAACAGTACCTTCTCACCTTTCTACACGTATTTTTTCACCAAAATTCCACCATTAATTTTTTAAAAAATCGTTTTGGAGACTTCTGTGTTGTGATAACAACGCATTCACTTACACATTAACGCCTCCCAATTTTCGCCACTTGTAAAATCATTATTTAAGCAACCATGGTTGCGTTCAAGCATTGGTACTTCTCATTCACATAACTTTTCAGGCTTGATTGCATTCAAAACGCTTGGTCTGGTACACTATTCTGGCACATTATTCTGGTACATTATTCTAATACATTATTTGTGGTACATTATTCTGGTAAATTAATCTGATACATTAATTTTCATGAAAATACCATATATGAAGGCTCTTTTTGCAAACAGTATTATATTTGCCTTAGTATTTTACGTGCTGAGGGTTTTAATCCTTGCCGCGGCCGAAGGCCGCCATATGTGAACACTATTTATGCAAACTGCGTTATATTTGCCTTAGTATTTTATGTGCTGAGGGTTTTAATTCTTGCTGCGGCCGAAGGCCGCCGTATATAAACACTTTTTATGCAAACAATATTATATTTGCATTAGTACTTAACGTGCTGACGGTATGGATACTTATGGGTAATTTTATAAAAACGAAACTTATTATCGACAGATTTATGCTGAGTCAAGTTTATTGCCTTTTCTCAATATTAGTGGAAGCAATTGTCATACATAATTTTTGAGTATACAACGATCGATAATTATTAAAGAATACATAGATAAATTTTATCGAATATCAGCATACATATTCATTCCGCAGTGTAAACCACTCGGCATTTACATAGCTGTTAAGTGGTATCGTGTGCAGTGCAGTGTTACCATGTGAAAACACAAAGTCAGGGTCAGCGTTGTGTTCTGCAATGAAGGACTTATACTTAATTCTTTTTTAGCTTTAAAATGTGTTTTCGCGGCAATTACTGCATTGATTTGGATGAAAATATACGCAGAAAACTAGGAAGCCTTTATTTCTAAATATTGAAACTTTTCTGGGGGTTAATTACACATTTTAAATAGAAAAAATTAACACCGGAAAAAAGTACCAAAAATGAACATGTTTAATGTCCTTGAAAAATACAAGTTTTTCGCAAAAAAGTTTAAATACACAAATGATAGATACTATTATTTCCTACTATTTAGGTGCTATATTATACAGATACTATGTTTAGTTTACGAGATAAATCTTAAAGAATTTTCACCTTCAAGGACCTTTTTCTCGGAAATTAAGCGAGAGCGACAAAAAAGATGTTGTTGTTTTAGTTTAAAACAACAACAACAAAAACTTCAAAAATAACGAATTTGTGTAGCGGTAAAGATGTTCCTATATTTTAATAATTGTTATTGAAAGCGACATATTTACAAATTTGTGAAGGGGTTAAAATTTTCTTTGGTTTTTCTTCCTTATACACTACTGCACTTAAAAGAAGACAAAAACAACAGTGTTAGCTTGAACACATAGAAATTACTGTTTCTGCCGGCAGTAGCAGAAATGTCAAAATTTACATTGGCTCTTATGGGAAGCGAGAAAAAAATAATTTCTGTCGGGCAGTAAAAGCAGTTTCTGCCAGGTAATAGATTGAAAATTTCTAATTTTACTGCCGTCTGCTATCCTTGTTCTTCCTATTTTGTTTTTGTTCTGAACTGTATGAACGGAATATTCTTAAGGCCTGATTAGTCGTACGTTTTCGTAATTGTTTACTTTTTCGAAATTGTTCGGGTTGCAGGGGGTTCAATTGATTATGATGTTGCCGATCTCGTCGAACCATGTTCGAAAGTGGGAATTTTGTGGGCATTTTTTGGATGAATTTTATATTTTAAAAATTCTTTGGATTTCTTTAACTCAAATATTACTAAATAATATAAGTAATTATAGAAAATAAAGTATTATTATTAATTATTATTAATAATTATGTACCGTTTCTTCGGATTTTAATGGGAAATTCATAATTCATTCAAATTTAATGGCATTCATAGAACAGCTGTACTTTTTGACAGCTGTGCTCATTGGTGTTGTTAACAATTCTTACAATCATTTGCAAATTCCAAAAAAAGTAAATGGATTACCAAAATGCATTGAATGAATTGAATGCAATCCAGAAAATGCAGGAAAAATTATTTTGGCATGTTTGGTTCTGCATAATTTTATAATGCTAAACGATACTCGACGCTGGTATTGCCCAGAAAGGTACGCCGATTGGGAGAATCATGAGAACGAAGTCCAGAGAGGAATTTGGGAATCAGAGTTAGCCGAGATAGGCGGAACTTTACCATCAATAAGGTCGAGTTTTCGTAACGCATGATCTGCCGCATTTGACCTCCCTGACAAATTAGCCAATTTCTTCATAGGAGAAGGAGAAGGAGAAGTAAGCTTTCAGTATACACGGAGAAACTAATTTTAAAATTATCTATTCAATTCAATTCATTTATCAATAAAACAATTTCAAAATAATATTCATTTATCAAAAACTCATTCATTATTATTCATTTAAAAAATATGAGATCAAAAAATTAGGAGGCAAAAGCAAACCAATTCATAGTAGAATGTACTAATTCTATTAGCTTCTACTCTCTGCGTCTTCAATTTGTAATTTCATAGCACATCTTACCGTGAATTCGATTGCTTTTGCCTGTTTTACGGGGCACTACAAACCTATTATTGTGTTGACAATTAAATCGCCGCAATTATATAATGCCGAGTATTGCGGGTTCTCCTCCCTACTTAGCTGGCTTTGAATTTATTGTACAATAGTTCATTTAGCCGAACAAGTTCAATAAGTCTCTCGTCGTCCATTTCTTGGTAAATATAAATTGAAGTGAAAGCTTCATGTGACCACTCACTTTTAATTGTCACTTTGTTCGACTTTGAGAGAATTTTTCGAAACGTGACCAAATATTAAAATGATTTTGGTATTGCGGGGGGAAATTCTCACAACCACACGAACTGCATATAGCTTATGAGTTTTGACATATGAGTTTCGTGTTCGAAAAAGAGCGAACGTACGACTAATCAGGCCTTTACACAAAATTCTTGTTTACATTTTGCAAAGCATTTTGACATTTACTGCCTTCTGTCCGAGAAGTCTAAGTGTTCAATGCTGAAATGCTGTTACTGCCGGCAGAAACAGTAATTTCTATGTGTTCAAGCTATATTGTATAACAATATTATGAATTAGAGAAGATAGGAACAACAAAGCTGTAAATCTTTTGTATAGCTACCGTCAGCCAAAAAATTATAAAAAATTGGCGTCGAATGGGTTTGAAGCGGCGAATTAATAGTGCCTTATCTCTTCATCTCGGGTTAGATATGACTTCATCACCGATCAACACCATCGATTGCGTGCAGGATCGCTATTGTAAAAGATTCCCGGCGAAGTCCGAGATTGCACGATGGAGTATGGTATTTAACGAGGCAGCCGTAGCGAATTGTTCACCCCTGCTAGTGAAAGTTGTCAGCTGTCAGCTGCTTTAAGTGCCGAAAAACCATATATGTTAAATTTCCTAAATTTTTTCGGAAGGAAAATAAATTTATTTTCAGTTGAAAAACATTTGTTCTATAAATTTTTGCATTATGAGAGGAGTGCGATGTTATTCAGTTAACCTTTATCGCGAGTCGCTAAAACGGTCAAGCCAGCCAACAAATTGGTCATCTCAAGAAATTGATCGCCAAAGTTCTCGACCCCATATGGCACCTGCTTGGTTGACAGAAGATCCAAAGAAGAAACAAGATGAAGTAAGCGCTTGGAGGCATTATTAGGGAATATAGTATAAGGTCAGATTAGGGGAACAAGCCCTTTTTTATGAATTTTTTTATCCTTGGAAACGTGAAAGGCAAAAAATGGAACAGGTTTGCGACCTGCTTATAGCTCCAATTTTGTTATTGTTCGTTACAACATCAAAATCGTACTCTCCTCACACATTATTTAGGAGTTAAAGCGCGATAAACTTTGAAATACTGAATCAATATATCGTGAATTGTAAAAGGGATTTGGCGAAAGGGAGGATATGGCGAAGGTACGAGTGGGAACATATTGTCCATATCTTCAATTTATGTGATGAAATATTTTGCCGAAAAGCCTTTACTTTTCAATATAACTACATATACATTTAAACTACTCTTGTGCTCAAATATTTTTCTCCGTAAAATGTATAATAAACCCACACAAATGTATGGATATTAACAAAGAACAGTTGCCAACCTTTTCTTACGTATATTTTTCGTGAAAATCTATGTAGGAGTTCAGGAGAAAATTTTGAAAATATAACTTATTTTCAAGAAACTACTTTTTTACATTACAGTACTTCTGGAATGTGCCAATCCCTTGACGTGATAACATTGAGAAATTATAGCATTTTTATCAAATATCGCAAATTTGCTTTTGTTGCGTTATTTGATCCCAGAAAAAGTGTACTGACAATTAATGGTGGTTGCCAATATCAAGCTGTCTTTTTTTGGTAAAGAACGGCCGCCGTGTTTTTCTGCTTATTTAAAAAAAATTGGATTACAAAAACAAAAGGAAAAAGGTACAAAAAAGTAGTGAAATTCACAATAGTTCTTTATTCTTAAACTTAAACATTTCAAATATAATATCCTCTAGGTTTCTGCATAAATTTTAATGAAAGCAAGTAAGGGTGTTATCTTCGGCCTGGCCGAAGCTAGCACCCTTAGTTTGTATTGAAATGCTCTCCGTATTCCTGATAGATGCGCGGATCACGCCCACTTTTTGCAAAATAATTTAGTATTCGTGGTTCAGTTCAGTCCCAGGAATTTGTTTTCAAATACGCTTTACAAACGTTGAGCTTTGTATGTGTATATATTCATATTAGTTATCAAAAATAGACGTCATCTTATTCATCCGAAGTTCACAACCGATTTCGCCAATTTTCAAAATCCATAAATTTTATAATAGAGAATATTCGTGCCAAATTTTATTACAATGTCTCTACTTGTTCTACTGTAATGACATATTATTTATAACAGTGGTTCTTTCAGGCGGACCATGTCCACTTTTTGCAAAATAATTTAGCATTCTTGGTTCCACGGATGTGGATAAATACATATAAGCTATAAAAAGTAGGTGTGGTTCTCATCCTATTTCAATACAAACTTATAATAACAGAATATTTGTGTCATATTTCATGACCATATCTCTTTTCGTTCTCGTAATCGTGTTTTCAACAGACGGACAGACGGACGGACAGGGCTAAATCGGCCCTGGAGATTGTTCTGAGTCAGAATATATATACTTTTCTATGCCTACCACACCTCTTTTAATGAGTTACAAGCTGAGGAACGAACTTATACTTTAAACCCTTCAAGTTTAGGGTATAAAATATACGCAGCCAGGAAAATAATATTTCTTAATATTAACATATTTCTGTAGGTTAATTACACATTTTACAGTGAAAACAAAAAAACTAATAGAAAAAAAGGTACTGAAAATGCAACTGACGTGTTCTTAAACAATATTGATTTTTCAACAAAAAGGTTATTACAATAGAAAAAGATATTATTATTATATCTCCATTGATGCAATCTTTTTATGCCATCTATATATAGTTTATAAGACATAGCTGAATTAATTTTGACATTTAAAGAGACTACTCCGAAACGAAATGACGTCATAAAAAGTTTTGACGTTAGAGTCGGAAACACCAACAAACATCAGTAAAAAAACAGTCAAAAAACGTAAGCAGGTCGTACACTTACAGGCCGATTCTGGCACCATCACAAAATCGTCACAAATCACAATAGAGACAATCGTCACAATTGAGGCGATTTGGTATTCTGAACACCTTAAAAAAGCTCTTTTCTTCTCAATTGTGACGAAAGTTGTGATGGTTGCGAGAGCAGGTCACAACAGTATATGAACGTCAATTTTTTCCCAGTTGCGTTTCCGAATGGTCCTGCACGAACCGTACGTGGACTTGTGGTTACTCCTGGGTAGTCCTCTCATATTTTGTTCTCCCATAAAACACATATTTCATAAAAAATTTATTTTAAATAATAATAATATAACAACTATACTCGCTTGTTATTATTATGCGTTTCCGTGAATAACCAGGGTTGAATTCTTGTCGATGTTAATAATATAAAAATCTTAAAATTTGTTAAAAAGATACAACTTTTTTATGCACAACGAAATGAAAAATTTCATAAATCATATTGCTTATGTTTATTTGACTTTTAAGCAATGACTTTTAAACAATTTTTACCGAATTGTTTTAGAAAGCAACATTTTTAGAACGTATTATATAATTAAGTAGAAATAATGCAACCCTGCTAAACTAAACTTTGACATAAGAGCTTTTCGATCACAAAGAGCTTTTTTCGTGAGAAGTTTGCGCTAGAATACCGATAATCACAATATTCGTCTCAATTTGTGATCCTCACAAATTTTTGTGACAATGCACCAGAATCGGGCTGTTAGCCTAATAAATTTTACTGCCGAAGTCCGCCATTTTTTATTTAGAAGCACTTAAACATTCAGTAAACATAATGTCTCTGCAACCAATTGAGATATCATGCCAGCAGATATACAATTTCAAAGGTTTCCCTTGTCTACCATTAATAGAATACCTCTGCCGATATCATTGCCGTTAGTTATTTCACTTTTCTTTAAAATATGCACTTTTTGTATAAAAAAACATTTGCCCTACTAAACGAATATATTAAGATACTAAAAATTTCCCTTTTCTAAAAACACCATCTTTTTACCTCTCAAACGATATCGCATGATATACTTGTTTTATGCTTGTGTTGGCAAAGGCAGCCTAATAAAACAGAATTTTATGCAAGGGCATAATTTTACCGTGAGTAATCTGCCGGTCGAGGGTTAGGGGTTATATATATATATATATATATATATATATATATATATATATATATATATATATATATATATATATATATATATATATATATATATATATATATATATATATATATATATATATATATATATATATATATATATATATATATATATATATATATATATATATATATATATATATATATATATATATATATATATATATATATATATATATATATATATATATATATATATATATATATATATATATATATATATATATATATATATATATATATATATATATATATATATATATATATATATATATATATATATATATATATATATATATATATATATATATATATATATATATATATATATATATATATATATATATATATATATATATATATATATATATATATATATATATATATATATATATATATATATATATATATATATATATATATATATATATATATATATATATATATATATATATATATATATATATATATATATATATATATATATATATATATATATATATATATATATATATATATATATATATATATATATATATATATATATATATATATATATATATATATATATATATATATATATATATATATATATATATATATATATATATATATATATATATATATATATATATATATATATATATATATATATATATATATATATATATATATATATATATATATATATATATATATATATATATATATATATATATATATATATATATATATATATATATATATATATATATATATATATATATATATATATATATATATATATATATATATATATATATATATATATATATATATATATATATATATATATATATATATATATATATATATATATATATATATATATATATATATATATATATATATATATATATATATATATATATATATATATATATATATATATATATATATATATATATATATATATATATATATATATATATATATATATATATATATATATATATATATATATATATATATATATATATATATATATATATATATATATATAATAT
>OZ016503.1:14176476-14234671 GCA_963966595.1 Physocephala rufipes
ATATATATATATATATATATATATATATATATATATATATATATATATATATATATATATATATATATATATATATATATATATATATATATATATATATATATATATATATATATATATATATATATATATATATATATATATATATATATATATATATATATATATATATATATATATATATATATATATATATATATATATATATATATATATATATATATATATATATATATATATATATATATATATATATATATATATATATATATATATATATATATATATATATATATATATATATATATATATATATATATATATATATATATATATATATATATATATATATATATATATATATATATATATATATATATATATATATATATATATATATATATATATATATATATATATATATATATATATATATATATATATATATATATATATATATATATATATATATATATATATATATATATATATATATATATATATATATATATATATATATATATATATATATATATATATATATATATATATATATATATATATATATATATATATATATATATATATATATATATATATATATATATATATATATATATATATATATATATATATATATATATATAATATATTATATATATATATATATATATATATATATATATATATATATATATATATATATATATATATATATATATATATATATATATATATATATATATATATATATATATATATATATATATATATATATATATATATATATATATATATATATATATATATATATATATATATATATATATATATATATATATATATATATATATATATATATATATATATATATATATATATATATATATATATATATATATATATATATATATATATATATATATATATATATATATATATATATATATATATATATATATATATATATATATATATATATATATATATATATATATATATATATATATATATATATATATATATATATATATATATATATATATATATATATATATATATATATATATAATATATATATATATATATATATATATATATATATATATATATATATATATATATATATATATATATATATATATATATATATATATATATATATATATATATATATATATATATATATATATATATATATATATATATATATATATATATATATATATATATATATATATATATATATATATATATATATATATATATATATATATATATATATATATATATATATATATATATATATATATATATACATATATGGAAGCCCAGCTGGACAGGAGTTCATTTTTCAACCATTTGCAGTTTGCGCATTGTTGTTGTTCCCTAAAGTACGCTTATTACATGCATACTTATGCAATGATTTTGTTTACGAACTATTTTTCGTCTACGCAATTATGCGTTGCCGTCGACCTCTCGCGACATTGTTCCTATATTCCTCATTGGTGAAAAAGATCACCACCACCACCGTCATACACTCCCGGTTGGGTCCGCACAACAGCGTCCACCCTATCTTTAGCTCACAATAAAGATAAAGAGATAGGACACTCTGAACTCACCACGCGAAAATGTGATTTGACGCCTATTATTTATGCATTGCTTTCAACACGTACACTATTCGTGGACATGTGCCATATTGTAATTGTTTGCTTTCATCTAGTTTCCAGAAAAAAAACAACATGATTCACTGCACATAAACAAAAATGGTGTGATTTCTTCAGTGGTTGTAACGGGGTTTCAGAGCAGTACGATCCCACAATTCAGTACCAAATATTATGTTTTAAAATCTTGAGAGGCAAAAACAATATCCAATCCACGGAAGAATTCCCACATACTTCGGGAAATAGCAATAGATATGGAGCGGTTTGGATTTCCTGGCATAAATTTGGAGGAAATCACCAATAAAATAGAGAACCTCACAGCGAAATACATGTAAGTCAGTTGACAGAACAAACCTGAGTTAATGTATGTGAACGCTCGATGTCCGAAAGCCCAAACCCAAGTATATTTTTAATGTGAACCCGCTATAAAGTTTACTCGATCTCTCTTGGATTCTAATCTCAAAGTGGTAAATTCAACCCTCTTTTTAATAAATTGTGCTTTGTAACTTCTTGGCTTAGAACTTTTAAGTGGACGACAATATTTTTTTCATTAACTCATAGTGGCTGAGGGCTTTTAAGCGAAGGCCAATAGACTATATTAGCCCGTAGTGGCCGAGCCGAGCGGACACCAGTAATCGACATATTAACCTGCAGTGGCCAAGGGGTTTTAAGCCGACGCCAAAAGACCATCGGCTTTGTATTAATCCTTAGTGGCTGAGAGCTTTTAAGCTTATTCCAAATTTGAATTGTTAGAACAATATATTCTGTATTGGTTTAGGTCGTATCAGCGGACACCTGTCCAGGATATATTGCAGTTCAAAATGATAATTTTGTGATAGCATCAGTCTATGCAATGATATTGGAAGCGCATGAAGCGGTGAGTTTGTGAAATATACATATATCGGTCAAGTATTCATCAACTAGTGATATCAGAACCGCGCACAAAGTTAATTGTAATTATTTCGACTCAGTTGCCGACTTTAAAAGAAAGCCGTGCTTTCTTGACTGAATCCTTCAACGAGGACAACAAGATCTAGGAATCGTATAAAATGATAACATTAAAATTGAATATATCATAATAGTCATAATAAATAATTCTTCGTAGTCACAAAAGCAAAGTAATTTGTAACCAGATTGATAAGCTCTTTGACTGATAAGCTTGACTTCATGGAATTAAATTAAATTAAATCTTTTATATTCTTAAACTTATGAGATATCTATATTTGTCCCTGATAAATTAATACACATATTGTAGTCCTCAAATCAAATATGCACACAAGTCAACGCATCTCAGCTCATAAAAGTGTACATGACAAATAATTTAATCTGATAAATCAATAAGTACGCGGTATATCAGTATAAAGACGGTGACATTATAAAACGGATTGTCAGGGTCTCAAACGCGCTAACACTACTGTGGAAAAGGCAAATTCAGACTTATTTTGAGCAGTTTCCTATCTCGTTTTCCCTGAGTTCCACTTCCTTCTTCTTGATTTTCAGCAGTTATATCTGATTTTCAGAGCTTTCTGTTTCATCTTCCGGTGGTGCGGCCGGACAACAAGTATTTTCCTGGGGTGTAATGATGTAATGTTCTATAAAAATAAATGTAGGGTTTAAGGTACGATTCAGTATAAGTACGGAATATGGTCCAAGTACTGATTTTTCTGATTTTGTCAGACCGTTAAATCTTGCTGTTACAAACGAAAGAAAGTGGACAATTTTTGGCGAAAATCCCTTATCTTGGGTTTAAAAGCATTTAAATATTAGAAAAATACAATGCTATATCTCGACACCCAAGCACGTTATCAGAACACGATATACCGTTTTGGATACCAACAATATAATATACTTTTTTGTCGAGATCTTTTATGTTTAGAGTTAAAGTAATATTTGTAAAATTAAGGATACTTTTTTCTTTTAATATTTTTTGCTTCTAAACAAGTACGATGAGTTACTAAAAAATTCTCACTTTTAAAAAGCATATTCTTCTATCAGATGTTCTGATAGAGGCATGGTTGTAGATATATAGCATTATGTCAATCTGATGTTTGAGTGCTTCTAAATCCAAGATCCCAAAAAGTTTGCATCTATTAATCTACCTAACGGTAAAATATAAAGGTACAAAAATCCAAAAAATCGGGGCTTGGACCATATTCCGTACTTGTTCCCACGATTCGGCATATACATAATCGTTACATAATCGTAGAAGTTATAATTTGTCCGTCATTACATGCTTTTTTGCCCCCTCGCAACTTTAATGAACATAAGAGCCATTATTGCTATCTCTTGAGGCGGGGCTGGAGCCCTTCGAAATTTGAAAAATAAGCATTGGTATCTCCGAAATTGCGAAAGCTATTCGGGATTGAATTCTGAAATTAGTACCGTTATACAGCTTATATAAGTAATAATAATATCAATAATTTATGTAAAAAACCATTTTAACGAAATGTTAACTGTCTTTAAAATAAACAAAATTTTAACATGTTTTCTCCTTTAAAAATATTTTTTCTAAATAAAGTGCATTATTAGCGCATGCAGTTATACCTAAGATAAGAAACTAGTTTACTTAACCTTTCATACAAAATTTCCTTCATGTACATCGGTGGTTTGTATATGGAGAAAATTCAGTTTTAAATTGACGACGAATTACTTCTTGCAACTAGATGTTTACACACTTTAAGGAATTTTTTATATTAAAAATTTAAGAAAAAATTAAAAATTAATAACAATAGAGAGAATAACGGTCATAGCTTAAACTTTATAAAAGCCAAGCCAACATATACGACAATACTTACAAAGTACTATTGCAAGAATGCATAGTAACCAAATTCAAAAAGAGTAATTCATACTTACGATAAAAAGTTAATTTTCACTGTAAATAAACCACCGATCTACATGAAAGAAATTTTGTATGAAAGCTTAACTAATCTAGTTTTTTTATTTTAAGTATGCAGGCACTAATTATTCATCTTATTTAAAAAAAAATCAGAAGAAAAATGGTACTAAAATGTTGAAATTTCAATTATTTCAAAACTGTTAGCATTTCAAGAAAATTTCTTTTAACACAAATTATTGATATTTATATAAACTTCCTAACGGCACTAACGATACTTGGATAAATGGTGCCTTTACTGTGAAACCACAACCTGGCAGCGTTAGCGGCAGCTACGTGAAATTTACACAGGAACTTATGGGAACAGCTAGCTGCCGAGCATCGTCAGCAAAATTAAAATCTATTTCGTCAGCAAAGCATTTTCTCTTTTTCTGTCAAGAAGAGTTGCCAATTTTTGACGAAAATCCTAGACAATTTCTAAAATTGTAATAGAATTATAATAGAATGTATACAAAACCCGAACAGAATTCACAACTAAATGAAGAAAATATAAACAAACAAATGACAGATGCCGCTGTCGATGCCACTGCCACATACTGTGAAACCACAACCTGACAGCGGCAGCGGCAGCTACGTGAAATTTACACAGGAGCTTATGGGAACAGCTAGCTGCCGGGCATCGTCAGCAAAATTAAAATCTATTTCGTCAGAAAAGCTTTATCTCTTTTTCTGTCAAGAAGAGTTGCCAATTTTTGACGAAAATCCTAGACAATTTCTAAAATTGTAGTAGAATTATAATAGACTGTAAACAAAACCCGAACAGAATTCACAACTAAATGAAGAAAATGTAAACAAACAAATGACAGATGCCGCTGTCGGTGCCACTGCCACATATAATCCCGGCAGCTCGTGAGAGAGCGTTACTGCCGCTGCCGCTGCCAGGTTGTGGTTTTACAGTGAAACCACAACCCGGCAGCGGCAGCGGCAGTAACGCTCTCTCACGACCTGCCGGAATTATATGTGGCAGTGGCATCGGCAGCGGCATCTGTCATTTGTTTGTATAGATTTTCCTCATTTAGTTGTTTACATTCTATTATAATTCTATTAAAATTTTAGAAATTATTTCGGATTTTCGTCAAAAATTGGCAACTATTCTTGACAGAAAAAGAGAAAATGCTTTGCTGACGAAATAGATTTTAATTTTGCTGACGATGCCCGGCAGCTAGCTATTCCCATAAGCTCCTGTGTAAATTTCACGTAGCTGCCGCTGCCGCTGCCAGGTTGTGGTTTCGCAATCACTGTGCAACCACAACCTGGCAACGGCAGCGGCAGCTACGTGAAATTTACACAGGATCTTATGGGAACAGCTAGCTGCCGAGCATCGACAGAAAAATTAAAATTGATTTCGTCAACAAAGCATTTTCTCTTTTTCTGTCAAGACGAGTTGCCAATTTTTGCCGAAAATCCTAGAAAATTTCTAAAATTGTAATAGAATTATAATAGAATGTAAACAAAATCATATGATTTTAACCACTCTAAATTCTTCACCCGAACAGAATACACAACTAAATGAAGAAAATGTGAGGAGGTTCGAGAGCGTCTATGACCGAAGGCGGGTTTGATTTTAATTTCACGAAATTCACGAAAAACTCGATTAAATTGGAATTTTACTAGAATTCTTCAAATATTTTATTGCTTAAACACCAATTTGTGAAAATTGGTGTTTAATTCAGAAAATTTCAGAAAAAATCAGAAAAAATTTCTGATTCGTTTTGATACGGGAAATTTTTACTTGCTACACAAAAAGTAGATACAAACTTCAAAATGGAGGACGTAGCAATGGCGAACATGGCGGTACCGCCTGATAAATGCGGACTTCAAAACGCAGAATTTTACAATGTACCATCGCCGGGAACATTATCAGCAGCAGATGAACTCCTAAAATTAAAAAACAAGGAAATGGAATTTCCCGATGCAGACTTAACAAAAACTAAAAGCAAGATACCCAAACGCTCCGCAGATGGTAACAATAAGGTCAGTAAAATCAACACTACCTGGTCAACTAGCACTTCATGCAACAGATTCGCCTTACTGGGCGATCTACTGGACAATTGTAGCCCACCGATCCCCAATGGACAGAATGCTCACATCCCCAAGAATCCATCGAAGACAACCGCTCCAGAAACCAGGAAAGACAAGGTTCCTTCCAACCTCAAAATTAAATTTTGCCCACCCATTATTAGAAGAAATATAAATGTTCCTACATTAGTCAAAGAGCTCAACACACTTAATCCCAAAATTAATTTCAAAATTTCTAATAAGGGTAAATTTAAAACTAAATTATTTCTTGAAGATCCAGATGCTCATCAAGAGTTGATGGCTCATCTGAGAGCTCAAAACATTGATTCCTTTTCCTTCACCCCCGGTCACTTAAACAAACCAATCTCATTATTAGAGGGCTTTACCACCAAGCTGATCTAGTCGAAATTAAAGACCATCTTGACCTGCTAGCCTCTGGTGCTGTGAGCAAAGTATCCAAATTCTCCACCCCCTTTTCCACCGCGAATAATTATGATACGGGCCTTTTCTTGGTCACTCTGATCCCGGGAAAAAAAGCGGAAGAAATAAATTTCATTCGTTCGCTAATGTACCAAACAATCACCTGGGAAGCGCCCAGCGGGCCCAGCAACCTGGGGTCACTCAGCGAGAAACAGACCATACAGATGCGTCAAATGTGGCCTACCTCATCTTCCAGGTGATTGTTTGATACAGAAAAATGATACCTCGTCCCCATTCTGCATTAATTGTAATAAGGTAGGCCACCCTGCCAATTTCAGGGGTTGCCCTACCTACAAAGAACACGTCGCAAGAATTAAAAAGCAGCGAGTCCTACAAAAAGAAGGAAATTCAGCCGTATTTAACTCGGTTAAATCTGCTGTTAATCAAGCAAGCCATACTTCCCCCACGAAATCGTTTGCCAGCCTCTTTCATTCAGCTAGACCAAGCCCTTACGTTGCACCCCGCTTCACAACTAACTCCGATTTAATCAAAGAATTCCTCAATTTGGCAAAACACTTCGAAGAACAAGCTTCTCTAGAAGACAGAATTTATAACTTTCTAGCAACTTATAGAACATTGTCAAAGGACTTGGCTAAAGAGAGATTCTTCTCACTATAAAATGAAATTAAAGCCTGCAATGGCCCATAATGAAATTTCATTCTTATCCTTTAACGTAAGATCTTTAATTGATTTTAGCAGGAGATTAGAACTCAATAAAATCCTCTCTGTTAACAACATTCACATCGCATTCATCCAAGAATCACATTTGAATGATTCTACCAATTGTGCACTTGAAAACTTTAAATTCATCAAAGGTAACTCAACACTCGGTACGGGTATAGCCATAAAAAAAGAGATATCCTTCGACCTCATAGAAATTCCCAACATTCAATTTCCTCATAATTTTATTTCAATAAAATTCCTCTTCCGCAACGCTTTGAAGAGATTTTTAGTTGGAAGTATATACTTCCCCTGCAACTCGACGGGCACCATCATTAGTGATGGTCTCTCTTCAATTCAACACATAGGTAAAGATTTTGATGGCATAATAATTGGAGGCGATCTCAATGCGAAACATCCTTCTTGGGGGGATTGTACATGGAACAGTAATGGTAGTCAGCTTCATAAATGGCTCCTACTCAATTCCTCATTTAGCAGAATATGTGATTCAAATCCTTCCTTCCCAAATGGTTCTTCCTTCCTTGACCACTTCGTCATTTCCTCAGACATTATCGATCCATTAAACCTCAACTACTCAATTTCCTCTCTCAGCTCCTTTTCTGATCACTTTGCCCTGAAATTAACTATCCGAATAGACGATCTCTTATTCCTGTCCTCGACTCCTCGCAAATTTCCTTCTTTTGCCAATATTAACTGGTCACATTTCCAAGCAGATATAGATTCCTACTTAGAGAATACTATGCCTTCAAGTTTCTGCAATATGAGCAACCATGACATTGAGGCCCACATCCGCAACTTTAACTCTGTAATCCAAGAAGCCATTTCAACACACTCAGACCCTCCGTCTCGTAATAATAAATTCAACATACCTCCCGATATCAAAAAACTCTTTAAGATTAAACATTCCTGGCAAAAACGTCTCAACACTCTGTTTCATAGAAATTTTAATAGATGTTCTCCTGAATATCAATTTTTATCAAAGCAAATTCAATTACTGAAAATCATAATCGCAGAAAAAATTAAGATTCATCAGTCAACAATCATCGATCAAAAACTTAGATCAATAGTGCCAGGTCCATTGGCCTACAAAGAAATTTATAAATTTGTTAGAAAAAAATCCAACACAGGTTGCAGCAAGCTCACAGTTGATGATATAGCTCTATCAAACCCTAACGACATTGCAACTGCATTTATGCAACATCTTACACAAATATATAGCGCAAAACCTTTGGCCCCAGCCCTTCAAATAAATATCAATCAAACCCTAATGAACACCTTAGAATCGCTACCTCATCATATCTACAATTTTTCCTCGAACTTCTCCTCCCTCAACAACCCAGACAATACCCACTTTATTGTCCCAAATGATGTTATCGCTATTATCAAAAAAATTAACTCTAAAAAATCTTCAAGCACGGACCAAATCTCCAACTATATTATAAAAAAACTCCCACATAAAGCGATTCTCTTCTTAACCATAATTTTCAATAACTGCCTCAACAATGGGTACTTTCCTCTCAGTTGGAAAACAGCAAAAATTTTCCCAATTCAAAAAAAAGCCAATCTTACTGACATTGACAATTTCAGGCCCATTTCTATGCTTTCCAATCTAGGTAAACTACTGGAAAGAATCATCGTTTCTAAACTAGATGCCTGCATAAATTTTGACTACATCCCTTGTTACCAATTTGGCTTCCAAAAAGGTCATGCCACAACAGATGCTCTTTTAAGATTTCACAACGATATCACCCTTAACTTAAGAAAGAGATTTTGCACTGTAGCAATCTCACTAGACATAGAAAAAGCTTTTGACCGTGCTAATCATTCAGGTTTGTTATACAAACTAACAAACTTAGGCTGCGACCATTTTATACTCAAAATATTAAATAGCTTCTTCACAGATCGTCAACTCACGGCTCTGTCACTAGCGGTGTCCCACAAGGCTCTATCCTTGCCCCACTACTATATAATATATACATCCACGATATTCCGTACACAACTCCTGATTCCTCAATTATCCTCTACGCAGATGACTCCTCGATCTATGCTCATGACGCCTCCCCCGGAACAGCAGCAGCGAAAGCCGCACATCACTTATCGTTGATCAGTGATTTTTATAACAAATGGCGAATTAAAATCAATTCATCTAAATCCGCTGCTATTTGCTTCAGAAACGCTGCAGGTAAATGCGCCAGCTACATTGTAGCAGAAAGTAAATCCCTCACAATACATATGAATGGCTCTGAAATTCCCTTTAAGAACTCAGTTAAATACCTAGGGATCACATTTACCTCTCTATTAAAGTTTAATCTACATGCTCGCACGTCAATAAATAAAGCTAACAAAATTAAACACATGTTTTCCAGCCTACTCTCTAGTAAACACCTAAACCAGAGAACGAAACTTCTTCTATACAAAGTTAGCATCCGTCCTATTCTAACATACGCCTTCCCTATCTGGTTTTCGATCTCTCCCTCTGTTGCGAAAGAGCTCGAAATTTTTGAAAGAAACATAATAAGATACTGCATTAACAAGAATTATGTAAGTTCCTCAAGGAGGTTAGCTAATAATCTTATATACAGCCATGCTCTCACGACACCCTTATGTATGTACCTCCTTTCATTACTTGAAAAGTACATTAATAGGCTACAAAACCATATTAACCCTCTCATAACTGATGTTTTGAGCTCTCGAAGGGACCAAAATTGGAATAATAACTACTATCTTTCACCAATTGGTATATTAAACGAAAACATAAATACCAAATTTAACCCAAATTTAGAAATAATACCGCAATTTTACCAAAAAAAGTCGCCTAGTACTCATAGATGTTAATGTGAAACATTTTGTGCCTTGTTGTGTGAAGTTTTTCCAACATGTTAAATTGGAATAGATAGTTTTAAGCTTTCCTTTAATTTTGTATATAGTAGTCAACTTCGTAGTTTAAGTAGTTTTTAAGTAACTAAGTGTAATACCACTAAAGTTAAAGCAGCACGCCGGGAGCAAACGTGCCTTTTCATTCAAACGTTTTAGGAACATACCCTATCTCATTATCTCTGGTTTCGATGTCAAAAGTATTAAATTCAATATAATGACAAGTAAAAATCCTATCTTCGGCTTAGATGAAACTCACATACCAGAGACAACGAGATAGGAAACTCTTTTCCCGAAAAAAATTGTGTCAAAAAAACGACAAAATTTTACACGACCGAAACTCACGTACAGGGGTTATGTAAATGTGTGCGTAATTCCCCAAATTAAATGGCACGTATAACATTTCATGAAAATATGTAATTGTGAAACCACAACCTGGCAGCGGCAGCGGCAGCTACGTGAAATTTACACAGGAGCTTATGGGAACAGCTAGCTGCCGGGCATCGTCATCAAAATTAAAATCTATTTCGTCAGCAAAGCATTTTCTCTTTTTCTGTCAAGAAGAGTTGCCAATTTTTGACGAAAATCCTAGACAATTTCTAAAATTGTAATAGAATTATAATAGAATGTAAACAAAACCCGAACAGAATTCACAACTAAATGAAGAAAATGTAAACAAACAAATGACAGATGCCGCTGTCGATGCCACTGCCACATATAATCCCGGCAGCTCGTGAGAGAGCGTTACTGCCGCTGCCGCTGCCAGGTTGTGGTTTCACAGTAAACAACAGTTCGCTTCGACGGCTTGATTTGAAAGGACGTTTTGGTTTTGTGCTCTGTAGTGAATTCCGTCGTATTTATTATAAAGCCATACTACGACAAGATTCGAATGTCGACTTGGATGATATTGCAAAATTTATTTTAGAAAAAGGAAATTTTCTGCCACCTAAAACTACCATACGTCCAATTAATTGTCAGCATTGCAACAAAATCTTTCATCAGGAATATACTCTTAAACGTCATATCTATCTGGATCATGGAATTGGTGAAAAGCCTTTCAAATGCGCTTTCTGCGAACAGAGTTTTGTTGACCATTTGATGCATCGCCGACACGAACAACGTTATCATTACAAAGACTATAAATATGTTTGTACGTATTGTGCAAAAGCTTTCTTTACACGCGACGAACTCGACCGACATATCATGAAACATACGGGTGAGAAAAAATTTGTGAATTATGTGGTCGTGGATTTGCTAAGAAGACCAATTTGAATCTCCACAACACACGCATTCATTTGCGCCAACGCAATTTTCCTTGCAACATGTGTTCAAAAGCATTTTATACTAAACGTTTATTGCAAGATCATGTGAATGCTCATTTGAATATACGTGATAAAATATGCTCTACCTGTGGCAAAGGTTTCACGTCACATCATTCACTCATTAGGCATAAACAAATCCATTCGGAAATTAAAAAATATGCCTGTAAGTTGCACGCGATGCACGCTTTCATCAATTCGTAGGCTTTCATCAAGATACTATAAAGCAGCCCACATAGAATAGAAATAATCAAATGAAAGACTCGCCACTTAATTCGAAAAGGAAATTGAAACAGGCGCGCCTAACAAATTATTCAGTTCACTAGAACTCAGTCATCAAAGTAAAATCTGGCTCCAAACTTTTTAAAGTTTACGGTAATTCTATTAAATATTTCATTCTTTATCGTAATCGATTAATATATTAAATTCTTTCATGATTTTCAGATTTTCATTAATTTTAATGCTCGAATGAGCCAAACTTTCCTCTAGAATTTTATAAGCATCTGGTATTGTAAGGAATTCCATACCACGAGCCCGAAGATTTCGTATGGTCGTGACTATATCACTAGTGACTATATCCTGTATTTGCGATTCCTTCTTACCCTTTGACGGCTCATTAATTGGCATCTTAACAATCTCCTCGTAATTGGCCATCACTATTCCACGCAATGAGGAATATTCAGTATGAATTTGTGAATCATCAAATGACCAGAAACGATGAAACTGTAACATGCGTTCATTCCAAAATGCAACACTTCCCATCTGTTGATCGGGCTGATTACCGACTATATGATCGATAAAATCTAATTTAATTGATGGTAATTTCGCTGAGAGAACATCCTTTGGAAGTTGTTTGAAACCAGGTAGAAAGAATATTTTATAATTTGTTCGATCGACGAAAGTATGTATGGTATCATCGTAGTAAAATTATGGCAATTTTTACTGAAGTATTGATTTATATTTCCAAAACTTGATCGTTTTGAAAATGTTTATATCTATGAAATTTGTAATTCTTGATAGTTAAATTGTTAATTTATTATAATTATATTAGTTAATATTTTAATAAAAACAGTGTTTTAATTTTTTATTTTACGAAAATACAATACAAATTATTCGTTTATTTCCTATAGTAAACAAATGAAAACATAAAATTTCCATCAGAGGGCTGTGTGCACTTCCACGCCACCCATGAGGTATGCACATTGGCGCGTTACCGGTTTTTTTTTTGGATGTCCGGTTCCCCAGTAGGCCTATAACACCCATATACATATATACAATGCACACTTATTTAATGTATTTACAAATATACAATGCACACTTATTAGATATACGTAACAAATTGTTAGGAAATTAAAATTGTACAATGATATGTAAAACATTTAACAAACGTTAATATATATGAAATTTAAAATGATTGTTACGATGTTACATTTTATGAATGTTAATGGATGTTGGTGATTATTTATAATGTTGTATATATAATTTTGCATAGTTAGTAATTAAATAAATTTAGTTAAGCACAGTTAAATTTAGTTAAACACAAAGAGTTAAAACGAAGCAAATATAAAAAGTGCATTCACAAATATAATATACATATACAATATAATATACACAAAATATATTTTAGTATTATACATATACGTACCCCAAGGATTAATGCAGTAGAATGAACTTGAATTCTAAAGGTGCGCGACGGAAAGGAATTTTTGCTTAAAATTGGGGGACTTGAGCTCTCTATTAAAAAACTTTAAAGCAAAATATATACGAACCCTGACAAATAGGGATACGAAGTCGTGCGTCGTAAAATTTTCGCAACACGCGTACTTTTCTATATTAATTATTCCGGAAATTAAAAAACTGCTAATACCTCTTCGATGGCAAGCTGAATCAAAAATTTCTAAAAATCTATTTTCTAAATTGTTAACATAAATTATAAAGTCGCGGGGAGGCTTAACTAAAGCATAATTTTCGAATTCCTTCTCGGTGGTAAAAAGGAAATCTTCCGTCATGACATCATTTCCAAGGTGCGGCAAAGGCTTTGAGCAATTATGAAGTTTGTTTCACCGAAATCTTCGAGACCAATGATCTTGTCTTCATATCTATTGTAGTAAACGTTCGTTTTTAGCGACATTTCGTCGCAAGATATGGAAACATAGCGTTGCTCTTTTGAAAATTTACGGCATCGAAGTTCCAGAAACTTAAGGCTACTGGAGGAACAACCAGGTGATTTTGGCCAGTCCGAAATAAACTCTCTAAGAGTTCTTTCCTCGGGCCAATTGAATATTGGTTTTAAAAACCGATAGCATAAAGGCGACAAAAAGAAAACACCCAACGCAAGTGTTTTTAATTCGTCGTCATATCGCCCTTGTGGCGGGAAATATTTCGTACACTGTTTTGCACGCAGTGCCTAAGGTTTGTTGGAAGCGGTTTCAAAAATTCTGACCCCGTGGTTTTAGCACTTTCTTTTTCTCGCAGCTTCCCTTTTTCCATTCTTAATCTATTAATGTTTTTATCTTTCATTTTTATGTCGCGGTTCTTTTTAATTATCTCCCTTTTTAATTTTCGAACTTGAGCATTTAATAAATTTATTTTCTGGAGCAACCGTAGTTTTCTGGGAGTTCTACTCGAACTAAATTCCTGAGTTTGAACCTGGCGACTGGCCGCATTGATTGACTGATCTAAAGTGAGGTCAAGCAAAGGCAGTGAGTCTTCAGGAACAGACTTTCCATAGTCTAAAAATAATGGAAAAAGAGGCTTGCGAGAGGAAGAGGGCGTATTATACAGCTCAGATGATCCACCGCTTGCAGATGGCGATGGATAATTTGAGAATATTAAATTTTCTTTAACATCTGCATTAATCGCTGGGGTTAACAAATTTAAATTTAAATCGGGCACTGCATCCCGTCTTAGTCTTGTTCGTTTTTGTCCACACTTGGTCCCTGAAAAGTGCTTCGTACATGCGTATAACCATCTTTTATGGTCATCCTTCACACCCAAAAGCCGACACCATTCTAATCTTCTATTTTCATTTTGGTATATATACAAAAGTAGAAAAGACAAAATTATAAGTCAAAAGCGCGCCAACATGCACGAGAAATGAAACGTATATATATATTTTCAAATACTGACTACAAATACTAAAAATAAGCAGATAAATATAAAAATAATTAATTTTGTTAGATTAATTAGAACCCAATACCTCCTAAACCCTTTTTACATTTATTGAAACTCAATTTTAATTTACGTGTTATTTATATACTTAGTATGTATTTCCAAATAAAGAAAGAATATGTTTCTCTATCCTGTTTTGAACGAAAAACGACGGTTTCCCTTGTTTTTAACTATAGATCTTATATTTTTCGAGCATGCAGTTGACAATATCTTATAAACCGAAAACGAGCCGACCACCTTGTAATTTTCGCAAAAATAGCGCGGACAACGTCTTTTTTAAAACTAGATAGCACATATTCTCGCTTTATTTCATGTTTCCAATTGGAGCGGTTTCCAATTGGAGCGGTTGGAATCTTACAACTAAATAAAACCAATGACCACTATTCTTACCGTTTTCCATCAGTGGCTGCGTCTGGAAACTTGTGTAAGCGCAGATCCCCGGAACACCCATCCTGGCAACAAGTCCGCAAGTCCGGCATTTCTATTGATTTGCTTAAATTTATTCAATTTGAATTTTTTGTAAAATATCAAATATTTTATAGCGTGGTGAAAAAATTTTTTGAGAAATTATCACAGCGGTGCAAAATAAATTCATAAATAGAACTAAAACAGAACGAAATGGACAAAATGCACTTAAGTAAATGCAAACATTTTATGAGCATCCTTAATGTCCCACTTGAAATAATCTAATCTGAAAATACATGGTTTAGCTTAAAAACATGTTAATATAGCAAAGAAATTATCGAAGCGTTTGAAATTTCAATCCAAAATTAGTTCAAATTTTTGTATGCAGTACCAAAAATTATGAAATTTGGTAAATTTTATTGTTCTTCGACACATAGCCAGCAATACTAATATATTATTTTATTAATTTTTTTAATAATTAACAAAAAACGTGAATATAATGCTTATTACGGAGTACTGGCAACACTGTTTTAATGCAAATACCCAAAATGGGCCATTAAGTAGCAAGCGCCGCAAATGATGGCAACACTAAAATCATTGAATTTATGGGAGAGGTGAAGAAATAATTAGGATATGCCAATGCCAATATGTTTTACACATTTGATTTTTCAAGAGTTTCTCTTGATGATAATAAATAAATAATTCCGTGTAGGTGTGGTTATTAATGTCAGCACCAGACGCTCAAAAGTTATATTAAATGAATTAGGACGAAGAAAGGAACTTATTAATAATTATACAATTTTATTTGAAACTAAAAATAGTCATATTTGTGTATTAATATACTCAAGTAAAATCTTTTATATTTTAAATGAACTAGTGCGGCTAACACTTGGCTTCAAGGTAATGGTAGCAGAGTCGTTAATAAATCAATGTGAAGAATTTTTCCAAATAAATTATTTGATGTAATTTCATTTTTAGGTTATTTTTAGATTCTGGGGTCCAAAAATTGCCTTAAATGATTTGAGTATTCTATTAACGAAGTCAATCGAATTTGTTATACATTAAAATATTTCATAAAATTGAGTTTCATTTATGTTTTTATGCATATGAAATAAATACATTTATTTGTTTTATATAAATATTTTATACAAATAATTAGTTACCATAATTAGTTATTACAATAATTAGTTATTTTATACAAATATTAGTTATAACAATTTATACAAATATTTTAGTTATCAAATAAATCATGCACATGTTGTCTACGCATCTTAAATTAAAAAAGTGTACATGAAAAATAATTGAATTCTATAAACCAATAACTACGTTGGCATATCAAAACATAGCTGGTGAACTTATAAAATGTATTGTCATTCTGGGTCTGAAAAAGGTGTAATGGCCGGGTCTTATGCTTGAATTTCTAAGAAAAAATCATTAGTCAGGGTCTTAAACATAAAATTTCCACGGAAGAAATCATGAGTCAGGGTCTTAAACTCACGAACACTACCTTAAATCAGAGTTGTAGTTAGAGAAGTTTCCTATTTCGTTATCTCTGTCACATACCCTACAAGCGTAACATGGAAGTCAAGGGACAAGACACGCCCGCAGAGATAACGAGATAGGAAACTTCTGACAGATTGGCAAAATGCAGCTCTGATTGGCGTTAGTGTTAGTTGAAATTCCTGGAAATCGGAAGTTACGTTTCCAAACAAATGAGAACAATTCTTGGAATTGCAAACTTCGTTCCCAAAAAACTTTTCAGCCTCAGACCCTTTTTGCAATCCCGTCTACATATCCCAACACCTTTGTTTTGAGATTCCAACCTAGTTATCTATATATAGTGTTGAATTAAATTTCATGTACACTTTTATAGTTCAACTTGTGTATATGCTTTGTATTTATATATTGTTTGATATAAGTATTAATTTATTAGCGAAAATCTTTTTCTTTTGTACATATAACAAAACAAACGCAAATGAAACGATATTGCGTGTAAGGTTAGTGATTCAAAAATTAAAAATTACTTGCTTAATAGAAATAACTCTACCTAAGAGGATAAAGTAAATTAAACTAATACTAAAAACAATTCACTTAAAGGAATTTAGCGCATTACTTATTCACATTAACCTGAAACCAAGTGCAGAACTGTGTTTTAAATCATCATATTTGCTAATCGTACACCAAGTTATTCAAGCTCTAGTACCAATGTTTTAATATAACACCTCATTGTAAATACTTTATAAGTTCTATATTCGCTTTAAATTAATATTTAATTAATATTATTAATTTAAATTAATTTAAAAATTTTATATGGAAAAAACCGAACATCTTAGTTCTAGTGCGTAGTTTTAATAATTTCCGAAATGGTGTGACTTAAATAACAAGCTAATAAAGGAATACGTCAATTTAATTTACTTTGTAATGTAAATAATAATGTAATAATAATAATAATAATAATAATAATGTGTAATAATAATGTGAACTAATACTATTATTTGGTAATTTCTAACTCCACTTTGAGTTACTGTTATTATTTAAGTAAGTTTTATTTCTGTCCTGAATAGTTTAGTTCAATTCAATATATTAGGTATTCATATTAAAAATATGTAGAGCATGGTTTACATCATTTATATGAATAATTTACATAATTTATAACATATTTTGCGTACTTATTTCTTCAACATTATTGTGATGAATTCATCCTTAAGAGAAATTCGTATAAAAGCGAATGAATAAAATTGCTTGAATTGGCATGCCTTAATTTATTTTTCACCTCCCAATGATTTTTTCATAGATTTTTCCACCACAACTTACGTGCGCGGTAAATTTAAAAAAAATTTTAATTAAATTTATAAATTCATAAACTTCGTGTTTTCTAATAATAAAATAATATGCCACGTGTGCGAGGGTGCTCCCAGGCTGGATGTCCAGGCGATGAGGTCGTGTTCAGGTTTCCGGATGCTGCCACCGATGGATCAGTTTAAGATGTTCAAGTAGTTGCTGATGTTTTCCAATTGAGTTCTAGTGCCAATTGGAAAACCGTAATAGTATACCAATATAAAAGTGTAACATGTTTAGCACTGATTTAAAAATTTTTAGTTTAAAAATGTCCAATGCCTAATGATCAGAAAATTTAACATTCTTAATTAATTTTAACATTCTGTTTAATTTATCTTTTAACTTCCAAACATTGTAATCAACTTTTATAACTAAATTAACAATTAATAATAAACTTAGCTTAATTAAAATAACATATTAATTGAGCTAAAACAACTTAAAAATTCAATTATTATATTATAAAACAAGAGTATTAAAAAATTTTACATTTAAATAAATTTAAGCAAAAATATAAGATGCCAGACTTGCGAACATGCTGCCAAAGGGTAGAAGAGTAAGAAGAAATCACAAATACAGAAATTGACGTACATACATTTAAATACTATTTAGAATTTTATTATTAAATGATTAAAAGTAAATATATTAAAGCACATGATCTTTCAAAAAGAAATTAAATTCTGTTACGAAAATTATTCACTAAAATTTTGCTACTAATTCTCTATCCAAACGATGAACACAAGCAGGTCTCTAATCTAATCGTTTCAACAGTTGTTTCCTCTGAAAGTGTGCATCGATTAGTGTTTCATTACGCGTATCGTCCAGGTCAAAATATCTTATGAGGCGATCCCAAAAGCCGTCAGGATTTTTCCGTTTCTTCCGTTTCACTATTACTGCTCTCATCAAATAAATTTCTTTCGGCTACTTCCATTTTTGATACTGTTTCCTCCGTTGTCTTTTTTGCGTATGTTTTCTCTTCACTTCTTTGCTGCTTCTTTTCTAGAAAGAAAAATATTCAAAATTAATTAGAATTCGACCATTATATTGTTTTTACTTTTTGTATTACTTCGCGCCTTCTATACGTTTTAAATTATTTAGTCTCATTTCCATTCTTGAAAACTTCATGCAAGGGAGTTATAATGCTTGGTGAGTTACCATAAATTGTTAAGCGTTCTGAATTGGTTAGAACTAGAGGAAAGTTTAGCTCATTCGCGCATTAAAATCAATGAAAATCTGAAAGAATTGACTATATTAATCGATTGCGACGAAAAATGAAATATTTAATAGAATTACCGTAAATTTTAAAAAGTATGGAGCCTGTTTTACTTTGATGACTGAGTTCCTTTGAATTGAATAATTTGTTAGGCGCGCCTGTTTCAATTTCTTTTTCGAAATAAGTGGCGTCTTTCACTTGATTATTTCTATTTTGTGTAGGCTGCTATATACTACCTTGATTGCAAATTAATTGTTTGCCTTCCAGCATTCTATTTTGGATAGAATTCAATTATTCAAGAATTAAATATTCTTGTTCGTCACTCTTTCTTATTATCTCCACTTCACAAATCAAACAGAGCACAGAACGTGCTTTCAAGTAGAGTTGTGTCGTTCGCGAACGAACTAGTTCATTCGAACTATTCCCACTTGCGAACTATAAGAACTAGTTCGTCTCTCTCCCTCTTTTTAGTTCTTTTAGTTCGCAGCAACACGTCCGTCACCGACCTCAGAAATGAACGAACTAAAGAACTATATCGGATTGAACTATGTGAACGAACTAAAGAACGAACTAAAGAACGAACTATGTGAACGAACTAAATGAACTATGTAAAGAACTATGTATTGAGGTAAAGAGCGAGCTAGCACGAGTATGATGACACCACTGAATTTACCACGTGAATGTAAGAAAGAACAAAACATATTTTCCAATGAACTAGAACGAACGAACGAACTAAACTGAACTATGTAAAGAACTAAAAGAACTATGTAAAGAACTAGAAGAAGTATATAAAGAACTCTTTATTGAAATATATATAAAAAGAGCGGGCTAGCACGAGTTGAGCTATAGTATAGCTGCTATACTATACTCGTTAGCGACAGAGCAAGCAAAACACGCTACGGTAAGAAGTATACGACTCAATTGAGACTGCGAGTTTACATGCGATTTTATGAAGATCCAGAAATAAGTTTGATTTCCATATTTCCTCCCTACCTCTTTGATATATAATAGAACATATATATTATATATAATTTTATATTTTTATATTAGCATACCCATAGAATAATTAGAACTTATTGCTTAAACTACTGTATTTGAAAAACTATTTAATAAAAGGTTGAACCCAAATTTAATGGTTTATTTACTATAACAATTAATTTAATAACAATTTTGACATATCTTGTTATCCATCTCGCTCGAACGTTCAAGCAAACCGAATAACTAATATAGCTATGTAATGAATAATATCAATATAGGGAATAAAAATAGCGAATAAACACGAGTGGGAAGACATCAGAACACTGTTCTTTAGAGAAAAACGAATAAAACGTATGTTGTATTAAGAAGAAGCAGAACGAACTAAAAGAACGAACTAGTTCACAAGTTCGAAATGAACTATAAAGATCGTTTCCCTATCGGGAACTAGAATGCCCAACTCTACTTTCAAGTCAAGTCGCCGAAGCGAACTGTTTACATATTTTCATGAAATATCATACGTGACATTAAAAATGGTGAATTACGCACACATATTCATAACCGCTGTACGTGAGTTTCGGTCGTGTAAAATTTTGGTTTGTTTTTGCCACATTTTTTTGTGGGTAAAGAGTTTCCTATCTCATTATCTCTGCACGCCCGTTCATCCTATCTATTACTTTTTCCATATATCTGTTATATTTCCGTTTTTTGTATCTACCAGTTTAATTTCACCATTAACATCAAGAACATCTATGTGCGATATCGTATAATAGTAAGCGAGATGGTTACATTTGTAATGTAATTTTATTTTAGGAAGTACACTGTAAACTGGGAAAGCTAATTTTTATTTTTGTTTAATATTAGGAGCTGATGGGAGTCCTCTCCCATCCTTACCCCAACCAAATTTCAAAACGAAATATAAATTCGGCTCTGAAGTCAAATTTACTATGAAAAGTAGGCGTGGGCACTGGTCCAATTTCGACCATTTTCAATCCCAATCTCAAAAAATTTTCAAAACCAATCAATCCCAATTATGACATAATATTCGTGCCAATACCATGTCGACCTTCTGTTTGTTCGGCTGCGGTGATATCCACAGCCACACAGCCGGTTGAACGTCACGAAATCAACTTGGGATTATGAGCGAGAATATATATACTCTATTATACTTACCATGCCTCCTTTAATGCGTTGTAAACGGAAGCACTAAGAGATATTCCCAATCCCTCCGGGTGAGGGTATAATAATAGGCAGTAACACTTGAAGTTAGAGTGGTGTAACGTACGGACCAGGGCAACGGCTATAAAGGAGCGACGCAGGTTTAAACATTTAGGGGTGGCCGTAGAAATCTCTGAGAGTAACTACTAAAATTGACACTGATAGCAAGCAAGAACGCTATCTTCGGCCTAGTTAAAGCTAATATACTATATATCCGTAATATAAATTTATATTTTGATCTTAATAATCATTGGGCAACGCACACCCCTTTCAATATTACATTTCATCGTTTCTTTGTTAATTGAGATTCACTAGCTCATCTTAAATACATCTCAAAAAAGTCCGCACATGGTGTAGTAGAGGCTTTGTAATTTTATTTGATAAAGAAATAGACGTGGCTTTAGACGGATTTTCCCCATATCAAACAGTTTATAAAAGATATTTGTGCCAAATTTCACGAGGATACATCTTTCCGTGATTTCTCGAGAGAGATGGACTCAGAAACGGGCTCAGACGCCCCTGAGCCAAAAAATACATATACTTTCCCGTAGCTGTCATGCTTCCTTTAATGCGTTACAAACAGAGGTACAAAATTCATATACCATAATATGTGGGTTATAAAGATAAAATCTAATATAATCATGATTACAAATTTAACCCATAAGAAACAAAAAAATCTCACTTTTCTCCGTAGCTGTCACCACATACGCTATATACCACATTTTGGATAGTGTAAAAAAGGGATGGGAAATCTTTACAATTATAAAGTTAGTGTAGAAAACCTGCAGATCTATAAATTAAATAAAATGGAACTAAGTTTGAAAGTACGCTTTGCGTATCTTAACAAATATATTTAGCAGCCGCTTTCCCGACACGGTATTCATTTATGGTGACAGTTCTTAAAAATATTAATATGCGCAGTGCTAAAAATTGTCGACTAACGAGGAACAACTACAATTCTTCTTTAAAAGTTTATTGGTTTTCCAAACGCAGCTGCAACATTAGCTTCCCTCAGAGCTTCAGAGCATGTCTGACGAAATAAAAAGGAAATTCAGTAAAACAAAAAATTTTAGTTTTTAAATTGAACGTACTGGATGGGCATGGCAGACGCGGGCAACATCCTCCGAAGATGCTCCATATTCCATCGCAAGTACAGCTTCGTTGATTAATTCACCAGCGCTCTAAACGTATGGAATCGAAAATTATAAGTATTCGGCACAGCGGATAATTTCTTTTTAATACTTACTGGACCAATCATATGTGTCCCCAGAATTCTATCAGTTTGCTTGTCAGCCAACACTTTGACAAAGCCATCGGTTTCATTATTTGTCTTGGCACGCGAATTGGCCATGAAAGGAAACTTGCCCACTTTGTAGTCGACACCCTCCTGTTTGAGGGTCTCCTCTGATTTGCCTACCCACGCAACTTCGGGGTGTGTGTATACGACACTCGGGACACAATTGTAATCAATATGCACATGTCCACCATTCATCCCTTCCACGCAAACAATGCCTTCATCTTCAGCTTTATGAGCCAACATTGGCCCATGTATGCAATCACCAATTGCGTAAATGCTAGGCACAATTGTTTGGAAAAGTCCATTAACTGGAATACGACCTTTGTCATCCTTCACAATGCCAACATTCTCAAGCCCCAAACCATCGGTATAAGGACGTCGTCCCACACACACAAGTAGTGCATCGCAATTTAATTCCTCTTTATCACCCGATTTTGTGTTTTCTACTGATACAGTTACATTGCTACCGTTACGTACCGCTCCAGTAACTTTGGTTCCCAATTTAAATTGTAAGCCTTGCTTGGTTAGTACTTTTTGAAAAGTTTTCGAAACCTCGCCATCGATGCCGATGCCGCCAATTGTATCCATGAATTCCACAGCCGTCACCTCTGCACCCAACCGCGACCAAACGGACCCCAGTTCAAGTCCTATAACACCAGCTCCAATAACAACCAATTTTTGTGGAACCTGCCTCAAGGAGAGAGCACCAGTGCTGGACACAATCACTTCTTCATCGATCTGAATGAGGAAAATAAAAATAGTAGTGAAAGATGTATGCCCTATAATTTCAAATGTTTACTTCTATTCCGGGAAAAGGCGTTACTTCGGATCCTGTGGCTATCATAATATATTTCGATTTCACTGTTGCAACAGAACCGTCATCCTTCTTGACTTGCACGTCATTGGGGCCAGTTATGGTTCCGAATCCAGTCAGCTGAGTAACTTTGTTCTTCTTAAATAATTGAGCAATTCCTCCAGTGAGAGACTTGACAGCAGTTAATTTTTGTTGCATAAGCATCTCTAAATCTAATGAGACACTGCCACAGTTGATACCTCTATTGGCTAATTCTCCTGAATGGGCCATGTGATAATAATGAGAGTTATTGAGCAGTGCTTTAGAAGGAATGCAACCAACATTTAAGCAGGTACCACCAAGAGTTGGACCTTTTTCAACATTAACAGTCTGAAAATAGATAATCATGGGTCACTCAGTCGCACATTTCTATGATAATTTACCTTCATGCCCATTTGAGCAGCCTTGATTGAAGCAACGTAACCGCCAGGACCAGAACCAATGACTACCAGATCAGCTTCGTGCGTAGTGGAGTAGAACCGCGCATTAATAGCTCCCAAAATAGCACCATTTCCTCTCGGAGTCTAAAAAGATAAAAACTTATCTGAAATGATCCAATTCGATACAGTGTTAACTGCCCATTCTAATAGGTCGACATGGTAATTAATACCGACGAGGTTAAGAATAGAGCCACCCATCCTCTCACTTGAATAGGTTAGGGATAATTGCATAATCAACAAAACGCTATAACTAAGCTCATTAAAAAGCAGGAGCAGTTCCTCTGACGAGCTTTACCTTGACTGCCGCCGACAAGAGCTTACAAATCGAATATTGCATTTTGACTCGTTTAAATTTCAATCTATGGAATAGAATTTTGCTTTAAGAAGCTCTTGAAGACTTCTGTCCTTTTTTCTTGTTTTATGTTATCCGACGTCGACAGAAACAAAAGCTTCAGCGATGGATGCCATAAAGTTCAAATGTATTGTCAAAATGACATTTTGCAAGAGAATGAGATATATCGTAGGGTTGTCTTTTTCCAATCTGGCAATGACATTATAGAAGTCCACATCACATATAGCTTCGTAGTTGAGATAAAAATTGAACACAACGGCCGCACTCACACAGGGGACATTTGTCGGAGACATGGAATTCATTTATTTGTCCCCGATACCACTCACACAGGAGACAAATTGGAATGTAGGTTGTATCCCCATGCATGATTTTTTAATTAGACTTTACTACATTTTGCTACCTTTTAATACTTTTTTTGCTAAATGGTAGTGGTTTGACTACTTTCGAACATTATTCGATTTCATTTCATTTTGTGTTGCGCGCTAGGTGACTATGGAAAATATTGAAGAAATTAAAATTGCGTTAATATCTATGGCGATCGATTTTTTGGATGCATTATATATCATTCGTGATGAAGATGCAGAAATAATAAAATTAATCTTAGATACTGTGGAAAAATTGGAGGAGGTTAGTAGAGCTCGTCGGAGAAGCTGCTGGATCAGAAGCTGGCGAAAAGAAAAAACAGTAATGGATCCTTCGATGTTCTGACAAATAGCATTCAAGTATGCGATAAATATTCGTACCGTAATTATTTGCGTATGTCAGAGGAAAAGTTTGTTGAATTGCTAAATTTGGTCCAAGCCGATTTTCAGAAGGCTGAAACGCATATGCGAAAAGCTGTGACACCGGATGAATCTTATACATATATTAAAAATAAAAAAAATTCACAGCAGTTTTCACATTAGACATAATACAAAATAAATGAAATCTAAAAATATTGTTGAATACCACCAATTTTGTACAGAGATCATAAATAAAATTAAAAAATTCAATGTTATCAGGCACATTTAACCGTAAAAATGTTTATAATGTATCATCAATATCCAATATTCCTTCCAGCGCCAGACTCAGAATATTACTTTTTCTAGCCTGACATCCCTGTTCGTCCAGTTCTATTAATTTCATTAAATAATTTTGGATATACATTACACCTCCTACGCACATTTTCATTTTTTAATTCAGTGATGGTCGTGGTATTTGCTACTTTTCACGTCCCAGAGAGACGTTTCTTGTTGTAGGGCGTTAATCAGCCTTTCCGTGGTATCCTTAGTCCATCTAAATACCACTGGAAATGAATTTTGAAAAAAAATATACTAAAATATGTATATAAAAGCACAAGCCAAAGACTTCAAAAATATTTATATATTGTTTAATGTTGGGGCTGCCTTAGAATTTAATGGACTGTTCGATTTCTTACCTAAAAATGCACTGAAAGTGCAAATATTTGTGAACACAATATTTTAATACACAAGCCATCAAAATTTCTAAAATAATATGGACGAATGAATTGCTCTAATATATATAATAATATATTTTCAAAAAATGTTATATAAGAATAATATAGCTTATGTTTTGCAGTCCCAGTAACAACCCCGATCGAACAAATCCTCAAAATTCATAATGCTCTTTTATAAATACAATATAAATGCATGCCTGACTGAATTCGTAATATTCTGCTTTGTCGATACGACAACCCGCTGTTTGGTGTCCCCAGTAAACATCAAGGGACAAATTTGTCGCACAAGGGACAAATTCATTCGTTGATAGTCCACAGTTCATTTCGTCGTTTTGCTGGTGAAACAACAACAAATTTGACGTGTCTCGAGACAAATGTCCCCTGTGTGAGTGCGGCCTAAGAGCCTAAGTATTTTTCACAAGAGCTTCGGTTGGCCGTACTCACACAGGGGACATTTGTCTCGAGACACGTCAAATTTGTTGTTGTTTCACCAGCAAAACGACGAAATGAACTGTGGACTATCAACGAATGAATTTGTCCCTTGTGCGACAAATTTGTCCCTTGATGTTTACTGGGGACACCAAACAGCGGGTTGTCGTATCGACAAAGCAGAATATTACGAATTCAGTCAGGCATGCATTTATATTGTATTTATAAAAGAGCATTATGAATTTTGAGGATTTGTTCGATCGGGGTTGTTACTGGGACTGCAAAACATAAGCTATATTATTCTTATATAACATTTTTTGAAAATATATTATTATATATATTAGAGCAATTCATTCGTCCATATTATTTTAGAAATTTTGATGGCTTGTGTATTAAAATATTGTGTTCACAAATATTTGCACTTTCTGTGCATTTTTTAGGTAAGAAATCGAACAGTCCATTAAATTCTAAGGCAGCTCCAACATTAAACAATATATAAATATTTTTGAAGTCTTTGGCTTGTGCTTTTATATACATATTTTAGTATATTTTTTTTCAAAATTCATTTCCAGTGGTATTTAGATGGACTAAGGATACCACGGAAAGGCTGATTAACGCCCTACAACAAGAAACGTCTCTCTGGGACGTGAAAAGTAGCAAATACCACGACCATCACTGAATTAAAAAATGAAAATGTGCGTAGGAGGTGTAATGTATATCCAAAATTATTTAATGAAATTAATAGAACTGGACGAACAGGCATGTCAGGCTAGAAAAAGTAATATTCTGAGTCTGGCGCTGGAAGGAATATTGGATATTGATGATACATTATAAACATTTTTACGGTTAAATGTGCCTGATAACATTGAATTTTTTAATTTTATTTATGATCTCTGTACAAAATTGGTGGTATTCAACAATATTTTTAGATTTCATTTATTTTGTATTATGTCTAATGTGAAAACTGCTGTGAATTTTTTTTATTTTTATGAGATGTACATATATGTATAAGATTCATCCGGTGTCACAGCTTTTCGCATATGCGTTTCAGCCTTCTGAAAATCGGCTTGGACCGAATTTAGCAATTCAACAAACTTTTCCTCTGACATACGCAAATAATTACGGTACGAATATTTATCGCATACTTGAATGCTATTTGTCAGAACATCAAAGGATCCATTACTGATTTTTCTTTTCGCCAGCTTCTGATCCAGCAGCTTCTCCGACGAGCTCTACTAACCTCCTCCAATTTTTCCACAGTATCGAAGATTAATTTTATTATTTCTGCATCTTCATCACGAATGATATATAATGCATCCACAAAATCGATCGCCATAGATATTAACGCAATTTTAATTTCTTCAATATTTTCCATAGTCACCTAGCGCGCAACACAAAATGAAATGAAATCGAATAATGTTCGAAAGTAGTCAAACCACTACCATTTAGCAAAAAAAGTATTAAAAGGTAGCAAAATGTAGTAAAAAGTCTAATTAAAAAATAATGCATGGGGATACAACCTACAATTCAATTTGTCTCCTGTGTGAGTGGTATCGGGGACAAATAAATGAATAGTTCCATGTCTCGCGACAAATGTCCCCTGTGTGAGTGCGGCCTTACGGATATCAAGTAGTTTTATTTCCAGTGTACGCAACACTGCTACTAAGCCGCCAATTATCGAATTATTTGTAAATTTTTGTATCAGCAGAAATATTCTTCTTTCATTCTCTTTGTTTATTTGGGACAATTGCGACAAAGAAAATGCTTTCAATTTGTTTTGTTTATTTTATCGTCTTTTTGACACTTGTTGCTAGCTGCCGACAACCATTGATCAATTTAATCATTGGATGTTGACGCCGTTTCAGGCGCCTCCAGCTGCCAGTTGCCATGATTGTGTTTAAGGAGATTCGTTCCTGTAAATTATAAATTCTTTATTATAGCAATTTTTTACAGTCTGTTGAAATCGCGTAAACCATGTGTGACAATCGTTCGGTGATGTTCTTGCTTATTGTGCGTTTGCTAACGAGTATAACCCCTATTACATTTCAATCGTTTGAATGGCCAACCTGGGAGAATACTGAAAAATTTTTACTCTCGACAAATTTGATTGATGGTATATTACATTGAATTCAAACAAACACCAATTTGCCAAATACTAAGTAGTGTCAAATACTACCTTTTAGAAAAATGTTTGACCTAAAAAAATGCGAACAATATGTAAATTTTACATAATGGTGCTTTATTTATGGAAATTTAGTTTTTTCTACTAAGGGGCTTCCTTAGAAAAAGTGTCCTGAGCGAATGGTCTCTTGCTTTTGTTCTGTATTCCGTATTAAGGCCCTAAATTTACGCTGGTATTATATAATATGTAGACTTATTTTCTTATATCCATAAACTGAACATAATTTGTTAATAGACCTAATAATTTGATCCCGTTTCATCAATTAAATATATTTGGAAATTTTCCGACAGGCCATGTGCTGTCAAGTAAGGAGCATTTTGTGTTGATTATTGATTCGACATACTTCTTTTACTTTATGCTACTTTGTGTCTGTGCTAATTTGTGGTTACGAAAATAATATATTAATATTAAAAGTAATGTTGGGTACTATCGAATGATTTTCTCATTCGTTCATCCATTCATTTACTCGTCTTATTCGCGTTCAACTTGTGCGTTGACAACTTAATCAACTGACTCGTTTCTCTTCTTTAATTAATTGGGCATCGGCTTTTATTCTCTGAAAGATTTTTGATTTACTAAGAACTACCAAATGTTTGTTTACCGAATGTATTATTCTGAATGAATGAATTCTGGGAGACAGATTTATTCGTTCAATGATTATTGGATTACTAAAAACTATCGAATGAATGAATAATTTACAACTATCGAATAACTCGATAGTTTTTATTCGATAGTTTCTAACACCAATTAAAATACTAAATATTGAAATAAAAAATTATTGACTAAACAATACTGCCGAAGTATGCAACAAGAGACTGATGCAATGTTATGGAATTTATAGAACTGTGCGCAGGGTGGTTGCGAAGGAGGAGAAACAGGCACTGGTGCGTTTTTTTTTTGTATAGAACCGGATTCACCTGGACTAGAGCTATGAGTTTTTTTAATAACAAATATTTCTATTGTTTACTATAAATTTTATGCAAAATGTTTTCAAAAATGTTCAAATTGTTGCCAGATTGAGTTTTATACTAAAAGTCTGAATTACGATCAATTCCTTGAGCGTTTATTATGCTAAAGAACAACTTCTTAAGGATATGGCTACATTGCACCATCGAATTTTGAAGAGATGCGATGTGGCAGCACGATTGAACTGTCAGTCGACGCTACTTGAGAGAATACCAAATTCGGATTGATATTTGGCTGCGGTTCGGGTCAAGTGACGTTTTTTGCAGCAACACACACACGAACACCATATAATGATAGCGTTTTGACAATACTAAAGTAGCCCTTAAAGGCCTGATTAGTCGTACGTTTTCGGAATTGTTTACCTTTTCGAAACTTTTCGTGTTCCAGGGGGTTCAATTGATTATGATGTTGCCAATCTCGTCGAACCATGTTCGAAAGTGGGAATTTTGTGGGCATTTTTTTGATGAATTTTCTATTTTAAAAATTCTTTGGATTTCTTTAACTCAAATATTACTAAATAATATAAGTAATTATAGAAAATAAAGTATCATTATTAATTATTATTAATAATTATGTACTGTTTCTTCGGATTTAAATGGGATATTCATAATTCATTCATTTTTAATGGCATTCATAGAAATTTCACACTTTTAGACAGCTGTGATCATTGGTTTTATTAATAATTCATACAATTATTTGCAAATCCCAAAAAAAAGTAAATGAATTACCAAAGTGATTTAGAGATCTTAAATATAATTAGACACTACTTTGAATGGAAGAATTCGAGGCAAATTAGGCGTTGGCGTGTTCGTCCTATAAATAGAAATCGAGTGAGATATGGTTACTTTAGAAAAGTTTTCATAAGTATGAAAAATGTGGATGAAAGCCAATTTTTTATACACACAAGAATGACTCGTCCTATTTATGATTTGCTGTTCAATTTGGTCGGCATTCATTTAGAAAAGCTACTACAAATCATAGGTGCCGAAGAACGACTGTCAATCACTCTTTTGTAAGTTAAAAAATAATTTTCCGGATGGAATTTTTAAGTATAATTTTCTTTAGGTATCTTGCTCACGGAGAGTCTTTCCAAACAATTGCTTGGAAGTACAAAATTGGGAAAACGAAAGCTTGCAATATAATTATAGAGACCTGTGAAATATTGGCGAACCTACGAAGTCGCAATATGAATTTGTTATATAATAGTTCATTTAGCCGAACAAGCTCAATCAGTCTCTCGGCGTCCACTTCTTGGTAAATATACATTGAAGTGAAAGCTTCATGTGGCTTTTAAAGTGACACTTTTAGTTGTCACTTTGTTCGAATTTGAGAGAATTTTTCGAAACGTGACCAAATATTAAAATGATTTTGATATTACGGGGGGAAATTCTCACAACCACACGAACTGCATATAGCTTATGAGTTTTGACATATGAGTTTCGTGTTCGAAAAAGAGCGATCGTACGACTAATCAGGCCTTTAAAGGCCTGATTAGTCGTACATTTTCGTAATTGTTTACTTTTTCGAAACCTTTCGGGTTGCAGGGGGTTCAATTGATTATGATGTTGCCGATCTCGTCGAACCATGTTCGAAAGTGGGAATTTTGTGGGCATTTTTTTATGAATTTTATATTTTAAAAATTCTTTGGATTTCTTTAACTCAAATATTACTAAATAAAATAAATAATTATAGAAAATAAAGTATTATTATTAATTATTATTAATAATTATGTACTGTTTCTTCGGATTTTAATGGGAAATTCACAATTCATTCAAATTTAATGGCATTCATAGAAATGACAGTTGTGCTCATTGGTGATGTTAATAATTCTTACAATCATTTGCAAATTCCAAAAAAAGTAAATGGATTACCAAAGTGATTCAGAGATCTTAAATATAATTAGACTCTACGAGGCAAATTAGGCGTTGGCGTGTTAATTTGATCCCGTTTCATAAATTAAACATATTTGGAAATTTTCTGACAGGCCACGTGCTGTCAAACAAGGGACATTTTATGTTGATTATTGATTCGACATACTTCTTTCACATTATGTTACTTTGTATGTGTGCTAATTTGTGGTTACGAAAATAATACATTAATATTAAAATTAGTGTTGGGAACTATCAAATGATCTCATTCTTTCATCCATTCATTTACTCGTCTTATTCGCGTTCAGCTCATGCGTTGACAACATAATCAACTGACTCTTTTCTCGTCTTTAATTATTTGGGTATCGGCTTTTACTCTCTGAAAGATTTTTGATTTACTGAGTACTACCGAATTCTTGTTTACCGAATGAATTATTCAATAGTTTCTGGTAACTACGAATTCTGGGAGACAGATTCACTCGTTCAATGAATATTGGATTGTTAAAAACTATCGAATGAATGAATAATTTACAACTACCGAATAACTCGATAGTTTTTATTCGATAATTTCTAAAACCAATTGAAATACTAAATATTGAAATTAAAATTTCTTGACTAAACAATACTGTCCAAGTATGGAACTAGAAACTGATGCAATGTTATGGAATTTGAAGAACTGTGCGCAAAGTGCTTGTGAAGGAGAAAAACAGATGCTGGAGCGTTTTTTTATATAGAACCGGGTTCACTTGGGCTAGATTTGAGCTTTTCCTCACTCATATTTGCAAATAACAAATATTTCTATCGTTTACTACAAATTTTATGCGAAATATTTTAAAACACGTTGGTTTTGTTTTTAAAAAATTGGTGCCAGATTAAGTTCATGGTAAAAGCTCAATTACGAGCAATCCCTTGAACGTTTATTAAGCCAAAGAACAATTTTTTAAAGACATGGCTACATTGCACCATCAGATTTTGAAGGGATGCTATGTGGCAGCACGATTGAACTGTCAATTGACGCTACTTGAGAGAATATCAAAATCGGTTTGAAATTTGGATAAAGTTCGGATCGTGTCGTGATTTTTAGCAACACATACACACGAACGACATATAATGATAGCGTTTTGACAATTGCAAAGTAGCCCTTGAGGCCATAAAGGCCTAATTAGTCGTACGTTCGCTCTTTTTCGAACACGAAACTCATATGTCAAAACTCATAAGCTATATGCAGTTCGTGTGGTTGTGAGAATTTCCCCCCGCAATTTCAAAATCATTTTAATATTTGGTCACGTTTCGAAAAATTCTCTCAAATTCGAACAAAGTGACAACTAAAAGTGAGTGGCCACATGAAGCTTTCACTTAAATTTATATTTACCAAGAAATGGACGACGAGAGACTTATTGAGCTTGTTCGGCTAAATGAACTATTGTACAATAAATTCAAAGCCAGCTATAAGCTTCCAGCTGCGAAGAAGAAAGTGTGGGAGGAAATTGGAGGCTCACTAGGAACCTCGGGTAAGTCTAATTTAATTTTGAATATAGTTAACTAATCCACAAACTGTGGTTCATTAAATATAATTGAAAATTGTAGCAAGCGCTGGTCCGTTTTAAGGGACCATTACAATAGGTTCCATTCATAGTAGAGTCTAATTATATTTAAGATCTCTAAATCACTTTGGTAATCCATTTAATTTTTTTTTTGGAATTTGCAAATGATTGTAAGAATTGTTAACAACACCAATGACCACAGCTGTCAAAAAGTGTGAAATTTCTATGAATGCCATTAAATTTGAATGAATTATGAATTTTCCATTAAAATCCGAAGAAACGGTACATAATTATTAATAATAATTAATAATAATACTTTATTTTCTATAATTACTTATATTATTTAGTAATATTTGAGTTAAAGAAATCCAAAGAATTTTTAAAATATAAAATTCATAAAAAATGCCCACAAAATTCCCACTTTCGAACATGGTTCGACGAGATCGGCAACATCATAATCAATTGAACCCCCTGCAACCCGAAAAATTTCGAAAAAGTAAACAATTACGAAAACTAACGACTAATCAGGCCTTAATCATATCATAAAAAAGCCCATAATCAAGTCACTATTCTTCAAATAAAGTAGTGTTCGTGGTGGGGGTTCAAAATGCTCCGTTTTCATTATTTGGCAAAACAAAAGGGTGAAAAGCTTTAGGATCCCTACTACACTACAAAGGAAGCAATATCATTCGGAAGTCTGTGATGTAATATGGGCCTTGTCCATTTTCCTCATGGCAGATGGGATTTTTATTAATATGTTTTACAATGCTGCCAGGTTGGGATATAACTTTCGTACATGCAAATGTTACTTAATAATAAGCGCTCCTAAACTGCAACATTTATCCAAGTAACTTGGTACTAGCTAGTAATAGCTAGTTTATATAAATATCAATAATTTGTGTTGAAATAAACTTTATCGAAATGTTAAGTTTTCCCCATGAAAGGAGCAACGAAAACAATCTACAGAAACAAGTGTTCAACTCACTACTTCAAAAAAGTCATATCATATTAAAGTTTGCGATGTAATATGGCCGTTGCCCATTTCCCTCTATTGACAGTGTATATTTGGATTAGTATTTTTTATAGGGCTGCCAGCTTAGGATGTAACATACACAAGTGGCAATGGTCCTTTCTTTGTAATGTCGATGGCGCGTTTTTCATATACGTTGCAAAAATTTATCTACTTTGATTCATGAAGTACATTCAATACAAAGTATTTAACACATTATTAGCAGAGCATTTTGTATTTTATAAAAATAAATTTTTCAATATGCTAGTTTCACGGTTCCCAAGAAACAACTAGTTGTTAACAGCTGCTATACCTATACATCATGAAAAATAGCATTACATGACAAATAGTAGTTTGGTTTTGTTATATTGTATTCCCTCATCTTGGGTCTGTCTGTCTGACTTTAACGAAAGCTCGATACGCAACTCGTTATATTGAACAAATATGCAAATATACTACGCGAATGTGCAATGTAGACATATTAGCCAAAGCAACAAGCAATTACGAGTGGGACTATCGAAGTTGGAGAGCTTAATTAAATAATTTATCTTCGAATTATGTAAGTCGAAATAGAGCGAAAATCCGATAAGTTATTCTTTTAATTGGCTTCTAGAAAATATAAATAAAAACGATTGAATGCAAATTGGCTATCATATGAAATTAATCCCAAATCGATGGGGCCACAATAATTACGTACAGGATTTGACAATAATTACGTTCAAATTATACTGAATTTTTTTAAAAAATAGACGTGTGAAATAATGGAGTATATATATTTTAGAAGTGTGTAATGTGCAAAAGGTATAAAGGTTCCATTTTCGACGTTCTTACCAATTATTGACTGTCGATAACATTTGTAGAAATCCAGAGATTTTGACATCTATTCACTGACATTATCGCCCAGTCTCAAGATGGCGATAAAGCTGAATTATTGGAGATTGGTGGAAGTGTTGTGGATTAATTTTTGAAAAGTGGACAACAACACGCGCTAAATTGTATAAATACAAAGAAAAACAATTATCGACGAAAATATACAAGCAAAAATTATTATATCACGTTTCTGTGGCTTTGTATATACAGGTAAGATACGATTCATTATGAAATCCTTCGGAGCTAACGATCCAGTTTAGCTTTTTTTTGGAGAAGAGGCTAAATGGTTTCATATCTTCGCAGAGTTGGGATTTAAGTGGTAAGCAATTTAATTATACAGATACGCAACGCGGCAAAGGTAATAGACGGCAGTGATTTGCTGGAGTTAGCTCAGCAAGGGGTCGCAGGGGGTGGACGTGTCGTCTACGTGACAATATGAACACATATGGTAATATGATGATGGGCGACCAATTTCGCAAAATTGAGTCGACCTACTCGCCCAAGTCATCTCCTCACGGAGGCCGATCGCCAGTGGTTTCACGGCAGGATTCATCTGGGACTTTGAAGACTACAATATCTCTTGGAAAAACGCCGACGATTATACATACGGGGCCTTTTTATTCCATGAAAGAACCGCCTGGTAAATTCCATCGAATTTATAAAAAATATTTTGTATGATTCGTGATTCCTTTCGGTTTTTATCAGGTAAAGGCGAGCTTACGGGCGACAAAGATTTGATGACAGAATATGGATTGCATCATACGTTGACCAAATTCAAGGACAAAAAAGTGAAGGAATCGCTGTCATCATTTCTGCCTAATCTACCCGGCATATACGATGGTATGAGCAATTTGGAAAACAGCACATTGCGCAGCATTGTCGAGAAGCCACCTATTGGTGGCAAGGAGTTACTTCCACTCACTGCAGTACAATTGGCTGGTTTCCGATTGCATCCTGGTCCTGTAAGTTTATTTCTGGATAGCGACATTAGATTTGATTTTATTGTGCTGATTTTCACTCGATTAGTTACCAGAGCAATATCGCGCATTAAATACGACACCCGCGAGGAAACATAAAAACAAACATAAAAAACATAAACACAAGGATGGCGCAGTTGTACAGGAAACGTCGCTAATGGGTGTGTGCTTTAAACAAACGAAGTTTATATTAAATAATATTAAATAAATCTATCAGATTTGACAGGTTTAGAGCCATATGAGAAAAAACATAAAAAGCAAAAACGCCATGAGGACGATAAGGAACGAAAAAGGCGAAAAAAGGAAAAAAAGCGCAAAAAGCAGCGCCACAGTCCAGAGCCTACTGGTTCTGTGCCCTCACAGCAGCTGCTGCCATCACAGGCTTCTCTTCAGCAGCAGCAATTATTGCAGTCGCCCATGTTGGGTGGTGGACTGGGAGGAACATTGGGTCCAAATGGTACCAATTTGCCTGTCAGTGTGGGTCCAGCCGGATTAATGATTTCACAGCAAACGCCTTTATTTCAGACTTAATTCACAATAAGTAGCTGTTATCTCACCCCACATTTCATTTCTCCTTCCTGTAAAAGGCTTACATTTATTAATTTTATAGCCTTTGCTGTGCCTATGTTTTGCAGAAGTTAACTGTTTTTTCACGAATATTCCATTAGAGGAATTATTGATAGATTGACAAAATTTAATTCTGCAATTCTATGTCGCTGGATTTTCACTTCCTCCAGTATAAAACACTTCAACAATTTTTTGCTTGAACTGCTGTATTAAACCTAAGTTAATTATTAAAAATTGTGATTAGTTGTAGTTGTATATTTTTTATGTTAAGAATAAATTCTTATGGAAAAGCCATTGGTTAGCGGTCTAGAAAAGAGCCGAAGACTACGGACGGACTTTTGTTAATTTCAAAGCGGAAACCAAAATCTGATTAAAAACTTGTATAGTGGATTTAGTGTTCAATATCCACATTTTTATATAAAATGAAATTATTTTAGTCATCAAAAGATCATTAGTTAAATGCAAGATCGTTAGTATTGGTAAAAAATCAATGTACGCGCTCATTTTCTGCGGTGATCACCAGTTTGCTAGAATATTAGGAATAGTATAAAATATATACAGGTAATTTGCTTTTTATAATAAGCTTTTTTACTTAAGCGATAAATTGAAATTGATTGAATTCACCTGTATCTCCAAATTCCTTCTGTATTAGAAAGAAAGCAAAGCAAACTATATATAACAGCATGAAATGTTATATGCATATATATTATATTCATAAAGAAAAATGCCTTTTAATTTACCAAGTATCGGAGAATATGGCTGTTTTTATAATAAAAAACAGATTGGTACTGCTTAAACTGCACTTATTAAATAAAATTCGAGATAAATGGAGAGACCAACTGATTAGTACTAGACCGTGGATGGTTCCTGATTCTTCCGTCATCGTTCTTCATTATGAATCTGCACAAAACCATTGAGCTGTTTTGAACGCCAGAGCATTGTTAATTTTAAATACCAGTGCATTATTTTTCAGCAGTCTTGAGGGGTGGCTAGAGAAATATTTATTGAGGATGTAACCTGACAGTAAGGAGATATGTGCCGACAGATCGACTATGCACGCGTGCTATTGGCGAAAATGTGTGCAACAGCAATTCTCTTATTTTATGCATGTCCTGAAAATGATTTGAATATCAAAACGATGCGATATTTATAGTACCATCGTACTGTAATCGAATAGTGTGACCCGCAACCGCCGAACACAGCCACCATTTGTTATAAATAATTAAAAGATATTGAGTGTGTCCATAAGTTATGGATGCAATTTTCATCTATCCATTTCGTAATCATGCTGGAAATAGTAGAACATGAAAGGAGGAAGAAGAAGTAGGATATTCAGCCTGTGGAAGCTATAAGCTTCATTGTATGTTTAGAAATTGTCGGAGATGTATTCCGCCAATACCCAAATAGAATACCCGAAATGTATTCCGGGTTTTTCAACAGGTGCCTTAGAAGGGCTTGTAGTAGCTAAGGGTTTCGTGACTGAGTTTTTAACATACGGGTATAATCTGAAATCCGCATCGGATTTGCTGACAAATCGAAAATGAATTCCAATCCGGATTTAAAGTGTTTTGCAATCTGATCGGAAATAAGCGATAGCAATCTGATTGGAACATAAGTTCGAAAATTTTCTAGACACGCACTGTGACAGCAATAATTCGAAACCACATTGGGGGAGGGATACTATTGAGCCCTACCTTAATAATTCAATACATAAGAAAATGCTTGAACTGAAAACTATCCAAATTCCGTATAGAAAATTTTGAAATTTTTTAAATTACAAAGAGAAGTGACGTACATAATCTTGTTCAGTACCAAAAATAATGAAATTTTCTAAATCTCAAAGTGGTTGGAAGCCCATTTAGCTAGTTATATTGGTTTAATATATTGTCTAATAAATTTTTTTAATAATTAAGGATAAAATTTAGTTTATACCACATTGCAAAATGCCGGCAACACTGTTTCCATACGAGTGTTTAAAAAGGTACTTGAAACACTACGAGCCGCATAAGAAGGTAACACCAAAATGGTCAAATCTAGTTACGACGTTAAAAAATAAGGTATGCCAGTATTTATACGCATTTGCTTTTCTAAGAGTTTCTCCTAAGGGTGAATTCATCACAATTATGTTGAAGAAATAAGATGTGTGCAAGTAAATGCAAATAAATCATTTAATATATATTTTCAATGTGAATACTGAATATATTAAATTAAACTAAACTATTCGGGTTAGAATATTTATATTAAAATATTTATATTACTTCAAAGTGAAGATAGAAAACATGAAGTAACTAAATAAATTCACATTATTTTTAATAATTACATTAATAAATAAGTTCTTTAAATATTTGTTTAATTAATTTTACCATCGCTTGTATAAAAAATTGACTTAAGTGGTTTAATTAGCCTATTACGTAAATTACTCCATTTCGAAAAATCATTAAAACGTTACACCACATTTCATTTCGTTTATATTCTTATAAAATTTTAACAATATTATTAATTTAGAGTGAAGATAGAAATATAAAATAATTGCATTGATGCAGTATGTTAAAACACATATACTACAATTTCATTGCTTTGACCTGTGATTAGCAAACATGGAAATTCAAAACAAAGCCCTTCACTTGGCTTCAAGGTAATGTTAATAAAGGAACATGCCGAATTTTTTAAGAATTTTTAAAATATTTGTTTAATTTATTTTACACTCTTTTGTATGCTTTGCCCCATTAAATAAATCACTTCATTTTGCGAATCACTAAAATATAATAACATTTATAATATTTTCCATTATTTTCGCCGATAAATTAATAGATATATTATGGTCATCAAGCAAACTATGCACACAATGCATGTACATAGTTTAAAGGATAAAGGTGTACATGAAATATAACTTAATTTTATAGATCAATATCTAAGTTGGAATATCAAAACAAAGGTGGTGGGAATTTTAACCTGAAATGTTATTATGCTCTGAAACTGAAATATTGTTTGGGCCTGAAACATCGATTTCCTGGAATTTCATTCATTATTGGGCCTGAAACTCAATAGCAGTACTTTACAAAAACCAAAATCAGTTGCATATTCAGAAGTTTCCTATCTCTTTATCTCTGCCTAAGAAAATCTGTGATATTTTGTTGCCGGAAAAACAACAACATCGTTGACCATTGCGGGTAATTCAGCATATGAATATTCTGAAGTGCTAGATGTTTCTCCGTAAATTCGAGTAGATTTTTTTCTTCTCTGCATTCTTATATTTTCCCTAAAAAATTAACAAACGAAAATCAATAAACGAAATTATTTTAATTATAATTAAGAATTACATGATCATGAACTGAAAACATAAATAATAATATTTATTTAAATTAACTTTTTTTAAGCTTCATTATTTATCTAATTTTTTTAATTTAATTTTGAAATTTTCTATTTTTTAATTTCTTATTCATAAACACCTCCTTTATCCACATATTAATATGGCGAGAAATTTATGGCGATAGTTGACTACGATACGCCGACTCGCTTTCCTACAGACACGGCAATACTTTGGCGATAAATATAAACTACTTGAGTTAATGAAATAAATTGTTCATATCATACATTCCCTGTCTATATTTAATAAAAAAATTGAAAATTTTCATTCAGTTATTCGTTACAAGTTGTGCGTTTTTATATTCCGTCGTGAATTCTGAATAAAATCCATTGCAAGCATATGGCGAGTAGATGGCGATGCTTGCCATCTTATCGCCGGCGACTTTAAATGTCTTATTGCTGGCGATTCGACTTGTCGTATTCTGCCAACTTGACATGTCAAATCGCCGGCGAGGAAACAACTGCATACAATCGTCTATCAGAAAGCTATTGCCGCACTCACACAGGGGGAATTTGTCTCGGGACACGTCAAATTTGTTGTTGTTTTACCATCAAAACGACGAAATGAACTATGGACAATGAACGAATGAATTTGTCCCTTGAAGTTTACTGGGGACACCAAACAGCGGGTTGTCGTATCGACAAAGAAAATTACGAATCGAATCGAAAGAATATTACGAATTCAGTCAGGCATGCATTTATATTGTATTTATAAAAGAGCATATGAATTTTGAGGATTTGTTCGATCGGGGTTGTTACTGGGACTGCAAAACATAAGCTATATTATTCTTATATAAAATTTTTTGAAAATATATTATCATATATACTAGAGCAATTCATTCGTCCATATTATTTTAGAAATTTTGATGGCTTGTGTATTAAAATATTGTGTTCACAAATATTTGCACTTTCAGTGCATTTTTTAGGTAAGAAATCGAACTGTCCATTAAATTTTAAGGCAGCCCCAACATTAAACAATATATAAATATGTTTTGAAGTCTTTGGCTTGTGCTTTTATATACATATTTTAGTATATTTTTTTCAAAATTCATTTCCAATGGCATTTAGATGGACTAAGGATACCACGGAAAGGCTGATTAACGCCCTACAACAAGAAACGTCTCTCTGGGACGTGAAAAGTAGCAAATACCACGACCATCACTGAATTCAAAAATGAAAATGTGTGTAGGAGAGAGGCGTAATGTATATCCAAAATTATTTAATGAAATTAAAAGAACTGGACGAACAGACATGGCAGGCTAAAAAAAGTGATATTCTTAGTCTGGCGCTGGAAGGAATATTGGATAATGATGATACATTATAAACATTTTTACGATTAAATGTGCCTGATAACATTGAATTTTTTAATTTTATTTATGATCTCTGTACAAAATTGGTGGTATTCAACAATATTTTTAGATTTCATTTATTTTGTATTATGTCTAATGTGAAAACTGCTGTGAATTTTTTTATTTTTATGAGATGTACATATATGTATAAGATTCATCCGGTGGCACAGCTTTTCGCATATGCGTTTCAGCCTTCCGCAAATCGGCTTGGACCGAATTTTGCAATTCAACAAACTTTTCCCCTGACATTCACAAATAATTCCAGTAGGAATATTTATCGCACACTTAAATGCTATTTGTTAGAACATCGAAGGCTCCATTTGAGTTTTTTCTTTTCGCCAGTTTCTGATCCAGCAGCTTCTCCGATGAGCACTGCTAATCTCCTCCAATTGTTCCACATTATCTAAGATTAATTTTATCATTTCTGCATCTTCATCACGAATGATATATAATGCATCCACAAAATCGATCGCCATAGATATTAACGCAATTTTAATTTCTTCAATATTTTCCATAGTCACTTAGCACGCAACACAAAATGAAATGAAATCAATTAATGTTCGAAAGTAGTGAAAACACTACCATTTAGCAAAAAAAGTATTAAAAGGTAGCACAATGTAGTAAAAAGTCTAATTAAAACATCATGCATGGGGATACAACCTACATTCCAATTTGTCCCCTGTGTGAGTGGTATCGGACAGAGATAATGAGATAGGAAACTTCTGACAGATTGGCAAAATGCACCTCTGATTGGTGTTAGTGTTAGTTGAAATTCCTGGAAATCGGAACTTACGTTCCCAAAGAAATCAGAACAATTCTTGGAATTACAAACTTCGTTCCCAAAAAACTTTTCAGCCTCAGACCCTTTTGGCAATCCTGTCTACATATCCCAACACCTTTGTTTTGAGATTCCAACCTAGTTATCGATATATAGTGTTGAATTAAATTTCATGTACACTTTTATAGTTCAACTTGTGTATATGCTTTGTGTTTATATGTTGTTTGATATAAGTATTAATTTATTAGCGAAAATCTTTTTCTTTTGTACATATAACAAAACAAACGCAAATGAAACGATATTGCGTGTAAGGTTAGTGATTCAAAAATTAAAAATGACTTGCTTAATAGAAATAACTCTACCTGAGAGGATAAAGTAAATTAAACTAATACTAAAAACAATTCACTTAAAGGAATTTAGCGCATTACTTATTCACATTAACCTGAAACCAAGTGCAGAACTGTGTTTTAAATCATCATATTTGCTAATCGTACACCAAGTTATTCAAGCTCTAGTACCAATGTTTTAATATAACACCTCATTGTAAATACTTTATAAGTTCTATATTCGCTTTAATTTAATATTTAATTAATATTATTAATTTAAATTAATTTAAAAATTTTATATGGAAAAACCGAACATCTTATTTCTAGTGCTTAGTTTTAATAATTTCCGAAATGGTGTGACTTAAATAACAAGCTAATAAAAGAATATGTCAATTTAATTTACTTTGTAATGTAAATAATAATGTAATAATAATAATAATAATAATAATAATAATAATAATAATAATAATAATAATAATGTGTAATAATGTGAACTAATACAATTATTTGGTAATTTCTAACTCCACTTTGAGTTACTGTTATTCTGCCCTATTCTGGCAAATCTTTTATGTAAAAGATCTGTTATTCTGTTATGTTTTTACATACAAAATTTCTATTTGTCAAATTATCTTTTATCATAACCATAATTCGTATTCTGTGCGGCAAAACCTTTAACAGAATCTGCTATAATCTGTAACAGAATAAAAGGCAGATTTTTGTATCTGTTATGAACAATTTTTAAATTCTTTGACATCCGTCAATTGAATAGAATTCGTAGTAGATTTCCTGTTTGAATATGCGTTTACAGACTATCATAAAAGTTCACGATACAGAATACCACTTTTAAGAAATCTGTTATGATCACGATCTGTTATGAATGCATAACAGAATTTTATAACAGAATAACAGAAAAGCCAGAATAGGGCCAATTATTTAATTAAGTTTTATTTCTATCCTGAATAGTTTAGTTCAATTCAATATATTAGGTATTCATATTAAAAATATGTAGAGCATGGTTTACATCATTTATATGAATAATTTACGTAATTTATAACATATTTTGCGTACTTATTTCTTCAACATTATTGTGACGAATTCATCCTTAAGAGAAATTCGTATTAAAGCGAATGAATAAAATTGCTTGAATTGGCATGCCTTAATTTATTTTTCACCTCCCAATGATTTTTTCATACATTTTTCCCCCACAACTTACGTGCGCGGTAAATTTTAAAAAAATTTTAAAAAAGCGCCAACAATACCCAATACAGTGGAGTTTTTATTGTTCGTTGATGAACTTTTCAACATATTTAATAGCAGCAACCCCAGTGTCCAATGTCCGTCAAAAAAAGTCTTTACCCGTAACGAAAGGCAGGCCGAATTTTTAGAGAGAGCTACTACCCTATTAAATTCTATGCAAATTTTAGATTCAGGGGGTAATAATATTAAAAATTCATTTTCATTTGTCAAGGGCTTGCTCTTAAATATTTCTAGTTTAAATAATTTCTGGAATTATCTATCTTGTGAACGTTTTCAATATCTAAAAACAAGAAGGCTTTCTCAAGATTCCATTGGTGTATCGTCTCATAAGGATCAGTTCTTCGTTACGATTGCTATATTTTACCAATTTTAGTAAAGACATCTTCTGCTGAAGGTATTTTAAAAGGATAAATATTAGAATGATTACCGATATGTTTCAGTTCCAATTGTAATTATTTCAATTAATTATCTCTGATCTGAATTGAATAGTCATTGTTTACATAGACTTTTCATATGTGACATACGGTGTGGTGAACTACGCACACATTATCAAGCGCCGTACGTGTATTTTGGTTGCGTAAAATTTTGCCTCCTTTTTGGTATATTCTTTTTTGGGAAAAGAGTTTCCTATCTCGTTATCTCTGGTATCGGACAAATAAATGAATAGTTCCATGTCTCGCAACAAATGTCCCCTGTGTGAGTGCGGCCTATCAGATAGCAATAATTGCCGGCGACTAATTTACTGTCATGGCGCTTTTTTATATATGCGATCGAGTTAATAGCATTATAATGTAAACTCACTGGAAGACATAGACGTACACGACATGAAGAAAAATTGGTATAATGTAACTTTTTCATGTCGTCTCGTCTAGTTTAATGAGGGGATATTTTGATATTGTTGCCACATGTGAAATATTTTTAGTGATATTCGAGTAAATTTATGAAAGTACATTGTTTCAGCTTAAAATTTTAGTAAATACTTCTTATTATTGGGTATGGCAACAATAAAGTAATAAACTTTTTGACATTTCCCAAAGAATATTAAGAAGTATTGGTGCATAATAATAAAATTGTTTATTTGTTTGAGTAGTGTTTGCAAATAGAAAAAATCTTCCATTCTTGAGTAGTTCTAATCGGAGGGCCATGGGAGTTTAGTGTTTCGCTTATTGCTTCCCATTCATCGTCCCATTTCTGTCGATTGGAGCAAAAAACCGGGGCTACAACCGCCATATCCGTTCGTTTCTTTAACGCTTCCACTAGCGTGTAAAATTGGTCAAGCGTAGTACACTTTAAACTAAAAATATAAGTGCATATTGAAAAGATCATACTGTAGCATCCTTTAATTTTGACCTATTCTGTTTTTATGGATAACTTACTTCCTCATTTTATACTTTGCCATTCTTTTTATATTACTTTAACTTTATTATCAATTTTTTCCTTCTAAATTTATTATAATTATCACTCTTTCATTGTTATTAATGAATACACAACCGGCAGACGCTAAAACTGGAATGAAGTAATCAGCACGAATCCATTTTGTGTTCGTCGCGTCTGACAATTACAGCATTATAATGTAAAGTCACGACGTACACGAAGCTGCAAATTTTTGGAATTTTTGTTTATGTATTTTGTATGTTTGACAGATCGGTATAACATAAACACGAAAATGTGACGAAAATTTCCCAAACCGAAAGTTCGTCTAAAATGGGATCTTCCTATGTATATTCAGGGTTGATTGTCAGATCGCCGAATAATGTAAACTCACTTTTGGTCGAAATAATTGTCAGACGCGACGAACACAAAACGGAATCGTGCTGATTACTTCATTCCAGTTTTAGCGTCTGCCGGTTGTGTATGTATTAAAATTGGGGGAATATTGCAACCTACTCGAATTCCGGCATCTCCCAAATATTTGATTCATCCCTCAGGCGTCTCCTTAAAATATTCACATGCCTTTCTTGACGACGTTCCATTCTAGATCGATAAATATATATTGCTAATGCCATTCTTGAATTCCAATATTTATTTATGCTATTCATAATTGTTTTATTGTACACAATTTATGGTTATTGACGCCAATAATTTTTTTCTATTTTCCTCTATAATACACTGTAAACACTTTTATTTGCAAACACTACACAAACAAGCAAACAATTTTATTATTGTGCACCAATACTTCTTAGTATTCTTTGGGAAATGTCAAAAAGTGTATTACTTTTTTGTTGCCATACCCAATAATAAGAAGCATTTACTAAAATTTTAAGCTGAAACAATGCACTTTCATGAATTTTCTCGAATATCCCTAAACATATTTCACATGTGGCAACAATATCAAATTATCCCCTCATAAAACCAGACGAGACGACATGAAAAAGTTACATTATACCAATTTTTCTTCATGTCGTGTACGTCTACGTCTTCGTCTATGTCTTCCAGTGAGTTTACATTATAATGCTGTTATTTCGACCAAAAGTTAGTTTACATTATTCGGCGATCTGCCAATCAACCCTAAAATATACATAGGAAGATCCCATTTTAGACGAACTTTCGGCTTGGGAAATTTTCGTCACTTTTTCGTGTTTACGTTATACCGATCTGTCAAACATACAATATACATAAACAAAAATTCCAAAAATTTCCAGCTTCGTGTACGTCGTGACTTTACATTATAATGCTGTAAGTTTCGTCGCCGACCACTCGCAAAGTTTGATTAATTTATATTTTTGTTGCACTAGTTTCGATGCTTGAAGTCAACGATTATAAACGATTTCTGTAAAATAATTAAAGACATCATATTAATAAATAATAAAAATAACAAATTATCGTAGTATTTGTTATTGGGGTAATTTCCTAGAGTAGCATAATCCAATCAAAATGTTTTCTGAAAATTCAACAAAATATAAGAAGATATCGCAATTGATTTGTTGCTAAAAATAAATTAATGATTGTTGTCTTTAAATACCAAATAATTATAACAAATCATAAATTAAAATAAACTATTATATTGAAATTAACACAAAGTAATGCTCTTTAATGCATTTATCTTTTAAAAATAAATTAATATTAAAGCTTCCAACATATATTATCGAATAAAAAAAGTATTCATGAAAATTTTTCACGAAAAAATGAACCCAAATGTAGAAATAATTGTTTTAAGGAAAATAAAAAATGTTTTCAACAAAATATAAGAAGATATCGCAATTGGATTTGTTGCTAAAAATAAATTAATGAATGTTGTCTTTAAATACCAAATAATTATAATAAACCATAAATTAAAATAAACTATTATATTGAAATTAACACAAAGTAATGCTCTTTAATGCATTTATCTTTTAAAAATAAATTAATATTAAAGTTTCCAACATATATTATCGAATAAATAAAGTATTCATGAAAATTTTTCAAGAAAAAATCAACCCAAAAGTAGAAATAATTGTTTTAAGGAAAATAAAAAATTTTAAATTTAATTATTAAAAAAGATGTAAACACTAAATTGAAATAAAAATAAGTAACGTTATATAAAAACATTAAATTGAAATGGTTTAAGTAACGTTATATAAAAGCAAACACTACTGCTCAACGCGAATGAAAAACCATCAATATTTGATAATTTTTTCTATAAATAAAAAATATTTGCACGCAATTATCAAAATTATGAATTTTCGCGAAACAAAAAGTTAATCAAAAAACCTTGAGAAAATTTAGTGATGAAATAAAATCGTTTTAAACGTTGCAAATAATAAGCAATTTTTAAAAGTAATCGAAGATCCGCAACATAGGCCAATCGGCTCACGGCGGATCCTTCCCTTCAACCCACCGCCCCGCTGGATGCTCGGAGATCGAAATCATCATCATTGCTGTCATGGCGAGTCGCTTTCTTATAGTCGGCGATTGAAAATGTTTGCGGGGTTACTTTTACAATCCACACGCATTTAAAAAGCATTTAAAAAGATTCGAATACGAGCATCGGATTTCAGAACACCTACGACCTACACCTAAATGTTTTGTAGAGCTCTTTAGTGTCGACCGCTATGCAATACACTAGAGTTTAAACTATGAAGCGATTGAACATATTCTATGCAGCTCTTATATTCCGCGAGATAGCTCTCCGTTCGCCAACGTCTGCCAATAACAATTTGAAAAAGTGAAGTAGTTTGGGCAGTACTGTTACTAATATTACGTCAAGGTCATATCAGACACATCCGTCTACTCTCAAAATTAGTTTGACATTTGTTAGAGCTAAAGAATGTCTCCGCTCATTTTTGGCCGCGGCGTACGCATAGAAAAGAGTCGTTTATGGAGCCTACAACTGTTCGGGAGTCGTTTGACGTGGATGTCGGTCAAATATTTTGCTTCTAAATGTGTGAACAGAGAAGTGAGTAGAGTGCAGGCATCAGATCAATTGGTTAGAAAAATTCCCGCAAAACCCAGGTAGTTATAAAGAGAAGACATTGGAATAAATATGCACGCTCCACTCGCTAAAGAAAATCAATAATTGGTCCGTCCTAGTTAAACACATCTTTATGGTTCTACACCTTCGGCCGATTCGTGGAACATTATCATATATTGATTGCGTGCTATACTTTCGCATTTCATTCACATTAGGATTTGTGTGTGTTGTTGTTTGTATTACAGTACAAATTCTCTTGTTATTGATGCCATAAACATGTTCAAACAGAGTGGAAAAAACCTTCTGGAGCAGTCGCCGGAAAATGTGGCACAATGGTTGGATTCATTCGATTCCGTCATTACGGATTGCGACGGTGTGTATATAATTAGCCATTGCGTAATGAGTAGAACTGTATGTGACATATGCCTCTCCAGGGCTCCGTAATGATGTGTGTGTTCACCATAATAAAAAATCTATTAACCGTAATGCTTCACTAATTCACAGATTTCTTGTTATTTCAGGAGTTCTTTGGGTTTACAGCAATGTTATTAATGGTTCCGTTGAGACTATGAACCGATTGAAAGAGCTTGGTAAGAAGATCTTCTTCTGTACAAACAATTCGACGAAAACACGCTTTGAATTGCTTCAAAAGGCTGTTGGTATGGGTTTCAATATTGATGAGCACGAATTAATATCGACAGCACATTCAGCCGCAGCTTATCTTAAGAACCGCAATTTTAATCAGAAGGTGTATGTAATTGGTTCAGAAGGGATCACCAAAGAACTTGACGCGGTGGGCATTACGCACACTGACACCGGACCTGATGCTATGAAGGGTTCATTAGCGGAATATTTGTCAGAGCATTTCAAGCCAGATGAAGGCATTGGAGCTGTATTGATTGGTTTTGATGAACATTTCAGTTTTCCTAAAATGATAAAAGCTGCATCTTATCTCAGCAATCCAGATTGCCTATTCATCGCCACCAATATGGATGAACGGTTTCCTATGCCGAAACTAGTTATACCAGGTACTGGTAGTTTTGTTCGTGCTGTCGAGGTTTGCGCAGAGCGGACGCCATTAGTGATCGGCAAACCAAATCCCAGTATTTGTGAGTGGCTAATAAAGGATGGCATAGTGGATCCTTCTCGAACGTTAATAATTGGGGATCGGTAAGAGAGTCAATTATGAATTATTGGCTCAGATTTTCAAAGCTAAATTAATTTCTTGAATTATTTTTTGATCCAGCTGCAACACTGACATTTTACTTGGTTATAATTGCGGTTTCCAAACCTTGTTAGTTGGTACCGGTATTCATAAACTAAATGATGTGCAGTCTTGGCAGCAATCGAATGAAGCAGAACTTAAGAAGCTTATACCCGATGTGTTCCTGCCTAAACTGGGCGATTTGCTTCAGTTTCTTCAACATTAACTGGGTGGCCGATGTAAGCAGAACAGATGTTAATTGAATGAAGATGTGTTTAGGAAACAATTAACAATTTTAGACTTTTTCTACTTTTTGCAATAAAAAGGAATTTTCTTATTAAATTTTAATAAATATTCGATGTGTGGAATTACGTACGGAAAACGAAAAATCGTTATCCTCTTTGAGGCTTATCGGCACCATGAAAGCTTAATGCCTGAAACATAACCGAGGAGTTTTTTGCCGTGATGCAAGCTTTTCCTCTCTTCTCTTAGCGTTTGCAGAAAACGTCGACGTAGAATGCCGCTAGCATTTAACAATATTGATTTTTCTTCAACTTCCACTTTTATTGAATTATATATTTTTTGATATCAAATAAAATTTTTTAATATCAAACATCGAAGAAATCAGATTCCGCTCCGAAACGAAGCGACGTTTACTCAAGTGAGAGAGGGCTCAACTACAAACGTAGCCAGAGTAGAAATAGACCGTAGCTGACTACGACTTGTTTTCCCGCTGGGAAATCCTCTCAGCGGCATTATTCTTTTCTCTCGATCCCAATAAGCGCAACGTAAATTTTGACATTTGGCAGTGATAAAAACCCTACGCCGCCGCTTATTGGTCGGTCTGATTATGGCCGCACTCACGCAGGGGACATTTGTTGCGAGACATGGAACCAGAGATAATGAGATAGGAAACTCTTTACCCACAAAAAAATGTGGCAAAAAAAAAAAAACCAAAATTTTACACGACCGAAACTCACGTACAGAGGTTATGTATATGGATGCGTAATTCACCATATTAACTAGCTAATCGCGTAAGACGGACGTAAACGAAAGAAACGTCGGCAGTCACGGACGTTTGTAGGCGGATCAGTGAATCGTGTAACACGCAAGTTGCGTTCCGTCTCATACCGGCTTTTCCAATGTAGTCACCAAATTATGTTTGCTTCTTTCTTTCTCATACTCTCAGTCGGCTTTCCACGAATTTCTCAGACGTCTCGTTTTTGCATATTAGACCTCTCTGTAGAATAATGTTGCCATGTCAGAAGTTTTTATCATAATATTTTGAATAATTCTTAAGAACATAAGTATATATTAACAAAGATTCGCTTTGGTGGCATATGACAATAATTGGCGTGCAATTTGGGAATTTGCCGAAATTCAAAGTTGTCAAAACTGGAGAACATTTTACTACCTTTGGTCGTCGACTCGTTTAAGAGATCAATATTTCAAATTACTCACTAATAGTATGCTTAAAACTATTTTTAAAAAATTATTTATTAAATTAATATTTGAGCTTAATTCTATTCTTACTCTTTCTAAACAAAACAAAAAGCTTTTTGAAACCAATTTAAACAGTTAAAAAATTAACAAAAAGTTTTGAATTTGCTTGCAATGAATTTAGAAAAAAAATAAGGTAGTTTACAATTTTTTTCCATTTTATTCAAGTAGTTCTCTATAATTTCACTGTGCTATTCTCTATTCCCCTCCACGTTTTTCTCTGTACTCTACACTAGTCGAATGGTATTTAGCTAGCGTCTGCTATGACATTTAAAACGCGAGCTTACGCTGAGTATTCATCTTACGCGATAGACTATTCACTGGAAAGCGTGGAGAAAACCCAACAACAAATGAATTTTCCGTTTAACCGACGTATAGCTGTCTCATCCGTGTTATACGATTCGAAACCGGTATTTTGACAGTAAACACAACAACAAATTGATAGGCGGACGGTTCGTGCGTGTTACACGATTTGGGCCTAATTGTCACGTATGATATTTTATGAAAATATGTCAACAACAGTTCGCTTCGGCGGCTTGATTTTAAAGCACGTTTTGTTCTCTGTTTGATTTGTGAAGTGAAGATAATAAGAAAAAGAGTCACGAACAAGAATTTAAATTCTATAAGTTCTATAAAGTAAGTTCGATATAAGTTCGATAAAGTTTAAGTAAAAGAAAATATTAATACGTAAAAGTAGAACATAACACGGGCTTCAGACAGAATTTGGATGATCGTATAGCCTTTGAGCTGTCTAACACCACTGGTGTCTTATTTTCATGTCACCACAAATCCCAAAAACATTCCAAAATAGAATAAAGAGCTGATGAATATTTTGGAATCCTGTAGGAAAGAACAACAAGAAAGTGTTACAAAACGAAATGCACGGTAACAGCAAGGAACAATTTTTGGGAGCGCTGGAAGGCAAACAATTAATTTGCAATCAAGAAAAGCAAAAAGCAGCCTACACAAAATAGAAATAATCAAGTGAAAGACGCCACTTAATTCGAAAAAGAAATTGAAACAGGCGCGCCTAACAAATTATTCAGTTCACAAGAACTCAGTCATCAAAGTAAAATCAGGTTCCATACTTTTTAAAATTTACGGTAATTCTATTAAATATTTCATTTTTCGTCGTAATCGATTAACATAATCTTATCTCTGCATGGATCTATTCATTTATTTGTCCCGGATAGCACTCACACAGGGGACAAATGGGAATGTAGGTTGTATCCCCATGCATGATTTTTTAATTAGACTTTTTACTACATTTTTCTACCTTTTAATACTTTTTTTGCTAAATGGTAGTGTTTTCACTACTTTCGAACATTAATTGATTTCATTTCATTTTGTGTTGCGCGCTAAGTTACTATGGAAAATATTGAAGAAATTAAAATTGCGTTAATATCTATGGCGACCGATTTTGTGGATGCATTATATATCATTCGTGATGAAGATGCAGAAATAATAAAATTAATCTTAGATAACGTGGAACAATTGGAGGAGATTAGCGGTGCTCGCCGGAGAAGCTGCTGGATCAGAAACTGGCGAAAAGAAAAAAACTCAAATGGAGCCTTCGAAGTTCTGACAAATAGCATTCAAGTGTGCGATAAATATTCCTATCGGAATTATTTGTGAATGTCAGAGGAAAAGTTTGTTGAATTGCTAAATTCGGTCCAAGCCGATTTGCAGAAGGCTGAAACGCATATGTGAAAAGCTGTGCCACCGGATGAATTTAATACATATATGTACATCTCATAAAAATAAAAAAAATTCACAGCAGTTTTCACATTAGACATAATACAAAATAAATGAAATCTAAAAATATTGTTGAATACCACCAATTTTGTACAGAGATCATAAATAAAATTAAAAAATTCAATGTTATCAGGCACATTTAACCGTAAAAATGTTTATAATGTATCATCATTATCCAATATTCCTTCCAGCGCCAGACTAAGAATATCACTTTTTTAGCCTGACATGTCTGTTCGTCCAGTTCTTTTAATTACATTAAATAATTTTGGATATACATTACACCTCTCCTACGCACATTTTCATTTTTTAATTCAGTGATGGTCGTGGTATTTGCTACTTTTCACGTCCCAGAGAGACGTGAATCAGCCTTTCCGCCTTTCCGTGGTATCCTTAGTCCATCTAAATGCCATTGGAAATGAATTTTGAAAAAAATATACTAAAATTTGTATATAAAAGCACAAGCCAAAGACTTCAAAAATATTTATATATTGTTTAATGTTGGGGATGCCTTAGAATTTAATGGACTGTTCGATTTCTTACCTAAAAAATGCACTGAAAGTGCAAATATTTGTGAACACAATATTTTAATACACAAGCCATCAAAATTTCTAAAATAATATGTACGAATTAATTGCTCTAATATATATAATAATATATTTTCAAAAAAATTTATATAAGAATAATATAGCTTATGTTTTGCAGTCCCAGTAACAACCCCGATCGAACAAATCCTCAAAATTCATAATGCTCTTTTATAAATACAATATAAATGCATGTCTGAATGAATTCGTAATATTCTGCTTTGTCGATACGACAACCCGCTTTTTGGTGTCCCCAAAATTTCTGAAAAATTTGTCCGGGATTTTTTTTCTGAAAAATTTTCTCCTTTGACAACATGTAAATAAGCAATAGATAAAAAGTCGAACGACACGAATAAAGAAATATTGTTAGAGCATAGCAGTGTGTAGCAGTCGAAAACTAGATGCCGAAGCCGAGTATTGTTGAGTGCCGGAACCGATGCAGCTCGTGAATAAAACGCGAGCAAGAAGCCTTTCGCTTAGGTGTGATTGAAGCGGCGTCGTAAAAATTTATTCAGTACCATTCAAGACGACGTCTATTATAGAGTTTTGCATAATAGAAATATTTCGAGGGTTTTGTCAAAGTCAGCGTCGCAGTCCTTCCATTCGTTATGGTTTACATAATAAAAGCCGAATATATCTTAGGTTGCTGCAAGTCGTGAACCCTCTTTCAGTACGTAACTCCGCCAAAGGTGATTAATGTAATGCTATAAACACAACCTCGCGACAGTTGTAGCGTCGACAAATCAAAACTCTGCTGGCGCTGAAGTTAGCAGAGAACATGTCTGTAATTTCAATACAATTTTATTAATTGCTAATGTCATTTAAAGTAAACAAACGGAGAAAAGAAGAACAAGACGAGCGACAACAAAAAAAGTAGAAAATTTTCTACTACTGTCGCTGTCGTACGCGTCAGCAGCGCGACAATTTTGTTTTTTCTCAACTCCCATAAGACTCCATGTATTTTTGACAAGTCGCGGCGGTGTACGACAACCTGTCGCGAAGTTGTGTTTATAACATAACATGTATATTATGAGCTGGCAATCATAAATTGGTCCATTTAATGCCAAGGTGAAACAAAAATTAAGATATGCCAACACCAATATTCATATGTAATACATTTTATAAATTTAGATTCGATCGTATTTTAATATATCTTAGTTGCAAAAGTTCACAGAAATATTGAAATAAATTCTCGGATATATTGCGAGAATATTGGGGCCATGGTTTCTTGCTTTTTCAAAGGTATATATAAATGTATCGTTACAGTTCCCACCAATTGGATTTTTATCAAAACAATATGCATTACGATTGTTACAATTTAAAAATAACATCAGCTTATTTACAATAAATTTACCAGCCACCTATTATTCCTTATGAAATCATATCTCCAATAGTTTCATGGTTTTCTAACCTAATCATCTTAATGGTTTTCTGCCTAGAAAGGGGAAGGGGGGAATGAAACTTATGGAGGGCCCTCTTAGGCATATTTTATGGACACAATACGCAAAGCTAAGGGCCTGATTATTCTGCCTTAAGGGCAGAGATAATGAGATAGGAAACTCTTTACCCACAAAAAAATGTGGCAAAAAAAAAACCAAAATTTTACACGACCGAAACTCACGTACAGAGGTTATGTATATGTTTGCGTAATTCACCATATTAAATGTCACGTATGATATTTTATGAAAATATGTCAACAAAAGTTCGCTTCGGCGGCTTGATTTGAAAGCACGTTTTGTTCTCTGTTTGATTTGTGAAGTGAAGATAATAAGAAAAAGAGTCACGAACAAGAATTTAAATTCTATAAGTTCTATAAAGTAAGTTCGATATAAGTTCGATAAAGTTTAAGTAAAAGAAAATATTAATACGTAAAAGTAGAACATAACACGGGCTTCAGACAGAATTTGGATGATCGTATAGCCTTTGAGCTGTCTAACACCACTGGTGTCTTATTTTCATGTCACCACAAATCCCAAAAACATTCCAAAATAGAATAAAGAGCTGATGAATATTTTGGAATCCTGTAGGAAAGAACAACAAGAAAGTGTTACAAAACGAAATGCACGGTAACAGCAAGGAACAATTTTTGGGAGCGCTGGAAGGCAAACAATTAATTTGCAATCAAGAAAAGCAAAAAGCAGCCTACACAAAATAGAAATAATCAAGTGAAAGACGCCACTTAATTCGAAAAAGAAATTGAAACAGGCGCGCCTAACAAATTATTCAGTTCACAAGAACTCAGTCATCAAAGTAAAATCATTTCATTTTTGTAAAATATTTCATTTTTCGTCGTAATCGATTAATATAATCTTATCTCTGCATGGAACTATTCATTTATTTGTCCCGGATAGCACTCACACAGGGGACAAATTGGAATGTAGGTTGTATCCCCATGCATGATTTTTTAATTAGACTTTTTACTACATTTTTCTACCTTTTAATACTTTTTTTTGCTAAATGGTAGTGTTTTCACTACTTTCGAACATTAATTGATTTCATTTCATTTTGTGTTGCGCGCTAAGTTACTATGGAAAATATTGAAGAAATTAAAATTGCGTTAATATCTATGGCGATCGATTTTGTGGATGTATTATATATCATTCGTGATGAAGATGCAGAAATAATAAAATTAATCTTAGATAATGTGTAACAATTGGAGGAGATTAGCAGTGCTCGTCGGAGAAGCTGCTGGATCAGAACCTGGCGAAAAGAAAAAAACTCAAATGGAGCCTTCGAAGTTCTACAAATAGCATTCAAGTGTGCGATAAATATTCCTACCGGAATTATTTGTGAATGTCAGAGGAAAAGTTTGTTGAATTGCTAAATTCGGTCCAAGCCGATTTGCACAAGGCTGAAACGCATATGCGAAAAGCTGTGACACCGGATGAATCTTATACATATATGTACATCTTGTTACATGACCGTCTTAAGCTCGACCTGACATGGTTGTGCCGTGGCTAGCTCAGACGTCATAATGGGCGGGATCCATAACCCGCCATGTCAGGTCACCAGCCATGAACAATAACCCACATCCAGCCGGAACCGGACATGGGCTTGTTAACACAATTCACACATACCAACCAGATGTACCTTCCCTCCAACATCATCCCTTCTCCCCCCCCCAGATCTCAAAGCCAATAAATTAAAGCAACATCTCTCTTTTTTTTTCTTTATCTAGCCATACAATATAACATTAACAATCTTTATTATTGATAAAATGAGCCCTCTCTGATTATTCACATTTGAAATACACCATAGACATATATACATAAAAGAGCAACTATTTCCTTAATAATATTTCTTTATCTTTCTGATTTTTCTTTTTTTTTACATGTTTTAGCGCATCAATAACCCTAGATCGAGGTCGGACACCGCAGCCAAGACTGACTAGTAAGTTAATCCTCTACGTGTTTAAATTTACCAAATAAAAATTTAATTCGCAACAATAATATTTCATGTGTTTAATTTCACGACCAAAATACAAAAAAAAAATTAAAAGCAAATACCAACTCCAATACCCTAACTACCTAGGAGAGCTCTCTCAGGATAGGGAATGTATCACGATAGGGATGGAACGTAATGGTTCGCGCGACCAACCCTGCTTCCGGTTCCTTCCCCTTCACAAAAACCAAACGCCTTAGCAAACAAAATAATGTGTTTTGTGTATTCTACAATTCTTGATGTAATATTAACATAAAAAAATCTAATGCAATATACTAAAAAAAATTTACTCACATCAAAAATCGAAATTAAAAAAAAAATTGAATAGAGCGCTTTCGTTTTTTCTTTTTTTTTTAAATGAACCTACAAATCAGAATAATGTTTTTAAGAACTTTGTGTCTTACAGAGGGCAGTGAACCATTTAAATAAACGAAATGAAAAAAAACAAGGCAACGTATCGCAAAGCAAAAAAAAATTTATATATATATATATATATATATATATATATATATATATATATATATATATATATATATATATATATATATATATATATATATATATATATATATATATATATATATATATATATATATATATATATATATATATATATATATATATATATATATATATATATATATATATATATATATATATATATATATATATATATATATATATATATATATATATATATATATATATATATATATATATATATATATATATATATATATATATATATATATATATATATATATATATATATATATATATATATATATATATATATATATATATATATATATATATATATATATATATATATATATATATATATATATATATATATATATATATATATATATATATATATATATATAATATATATATATATATATATATATATATATATATATATATATATATATATATATATATATATATATATATATATATATATATATATATATATATATATATATATATATATATATATATATATATATATATATATATATATATATATATATATATATATATATATATATATATATATATATATATATATATATATATATATATATATATATATATATATATATATATATATATATATATATATATATATATATATATATATATATATATATATATATATATATATATATATATATATATATATATATATATATATATATATATATATATATATATATAATATATATATATATATATATATATATATATATATATATATATATATATATATATATATATATATATATATATATATATATATATATATATATATATATATATATATATATATATATATATATATATATATATATATATATATATATATATATATATATATATATAATATATATATATATATATATATATATATATATATATATATATATATATATATATTATATATATATATATATATATATATTATATATATATATATATATATATATATATATATATATATATATATATATATATATATATATATATATATATATATATATTATATATATATATATATATATATATATATATATATATATATATATATATATATATATATATATATATATATATATATAATATATATATATATATATATATATATATTATATATATATATTATATATATATATATATATATATAT
>OZ016503.1:14234871-14242371 GCA_963966595.1 Physocephala rufipes
AAAATCCATTTTGTGTTTTACTACGTTTTTTTAGAATTTTAAACCTTTTTACACGCAGTGACATGCTATTAATTTATTGTAATATACCGAATAGAAGAGACACAATTAACAGCGATCGTATACAATTTATTTCATTCAAATCGGTCAAGCGATTTTTGAGAAATCTTCTTTTTTAATGAATCACACACTACACTTTTTTTGTAACTGAAAACTTGTATATACTTCATGACAACACCTACACATTTTGCAACCATGGGCATTTCTCTACTGTGACGGATGTTGCTGTGTGGTGATGATAGTTATGCTGATATCGCACTTCTTGTTTTGTTTGGTTCCCTATTTAAACCTAAAATTGTTTCAGAAAAATCGCGCGATTTTTCTGAAACAATTTTAGGTTTAAATAGGGAACCAAACAAAACAAGAAGTGCGATATCAGCATAACTATCATCACCACACAGCAACATCCGTCACAGTAGAGAAATGACCATGGTTGCAAAATTTGTAGGTGTTGTCATGAAGTATATACAAGTTTTCAGTTACAGAAAAAGTGTAGTGTGTGATTCATTAAAAAAGAAGATTTCTCAAAAATCGCTTGACCGATTTGAATGAAATAAATTGTATACGATCGCTGTTAATTGTGTCTCTTCTATTCGGTATATTACAATAAATAAATAGCATGTCACTGTGTGTAAAAAGGTTTAGAATTCTAAAAAAACGTAGTAAAACACAAAATGGAATTTTTTTTCAAAAACTATGTATATTTCGAGAAAATGTCATTTTACATAAAAAAATTGCCTTTTATTAAGCTTTCCAAAGGTACTAATATCAAATCGTTATGAATTCAAGGGAAGGAGAAATCGACGATTATATTTCAAACTTTAAGAGGCTGTAGCCACGCCCACAAGCGTTTCCGACGAAAACAGTTTTTGTTTTCGGTATCAGCAACAATAGCTTTAACAACAACAAGAAGGAGAACAACATCCGTGAGGCATGTCAGATGGTTAGTTAAGCCAAAAATAGTTCGGAATATTTTAACTGCGAGTTTTATTTCCGGAGTTATAAAGGGGCAACTATAACTCGCGCGTGTCTAAAATCAGAATGAATGCGTGTTTTCTCAGAGAATGAAGAAAATAGTCAAATATTCTGCTACCAGCGTTTGTACTGATTCAACATAATCATAGAACAATTTTTTTAAACATAAAAGTGATATTTGAATTATAACCAATCTCGAAAATTTCATACATTTGAAATTTGTGTAGGACGAAATAAAATTTATGTTTGAAAGTGAATTTGATTATGGAAATCAAATGGAATTGCATTCCATGGCTTACTTTTCTACGATGTAATAATACAATTATCCAATAGAATACCATTACTTCAGTCTGGGCGCCGGTACCCATAATGGGTGAATGCTTGGGGTCTATGATCGGAGACTCGTTATCCGAATTAAGGATTTCCAAGTTTGAGAAAGCGAATTGACGAAAAATTCCTGTATATTATTTCTAAAATCCTCATTCTAATATGCTCTTCCTCATCTATTTGCGCACGCTCTCCGCCTGATACTAATGGACGCATCTCAGCGGGAATGCTCATTAAGTTTTTTCAAATTTCTTGTTTTTGGTTGGTACTTTTATCGTTCCCTCCAAATATTCAAAAAGATGTTCTCGACTTTACTTTATATTATAATTATATTTTATACTAAAATTTAGTTTATATTCAAATTATTATTTTTATATATTCATATTTAACTAATGCAATGTTAAATTTCTGAATACATTTCAAACGGCATATCGATAGTTTAGGACTAAATTAAATTGAAGTCGACAACTAAACAATAAGAAAAGATGGTAATTCGGTTCTTTCTCGAGAGATAGAGACAGAGAGAGGAGAGAGAGATAACTGCATTAAACAGAATAATTAGAGTTTCGTTCAACGTACTTCTCTTAGCAATTTAGACAATCATTATGGCACAAATGAGCAGCAAAAGGATGACGTTACATAATCTTATGGTGCAATTAGTCTAGACGTAACGTAAAGACGGCCGCTTCGACCTACTTTACCGCGATCAATGGAAACGATTAGTCCAGACGTTGACGGACGTACGAACCTATTGAAATTTGGTTTCTCTACGTCAAGTTACATCCGTATTTCAGACAGCTATTTCTGCTTCCTATATAAAACATATGGAATAGAGCGAGATAATAACATGACTTCTCTACCATTGAACCATTGAAGCAATGCGGCGTTACGATATCGTCTAAAATTGATAAACAATTTCGTACTACCGAATCTTTTAATCCTTTTTGTCTGTTCTATTTTCTTCTTGTACTCTGTCTAAATTGCTAAGAGATAACATCATGATGTTGTCGGTGTCCTATTCAGTATCCGTGGGCTTCGAGATAGATACGCCCACCAATAAAATGCATTGATCAGAAAGAAGAGCACCGGAAAAACGACTCGTGAAGCACGATCGATTCTCGATACCGAATTGTATTGTGGAGTTCGTTTACCCTTGCGTCGTGCTTCCATTTCTTCACGGCGATAGTAGGACATTCGGCGGCGACCTGATGACTGAATTTGATCTGTCGCTAGATCTAAAGTGATAGAAATAGATGGATGAGAGTCCGAGAGATGATGATGAGTCCGCCGACAAATTTTCAAGCGTTGGATTTTACCTTCAGCAGCACGCAAACGCGATTTTTCGCTTTCATTGGGTTTTTCGCCTCCGCCGCAGCCGTCGCTGTTATCATCACCGACGACGGTATTAATGTTCACACCTTTTTTGTCGTCTCTATTTAAAAATTGACGCCATCGATCGAAGTAGAAGAAACGATGATTAGATGATGAAGAACGGAGCTGTTTCCCCTCCGGCTTTCTGCGTTTGTTTTTATCAGTAAGCGCTGGAGTCGTTGGAATCGTATGCATTGAAAGCGGTATTACTTCGTACAATTTCGAATCAGAATTCGAGCTCAATCGATGTGTAACTGACACCACACGACTACTGGTTTCACACTCTGAATCACTCTCTTCGATGATGAAATAACACTCACCAGAGCCGTATTTTGTAAAATAGTGAACCACCGCAAATTGAAGAATGGTTGCAAAAATAAAGCTGAATGAGAGAAAAACGAAGAAATCTAATGCTGTGGGATAGGCAACTTTTGGTAGGTCAGTACGTGCTTCAAGGCCGAGGAAAGTCATTGTCAGAACCGTAGTGATGCCAAGCGAAACGCGGTCTGCAGTGGCCTCACGGTTCAGCCAGAATGATACCCACGAGAGCACGACGAGCAGACAGCAAGGTCCATACACCTGAATTAGGAAGTTGCCCATGTGTCGTTGCAAATGGAAATTCACCAATAACATCGAATACTCAGCTAATGATTAAGAACGACGAGAACATCATGAAAAATACGATAAAAAGTGATTGATATGATTGCGAATTTTTTTATAAATGTTGAAACTTACAACCACGATTATCTTCCAACGCATAGACATCATCAGTTCTCGATCCTGAAGCTCGTTTATTCAAGCGGAAAGTCATTATGTTCGATTTTTGTTTTCGATTTTTTGAAGCCGGCAAATTAAATGTGCCAAGCGATTTGTTTGTTTTCTTACGATTTTTATCACGCCGATTATCACGAGTTTTTATTCCTGCGGTTGGAGGCGAATGATGAATGATATCAGTAAGATTGTCAGCAGGACAGTCAACTAAATCGAATTGTGATAACTTCATGTCCTTAGCAATTGCCACAGCAGGACGTTCCTTATTCCAGTGATAGACGACATCGCTAACGGTATAACCGACTTAAGGAAGAATAAAAACAATTAAAACTAAAAGTGTCTTAAAATATTTACATCTTTCCATTCAATCCGAGATCTATCATTCTAAATGATTTTTTTGAGCAATTGCTTTTGATTTCGCTTTAGCGGTGTTCGTCCGTACGGCTGTCTGTCCGTATATATATGAACGTATGCACATATAAAGCTTAGTTTCAACGTGTATAGAGCGAACATGAAGACAAAATTTTATCCTGGAACTGAACCATGAATACTAAATTATGTAGCAAAAGGTGGGTGTGAATACGGAATACGGAATACGGATATATGCTGCGGGTGTAGGGTATTTATGCTTCAGGCAGGCCGAAGATAGCACTCAGAAGTCGTTGTTTGGTACATTTCAGTTCACCAATTTTTACTAAAATTCATAGGAATCATTTTGAATTATTGAAGCAAATAACATATAGTGGACACAACGGTCTCAGTCGGCATTTTTTCACAGAAGAGGAGAAATGACAATATGAGCAAATAACGGTTATAGCTGCCAGGAGTTTTTGTAGATAAACTGTGGTCTAATGTAATCAATTTCACTTCCAAACATACAGTTTGCACTCGATTACATTTGGCAGTCGCAAACAATTGAAAAATATGTATTTCTGAACATGATCTTCGAATTAAAAGTGTGTGCGAAAACGTGCTAAAACTGTTTGGTTTATTTCTAAATTTAAGAAAACTAATGACAATGCGCTTGAAGCTCCTTTGTTCATCGTGAAATCATTTATGAAACATGTTGTCATGGTCATAAGAATCATCATAAAAACAACAATTTCAAATAAATTTAGGGCAGTATTGATGTGGATGGAACTGATATAAAATCATGAAACGCAGTCAAAAGTTGTCAACCAAAGGATAAGTCTCATGGCAATTATATTCATGATTAATCTTCCTTCGTCGCAAATTTATTCGTCAACGATTTTGATATGAACGACATTTAAGACTGCAATGAAAGTTCACACATGTTTCCTTCGAATAAATGGGTGCCTGATTTTCTATATATATATTGTTGTTTTTGGTATTTTATGTTAAGTTGGATAGATTATCACGTAGTTGGATATATACCGTAAAGATATTTGAGTTTTAGTAAACCTCCATTGAGTGATTTTTTACATAGCTTTTGCACAGACTGTTCAAGTTTTTGCTTTTGGAATAATTGTACAATATAATTATACAATATTTGATAACTGAAAGTATTTGAAAAAACTTTTGGTAAAACCAACTGTTTATCGGTTTTTAAAGATTATAATAGTTCTTTGCTTTCCTGTTCTTACAGACCCAATTTCTTTGCTTCTTTACTGCTAAAGGCCAAAATACCTAATGTCTTCTAATCCGTAAATATGCGGCAACAACAAAATTGCATTTTCATGATAACGAGGAAACGGTTTTGTAGAGATTACGGTTACGAATTTTAGTTGCAGAATTTGCATGCAAAAACATTTATTGATTTTTCTTTGCTTCATTCTTCGCAGATTTTTAAGTTTTCATAAAAACAATTGAACCAACTCCTTGAATATTTATTATGTATTAATAATTGCTGTAGCAATAAAAAGAGTTACACAAAACAACTACCAAAATAACACTAACACCAACAGCAGTTTAATTCATTGGAGCATATTTGGGATGATAATTTAAAAATAATGTACTCGTATACCGTGAGTAGAAGAATCTATAACCGGCGGGTCAACAATTGCTGGATCCTTTAATAAAATACAAGCACAATCTGTGAAAATCACAATTATCCGAAGAACAATTTTGGGGGATATTTGGGGTATTGGAAACCCGGCTATTACGACCCTTATTCATTGCAGAAAACATATATTTCTTAATTTAGAATCGGAATTTCCGGGTTTTATGAGCTTCGTATATGCAGTAAACAGCATACTGAGGGACTCGTTATTATGCCATCATGTATAGTAAAATGATCATACGGTGTATTACAATAGTGCGCTATTAGTGTGTGATTATAGTCGATGTTATCACATATTAGTGCCTTTATTGTGAACAATATTGGATTGAATTAATAACTGTAATGAAATGCAAAAGTCCGAAATGCAAACGAGTCCATGAGACTTTGATTATAAAATAATTTCAATGTATGCTTCTTCACAACCTTGTTGCTGAAAATTTAGTAATCAATTTTGATTTGATAGCTCTTTGATTGGCTTGGTATCAAAAAATTATTGTTAACGCCTGCAATATTACTTAAGTGCATAATGAACCCATAAATGATATTATGTTGACGAAAAGCTTGAAATATTACGTCTTTGTTTTAGTTCAATTTTGTTTGAATTTGTTTTTTTCGAAAATGATTGTTATGCCTATAATGGTGATGCTGCCGATATCGCGAATTTGACTCGTGTTCTTGGTGACAACAATAATAACAACAATAATCTAGTAAGAACTCTAACTTGGGCCTGGCTGCGGATGAAGTGCCCTACACCCATAATATAAATGAGTGGCTTAAATTCAATGAGCATTGGGCGGAACACGCGCATATTAATGCGTTAACAAGTTAGACTATAAATTTTCAAATACAAATATAAGCAGAAAGCAAGCTGAGCAATCGAGCCATTAGCAGAGATAAATCCGTACTAATTAAAACTTTGCTAATTTTCAATAAAATATAGCCTAGCAACGACAGACAGACGTTCAAATAATGCTAAATCGATTCAGGACGTGATTCCAAGCAAGTTTATATATATATATACATTTCTATTCCTACTACGCCTCCTTTAATGCGTTACAAACGAAAGATATGATGGAATATACCCCATGTAGGGCATAAAAGCATGAATAGTGACGAGTAGCTGTTGACGGTGATTCAAGCGATGGCATTCATTCAATGAATAAGACGTTGATAGCTGTTTAGGGAAAATTGTAGCAATGTTAAGTCTTTACGGTGGTAATTGCTTGAACTGATTTGAGAACGTGTGCATGTGTGTTTATGCAATGTCAAGTGGATGCAAGCAATTCAATAAAGCAACAAAAATCGAACAAGTCGCTAAAGCGAAAATAGATTGAACATCTTGCATTCATTTCAAAGATATGCTAATGCATTTTAAACTTTTCCATAGATGGATGAGAATGAATTAATCGATGCATTCTTTTGTGGAAAAACAAAAACGGTTAGTGGGTTACAATAGATTGTTAAGTGCTTAAATAATTCGGATTTCAGATAGAAATCGATTCTATCCATAAATTACGCTGCGATTGATTAATTAAATTTAATTTTTTTATTATCAATTCCCAAAGGATATTTTGAGCAACTTAATCAATTTTTTCTTTCTATTTTGAATGTCTTACATGATCCAAATTTTAGAGGACATCGCTGTATATCCATTGGAAAATCTTCCAAATTCATGGGACATCCGGCTTTTATGGTAAGTCTGTTAAATGTATCCGCAAAGTATTACCAATGGAGTAAGTTTTCCTGACTGCTTTTCCTGACACAATTTTTTTTTACTTACCGACTTGAGTAAAGCACACGCCCATTTTGATAGATACGTACAAATTTATTGGGTGTAGTTATGGTGTGGAGGTAACTTTGCTTCCCATTATAAAAATATGTGTCCGGTTTCCAAATTCTTCCCAACATCGAAACACTCAACGCTAAAGTATCCTGAGCTCCTCCAAAGGCAAGTCGCGTGTCTACCCACGACTGACGAA
>OZ016503.1:14247371-14359871 GCA_963966595.1 Physocephala rufipes
GCTTGGAAACTATAGAAATTGACAAATTGGCTCTCAAAAGCTGATTTTGTACAAAAGGTAGGCGTGGCATACAACCTATTCAACCCAACTAACCAACTGAAACCAATTGTTCAACAGCAATCGACCGACGGACGGACATGGCTGAGCTGAAATATCTATACTTTTCCACACCTGTCTCGCCTCCTTAAATGCGTTACAAGCGGAAGAAGTAAGTGAATATACCCTATCATTCGGGTGTAGGGTATAAAAACAACCAAGATTTGTATAATATGTCGCATAAAGATGTGCCAAAATGTATATTTAATTAATTTCAATGCAATTGTTTCAAAAAAATCATTCTCAATAAAAATTAAGGGCGAAAAGTGTCCCTCCTGCTCCGCACTTGTTGCCATTCAACAGCTGATACCGATGGCGACGCTGTCTCTTTAAATAATTACTGTTATAACGGGTATAACCATTTTTGAGCAGTATACGTACTTTTTGTTTCCGGTCTCAAGAGGTGTAAATTAGTGTTAGATACTTTAATACATGTCAGGTAAGTATTTCGTTAGATATTTATTATACCCTACACCTGCAGGGCTTATTATACTTATATAGGGTATCCACTTACCTCTTCCGGTTGTAACGCCTTAAAAAGGGCGTGACAGGTATAGAAAAATGTATACATTCCTCTTCAGAATAATCTGATTCGGTTTAGCCATGTCCGTCCGCCGTTCTTGCCTGTCTGCCTGTCTGACTATCTGTCTGTCTGTCTGTGGAAATTGCAGAGGTTGTGTTGAAGATGAGCTAGTTGAATATTAAAAAGGGCGTGTACCGCACTCTTATTATTAGGAGACCACAAGATAGCATTACGGGTGTAGGGTGTATTGCCGAAGTTGGCCTTCTTACTCGCTTTGCTTTAGTTTTCTCCCTTAAGACTTGGTAACGTGTTTGTCCTCTCGTAATGTGGCAAACAGTGGCTCAGAAATAGAACTGATCGATCAAAAATCTGTAAATTTTTGAGCGGGGATTAATTTTTTGTACGGTATTTGAAACGAAAAATAGATGTGTTTCACCGCTGGAAAGCTTATCAACCGAGCTATGAAATTTTTAAAATACTCTACAAAGGATCTGATCGGATCGGCAGAGACCTGATTGGTTTCAGCGTCATAGCTGTGGGTCGCCAAAATAGACATTTTTGGAGCTTCTTCTCTTTCAATTTCTTTTAACTCTTCAAACAAAAGGAGGGCAAAAGTAAATTATAATTTTTTTTGCATGCGTCTTTTACTCGATCACAATTGTCGCATTTTCAGAGCTCTGGAAGCCGTTATACTTGTGGGGGATTAAAAAATATCTGTCATTTCCAAAATTTTTGATTTCCGATATCTTTTTTTGTCACATTATTAAATAGTAAAAGAAAAGTTCATTCGTTTTATGAATAAATTGTCGGACCAAAAGGTTTAAGCACGAAAAATAATTTAAGAATGATTTAATCTTCCATCGTATAAAATAGAAAAAACCTCAAATTGAAAGGTTTAATAATAATAAATATAAATATAAATAATAATCGAGTTATCAGTTTCATAGTCCCCAAAAAGTTCGAATTTTACAGAGACAAAAAATTTACAAATATCGAACGGATTGACTTAGAATTTTGCAATCATGTCGTAACTCAGCAATTTTAGAAAAGTAAAAAAATGGTTTAAAATTTCATAGCGCTGGTCTCGATACTGTCACCAATGTTTGGATATTTCGTTGGAGAGATACTTCAATATTTCACTGCCATCTGCAAAAAACCACATTAAAAACATTTCAATTTGTCCGAGGAGTGCTCGAGGAGTGCTCAAACCGTTCAGTCAAACAACAATTAATTAGAAACATTTCTAATTATTTTATGGATAGGATGCATAAAAACTAAAAACAAATTGAAGGTAATTTTAGACTATAATTTTTTATTTATTTCTAATTTTCTTGAAGAATATTTCCGTTTTGATCTCAACATAATTTTGTAACTTGAAAATTTGGCACTAAAAATGGCAACGGGCTTTTAAAAAGATTGACCAATGGTAAAAAGGACTTTTGAACCTTTTGAATCTTTTGGCAGAGGTAGTTTATAATTATTTGCCGTTTTTTTGAAATCCTTTTTTCTTCTTCTATTCTCAATTTTATTATCAAATGATTAGCAATAAATAAACAAATTGGTCACATTTATTTAATAAAAATTTGTTTATAAGGACGATCTATATCGATTTCGAAAAAAATTTATCGATTTCAGTTCATTGATTTTACAAAATCTCAATTTTTGCATAAACTTATTGCATTTTTTTAAACTCATTTGCACTTTTTAAGCGAATTCAATTAAATTGAATGCATTTTTCTTCGATTTTTAGAAAAAATCTAAATAAATTTGATTCGTCCGTTCATCGTTTGGTTGCTCCGGTGCATTGCATCCGCTTTCTTTTCGCTACCATCCTCGTCTTTATTCACATTTTTCTCTATCGACTTGTTCTCTATTACTTGAGTGTCATGTCTTACAATTTAAATCTCAAAGGGTTCGCAAGGCAGCAACGGTATGACGAAGATGATGATGATGACCGCAGCGTTTTTTTATTATTTAACGCGGGAACATTAAAAGAGGTGTTAAGGATAAAGCATTCATCACCAAGAGGTTGAGTCAAGTAGTTTGAGATAAATTTTGAAAATAAAAAATTTAAAAGGCGCTAAATAAAATACGAGTAGTATGAATGGTATTTCGTCTATCTCTCCGTTCTTCTTTTTCTTTAGAAATTTTTTTCACTTTCGAAAAATTTTTGTGAATCTTCTTTTTGGCTACCCTTTTGATATGAGTTTTGTCCCAGCCGTATGGCTCACTTGAAGGTGAATAAAGATAGAGGATGACAGCGGAGAGATAGCGGATGCAACGCACCGCAGCAACCAAAAGATGAACGGATGGATCAATTTTATTTAGATTCTCTCTGAAGATCCAAGAAAAATGCATTTAATTTAATTGAATTCGATGAAACAAATGCATTCAGAGGCAAGACAAAAAGTTCGGTTCAAAAATTTTAAAATGCTATTTCAAGTAGTTGCGCATTCTTTTTGAGTTACACATAAATTAAAATTATTATTGATATTTTTATGATCGACTTCGATTAATACGAATATTATTTAGATTATTTTTATTTTAAACTAAATGAAACAAAGGCATCAATATTCTCAATTCTTGAACTTATTTATACAAATATTAACTAATTGATTAAGTCATTAAAGAGTTTATTGTTTTCATTGTTGTTTTACTTGTTCGAACTTCGGTCAATACTTCCGCAATTTTTTTATTAATTTTGAATAGAATGGATTTTTTCCCACCATCGGAAAATATTTAAATCTATATTTCGATTACAAATTCTTTTCTGTTATTTACATGTCGAAAATTTGTATTTTGGAAGCTATTTATAATAAATTTTGTTATAATTTAAAACTTTTATAAAAGGTCTTTTTTGGGAAAAACAAATTATTTAATACAAATTTTAAATGAAATTTAGTTTAAATAAATACTTTGCGCTGTTTAAATGATCAAAAAATAATTGATGTATCTTAATAAAATGCACTTTTAAATAATTAAATACTAAAATTTTAAAACTGTTGGTGTAATTAGTTGATAATGATTTGTTTCTAGTTTTAGGTTCGCGATATGATTTATGAATGATACGATAAGGAGTGCAGGTCACTAGTGGTGGTCACTTTACACTACAGCAGTATTTATAAGTAACGTATTATTAAATTTATTTAAATATTATTAAATTTATTCTGAATTAATTTTTTGTAAATTTTAATGCTGGCAAAATTTGTGTATTTTAGCTTAATTTGACATGAATGGAAATAAAAATATGTTTTATTAAGGCACTAAAAGTAAAAAGTAATTACAATAATAATAAATAAAATAATAAAACTGACAAGAAATACTAAAAAAATTAAGAAGTGATGGTTTGGCATTAATAACTTGGTTTTAACCTTATGGTAAAACATTAGAAAATAATTATTTGTAATTAAGAATAATTAATAAGTAAATAAAAAAAATTAAAATTTATTACATAAAAATATTTCATCAGTGTTTTTATTTAATTGCTACTTTTTCTGTTTTATTGTTCTTTAAGTAATGATATATTTAATGATTTATTTAATGATATATCTACTTTTATAACTTTTTAAATATTTTTCGTATTTCAGGTTTGAAATTGAATTGATATTAATTACTCCGATTAACTCTTCGCTAAAATAAACGACACTACTCATCGAGCGGCCAAACGGAACTGAAACAGAACTAAATCTACCGAAGAATACGCGGCTAACGAGATTCACAACCGGACAGGAATTGCCAGCGATAAGCGTTCGAAAATCACTGAAAAAGTCAGCGCTCGCCAGATGCGGTCGAACCACGGTAAACATTAGAAAAGAGGAAGCAGTATGAGTACGAGGGAAATAAGTGGAAACTATTGGAGAAAATATGGAAAGTACAATCATCTGTATTTATGCATGCAAACACACTCATCAATCTGTAAATGCATTGTCACATACACGCACATGCACACACTTATACACAAACACACACACACATACAAACACTATGAAAAGAATTCATTCATAAAATTCACCGACTCACTCCACCGACTTACAACGATTGAAGTAAAATAAGGCTAACCCTTATCTCGATAGTTGGAACCTGATTCCTGCGCAGCACGTGCTGGTGCCACTGCCTTAGGGGCAAAATTTCAACCTGTTGCTAATGAGCTCGTTGTACGTCGCAATACTTGTAGTAATTAATATTTCTTGTACGAATTTTTTCACTCACTTCTCTCTCTCGCTCACCCTTTCTCAATCTTTCTCTTTCCTCAATTATTTGTGTAACGGTTTAAAAACGGATTTGAGTTTATAGATGTTGAATTTTTGTAACATTTTCAAGAATGCTAGAAACAGTTACTAGCCTATATTTCATGAATTACTGCTCGTCGACAGGCGAAGACGCGGCTTTGGGGTTACCCTTTTAATGAAGATGTGAGTTTATTGTCGGAAATCAAATGTTTATGGCTTAAAAGTTGTCTAAAGTAATGTCTGATTTAATGGTCAACTAATGAGTAAATTATTTAATGATTGTGGAAATTTTATTTAAATCTTAATCATTTATTTAAAATTTATGTTCACTCTGAATAAATCCAAATAACGTTGCTTTACGCGAGATTATAAATTATTATAAAGTATTCGTGTTCCGCTTGTGTTGCGTCCATTGTAATCAAACCACGCGAACATTGAATTTCGCTATAATTGCATCAATTTGGCAATTGAATTGTAAAAATTAATCGATTGATAAAGCAAGACACTTTTGTGCTTGGTTGTGAGTGAAGCGGCGTCGTAAAAGTTTATTCAGTAGCATTTAAGACGTCGTTATCGAGGAGGATGTTTTTTGCACGCGAACAAATTGATGGCTAATAGAAATCAGACATTATCTAAGGAGGCTGATGAGTTTTCCATAATACAACAATTGCGAGCGTCCTGGCAAAGCCATCGTCACAGTCTTTTCATTCGTTTTGTTTTACATCATATGCCTCAGAAAACGAATTAGCCAATCAAGTACTACCAGTATGACAATATACTATATAATAATAATAAAATATGTCCATCTTGCAATATAATTTCAGTATTATATTTGATTAATGCGCACTGTTTGATCCTGTTTAATCATTGGCGATTTTGGTACCCTGGTTGAGATAAGAAAATTGGAGAAGAGAAAGAAAATAGAATATATTTCCTATTTGCTTACAGGTTATCATTAAAAAACACCGACATTCAAAAATAATTTCGACCAATCTGATCGCTCTAGTATAGGCTCGACGATTGAAGTGTCCACTGATGAAACTGATTTGACACTGCCACAATAGTTAACATATTCTACAACAAAACTAGTATCCACTCCAGTGGCTCATCATCATCATCCAAAGTTGGAGCAGTTCTGTTAATGGACATCTCAATCGTCCCCGCAAAATCAGCCATTGTCTCACTGCATGGTGTCCACATGACCACATTTCGTCCTCCACCCGTGGTTTGGTGGCTTGCTTTTTCCGCAGCAATTTTTTTTCGTAGCGTTGATTTCGTATTATTGTGTTTGTCTCGTAGCACTTTCCGAGTCCGAGCCCAGGAAAAGAAGTCACTAAATGTAAATATACTGTAGAACTCCAGATGAATTACATAATATATACCAACATGTTGCGACAATGTGGGTTAATGTTCGCCGTCAATCCTTCCCGTGCCACTTTTTTGGATGTTGGGGGCCCAAACTTTTTTTACATTCAATGATTTTCTTTTCTAACGCACACTTGATTAAATTTTCCTCTCATTTTGTGGAAAATTTATCGACCGTTACTATTTTTTTCGCGTGTTGCATATTTTTTGATAAAAATATGCAACATGCAGTTGCAATATGCAATATGCAGTTTTGAAAATTGTTGAATAATTAAATTTAATTGTTTGATGTCAAAAAATATCCCGAGGAAATTCTTAAAGAGACACGAAATTTAACAACCGACTTTTTTATAGATTGTAATATTTAACTAGAACTGAATGAAATGAATTTTCAGTTATTTAATTAAGATAACTCTCTGTCACTGATCGACCGGTAACTGAAATAGTTTGTCGAAGACGAATACTTTTTGTCTTCGCCTGGTTTGATAGGTCTTTCGTACGGAAGTGAGTTTACGTTATTCAGGGAAACTGTTTCAAATCCTAAAAAAGTATGTAAAAATACCAAGAGACGAAACGAATTTTCGCCTCGATTAATTGTGTCACTTTTTCAATTTTATGCAGACATGGCAAACTATTGAAAAACATACAATTGGATTTCCCTTCAGCCAATCAGAAAGCAGTTAGAAAAGTAAAGCAAAGGCTAGGGTTGCCAGTCGTTCTTTGATAGTAGCATTTATTTTTATTATAAAATCAATATATTGTTATTATGCATTCGATACATCTAAAGAAATTTTATTTTGCTTGTTTTCCGTGTTTTTTATGTTTAATATTCTTCACTCCATGCAAAACCTTGCTATATTTCCACATATTTTATACCCAACAATCGAGGGTGAAGGTGTATTAACTTTGATTATTCATTTCTAACGCATTAAAGGAGGGGTTACAGTTATAGAAAAGTATATATATTCTTGCTTAAAGTCATTGAGTGGATTTAACCATGTGCGTTCGTCTGCCTGTCTGGCTGTGAAAATCACGTTTACAGGAGAACGAATTGATCATCGTTACGTAAATTGGTGCGAATATTCTCTGTCATAAGAAACTAAGTCGTATTGGGACCAAAATGGGAAAAACGGACCGCGGCCACCTTTTATAAAATAATTTTGCAAAACCCTACATCTCAGGATCTATTGTTCCCTTGAAGTTAAACTGTTATAACCAAGACGGCAATGTTGAACATAATAAGTCCAAAAGGGGCGCCCACTATTACAATCTGCCACGGGTAGACTTTTTGGAGAGCAGTTGTGTTGAAAATGAGTTAGTAGCTCTAAATTAACCAGGATAAGCAAAATGCAATATAGAAAGGGGCGTGCACGGATTACTAGGATCGAACTATAAATTTATATAAAGGTTTTAGGGTAAAATAGCTTTGAGCAGGCGGCAGCAATCAGCGTATATTATTTATTTTTAGTAGGATCTTTCACATATTTCATTTTCGTTTATTTTTTTTCATATTATGCGTTTTTTGTTAACTTAAAAAATTACTTTGAAATACATTTTTTATTTATTTTCAAGTATTCAAATATTCAATCAATTTCATTTCTAAGTTATATTAAAGCCTTAATACCAAGCAATTCTTTGATCGTATTTTGAGGAATAAATTCATAAAAATTGTTTGCCAATTTATATAAAAAATGCTAAAGAAGGGAACAGGAAAATTGCATCATAATTCAATTCATTATTAAATTTTTAACACGATTTGCAATACGATTGCAAATTGATTTTTAATGCACTGATATTTGTAAATCGTCATCGGGATCGTCATCGGAATGATGCGTGTGACGAAAGCAAGGAGGCATGTACGGTTTCAATGAATTATGAGCAAAGCAAAGGAAGAAAACCTATTTGTTAATCCATCAAAAGAAAGAAAGTGAAAAAGAATTTCTCTAGGGCTCTAAAATAGTGCAAGTTTATGCAAAATGAATGAATTTAGAAAGCGGCAAACGGTAAGACAAACAAAGAGGAAAACAATTTGCATGATGAACCCAGAATATGCTGATGTAATCAGGAATAATTACACGCATTATCAGAATATGCTGTGACGTTCTTTGTCATTTCGAATTGAAATAATATCTTGAGGGTTAAGTCAAAGCGTTTCGTTTATAACAAATATGGCGACATTGTTGTCAAAACATTCCGAACGACGAAGACAAATCTATACAACAATAACAAAAAGGAAAGGAAAGGATACCATCTTAGAGACGACAACTTAAATGTCTTTTCCTTCTACAACTTTTTAATATCTTGATCCGCAATTTCAAAAATGATAAACTCGTCTTTCTGTTCTTCCACCTATGATACTCAAGCTACCCTTACTGGCGTATTTTTCCTTAATCAGTTGCATTAAAAACCAGTCTTAAGTAGAAGTACAAAATACTTCGGACGGCATTATACCTCCACCGATTTAAAAAAATTATCCATTCAAAGGCTCGTCTTATGCAGCTAAGAAATAAATATCCAATAATTATATTTTAGGATCTATTGTTTCGATATAAAATAATGTCTAACACAGCAGTTAAACTGGTCGTACGTATTGGAAAGCTCTTAATTATAGAGTATTGAAAGAAATGTCTGAAAAATTATATTCGTTTACAAAATATTTTATCAGCAATTATAAAAACCGTTATCAGTGAACAGCTATTCTCTAAATAAATTGTATGCCTTATCCAATGGATTGATATGAAAGTATTGTACAATAAATTAGTAGGATTACATTAGTATGATCCACTAAGAAAAAAGTTTACTAAAATGAAGGAAAGATGTATTTATTTCAAAGCTTGTTTAAGGAATCGTGACCACGATTTGGCTCTGAAGAAATGTTTAACTCTGAATTAGTGACATTTTTCTTAAAAGAATTTTCGTTACTTGTAGTAAATCGGTCTTTAAGATTGGAGAAAATTCTTATTAAATTGAAGGAATTTATCTTGAACACCAATAAATATTTTCCTTATATTGAGTAAATGTGACTCCTGGAATATATCTGGAGAAAATCTTCATTCTAGTAAATTATGTACTAAATTTAAAAACTATTTTCCTTCAAAGCTATTCACAAATTAACTTATTTCATACTAATTTGTCTTTAATTTAGTCCCAAACTTACTTAAATTTTTCTCAATTCAACTCTGCTCAAGAAACTATTTTGAAAAAACTCCTTTATTTACAAAAACAAACATACATGTTTTCGGCTTTTATATGTTTATTGCGGTAATTAAAAATTAAGTAATTTCACATTTAGGCATTTTACGTAGAATATCTTTGGTCTTATATGACTTTTCTTTTTCCTATATATCCTTTACTTTATACGTATGCACTGATGGATTTTTTAATGAACTTGATTATTCTTTGTATAGAACTTTAATTCCCTGTGCTTTAATTCAAAACCGAATGAAGACTTTTAGATGATGATCGTTTAGAAAGTGGTATTTTGGTTTTGATGTGTCATCAAATAACTTACAATATTCCTTGTGAAGGAATAATGAATAACTTACAATATTGTGAAGAACCGCCAATAAGTCTAAACAATCTGGACTTATTTGCGGTGATTTATTTCAGCAATTCAAACATCAAAATTATGTGTGAAAAATCGTATTTTAAAACACCGTCAAAAATTATGAAGAATATCTTCATATATATTTTTAGTAACATGATAAAGATGTAGCTTATTAAAAATTGAATTTTCTCGAATATCATTGTATTCAGGGATATCCAAATAACTATCGTCGATTTAATTTTCCATACTTATTATTTTATGTGGTTCTTCTTTATAAATAAATTTGGTGTCTCGTTTACTTGCTTTACAAATTCTACAGAAATAACTTGTAGAAAAAGAACGCGAAAATCAGAGATAAGTTATCTCCTACTATTAATCCCAAATAAAAATAAGTTCCTTTTTTTCGAAAGGAACAAAAGAATTGTTTGAATGAAAGGCACATTTGTAAACGTACGCACTTGGTAGTACATGAATATTTCTCAAGTGACAAAACAGTCATTTACAATTAATAAAGGTATGGCCACATTCATAGCAAGTCAGTGCCATTTTTCATGATATTTTCAAAATCATTAATTAATGTGGAAACAGAAGAGCATTTTTCATTTTCTTCAAGTGGTATTTGATAAAAAAAGGTTGTAAAAAAGCCAAATGGGCTTACAATTTGAAGGATATTTTAAATTTGACACCTGGAAAACTTTCAAACATATGTTTACAGCGTTTAAAATATTATTAGTTTTACAAAATATATCCGCATAAATAACATAAAAGTCAGTAATGGCGAAAACGTGATCTCTAATGCAGCAAATAATTGGCTGAAATTTTTCGTTACTGCTCTATAAGTTGTCAATTAAATGCCTAACTTTTGATTGAGTTCGCAGTTATTAGGTGCTAATAGGAAGAACCAATTTTTTGAATCCGACATGGTGGGTTTGGAAAATTTTCGTTTCTTATTCGTCCCAAAGAAACTTTGACGGGAATTGGGCTTTATTAGTGAAGGGATCAAATCTGCGATGATGTTGTTTCTGCGATCTGTAAAAACACATTGTTTGATTGATGTTTAATAACCAAGGCTAATTTTTGTAAAGTAACTTCGATTTTGTGTCATCACATTTTATTGCCGAAGGGTATCCAAACTGCAGGCATCACGAACACGTTGTTGCACTAATTCAAAAAATGCTTTAGGAAATGGTTCTCATTTTTCAGTGAGACAAATATTTTTTCAAGGAAAAAGTTTACGAAATCGGCATTTATCAGTACAAATTAGAATCCCAAGCGGGTAGTATTATCTGAGTAATATATTGTAATTAATTCATATCCAAATGACTGTCGGTATAAAAGCTATTCCCTTAAAATATCAATGGATCCTTTTCCCACTGTGGAAGCTGTTCTTAAATTGAATGTGTCATTCCATTTTGACAACACCGCGGTTTCTTATTCTGATTCACCTGCGAAATTAATTTGTTTGTCTTCAGTTCAATCTTGCTTGGTATCGTCATTAAGAATACCACATTTTAATAACCTATGCCCTTTAAAAAAGGGGAAAAAGGATATATTAACGTTGATACTAAGTTTGTAACGCGGTGAAGGAGCTACAATAGATATAGAAAAGTATATATATTCTGGCTCAGATTGATCCCCTGAGTTTAGCCCTGTCCGTCTGTCTGTCTGTGGAAATCACGATTACAAGAGAACGAATGAAGCTATGATCACGAAATGTTATCGTGTTATGGTAGGCCGGTTGGTGTTGAAAATGGGCGAAATCGGACAACTTCTACGCCTACTTTTGGTATTTAATGTGAACTAAATTGCGTTTAGAGCTCAATTTCTCAGCTCCGAGAAGGATCTTAAGGGTGAAATTGTATGTCCGAGTCTACAACCTAATTTGAAAATATAATTAAAACATTGGCGTGGTCCGCCCACTAGAGACAAAATTTGTATAGGCGTACAGGGTTACAGGCGTGCAGGCGTAAAAATAGAGAAATTTAGAGAGAAATTTGGCACAAATATTCCCTGTCATCATAGGATGGGCGGTGTTGAAAATGGTTGAAATCAGAAAACTGTGATAAAACCGCCTACGCCTCAGTTCGAACTGTTTCACAAAAAATGAGCGTTGAAAAGAACAAATAAAGCATGAAATTTGGTTCAAACTTTCTCTGTCATCACAGGGTGGTTAAATGTAAACATAATAATTTAAATATAAATATATAATATATTTAAATAAGCCGCCGACAATTTATTTGAACGTTGTTATCAAGAGATTCGGGAATAGGATATATAAGCTTCGGCCAGGCCGAAGATATATGTTGTGGTATTTGGAATACAGGTACCCCCTGCTTTTTTCATTTTTTGATATGTAATAAGTTTACTAATAACGAACATTATTAATTGACAAAACATAAATATTTACCACACTCCTAAATAAATTCCTATCTCAGATTTTTACTATAAATCATATTTCTGCTTTTGTAAATTTCTAGTAAAATTTACTAAATATTTATATTCTGAAAATTTGTTTACAACTGATAAACTTATTTAGTTCACCATGCATGGGGAAAATCTAAATGTCAAAAAAGTTTTCGTTGTGGCGTTCAAATTTAAATATAATTAATAATGTAAAATTTAGAAAGGAAAGTATATTTTCATAATAAAATTTAAAAGCCATTTGAGTAAAATTACTTATTTTCAGTAGATCAGAAATTCCATATTTCGCAAAATATCTACAAATAGGAAATATTATGAGTATGTAGATGTATGACAAGGTATAAGGTAGACACCTTCCTTACCCTGTTTGAACTACTAGTTGTTCCTCAATAGATTTAGGAAATGCAATTTCCTTATTTTTTACCCGAATTAATAATTTTGATATTTCATTAATATTGCGTGACACTGATGATTGACTCATTGGTTGGATGCAGTGATGCCTACGCATTTTTGGTATGAACCGTGCCCAAAGAAATATAAGGCTATAAGGAACCTTACCGTTAATGGTAATCGAGTTTTATGAATATCATAGGCTGAAATTCTTCTATAATATTTAAAACTAAAGATTGCGGTAATCGAAAATTTTTTATGAACTCTCCTTCGTTCATTAAAAATGGATCATTGACATCGCGAAGGTGTCTTAAGTAACGGCGCCTCTCAATTCTCCTCTGCTTCGTAAATATCCAGCAACAAAAGAATATCTTCTTCCATAATTATTTTCACGGTCAAAAAATTAAAATTGTTCAATTCGTAAGTAAAACTCGAATTGGCTGTGATTTCAAAAAACAGTCAACACGTTTTCTGATTTTTACAAAATAATAAGGAAAATAATTTTTCAATTTCTCTCAGAATACGAAACCATTGTTAATAGTAAAATATTTACTATTTGTAAAAGTGGTGACTTTAGTAAACCAGCCAGAATAGAGCCGTCTGTGTTAAAAGATTTTATAATATTTGTCGACATTTTTTTGAAAATTTTCGACAGGGTGAATTTTTTTCCAACAAAGATTCCGTAATTAAGCCCGTTAAAAACCTGTATTTGGGAATTATTTTTCCCGTAAATTTTTCCCGTAATACCGCAGTATTTGTTTCCTGACTTAGGAGTTATTAAAAATTCCTACAAAAGGAAACTAACAATGTGCGTTAAGGAGTTTTTCATATAAATAGTTATCTCATTCATATTCACCACAAGTTCAGTGAAGCAATAATAAAAATAATAATAAAATAAAAATAAGAAAGAAGAACTTATTTAAGTAAAATTCGATGTTTTTATTACATTTATTTCTTTATTTCAAAGAAAACTTAGCGATTTTTAAAAAGTTTGTTTTTTAACTTAAAGATATTTCGCTTGCATATAAGAATATTTTTTAAGGTTGACTATTAGCTATTTGTAAGTAGAAAGTTTATTAGGCGTTAGTAAAATTTACTTCAATCAAAAGAATTTACAATAAGCATAAGTAAAATTGGATTTGTATTCATAAACTAAATTCGAAGACTCTTTTTTTGCTATTAGTTTATTTATTCTTCTGAGTGTATGATTATATTCATTCTGAATGTAATGTGAAGAATTATACAAGAAATATTAATCAGTTTATCCCACATTATTTTAAATAATCTTCCGTTCATTAGATAACGAAATATTTTACGCGTCATCGCTTTTATTGTCGTCAGGGTAAACATTTTAATAAATAAATATTATAATTTCCTTCTTATTGACGTTTTGACGCCGACAATCATAAAATGTTTATTGGTTGAAATCGTTGTAAAGCCAACGAATCCAAGTAAAAAGCAGCGGTCTAATAGAATTCAGTTAATGATCATTATCTCGAGATTACAGCATGGCTTAACGTCAATATTATTAAGATTAGCTAAACCTTAAAGAACAAAGACAGAACTATATGGAAATAAAAAAATTGACAATTAATATGGAAGACAAACCTTGAGACAATAAGAAAATACAACAACCATTGTTTTAGATTTTATTTTTTTCTGAATTTAATTAAAAAAATTTTTCCATATATTTTTATTATATGATAAGAAATAAGACAAGATAACGAAAAGTCACCCGACTGAAATTCGAGCATATTGGAGATTTGCTTAAATTTGCTCTTCGAGATATTGAAGGCTCTGGGTGATCTCGTGATCAACAAACCCAGTTCATCATTAGTTCTTCATTAGTTGACAATCCTATTGGTGTGATAACTCTTGTTGCTCGTTCTTTGCAAATTTTATCTCAATTTGTTTTATTTTGCACGGCCGGCGATGTTTGCTTTTGTCAACAGCATATTGATTATACGAGAAGCCAATATGAGTGTCGGGAACAGCGGTGCTTCAACGAACCGTGAGACATTTTCGAATTTTCGACTTCAGTCTTGACGAGCTGCTCGATCGCTTCGAACGCTTTCTTATCGTTTTCGGGACAAAACGTGGCTTTAAAAAAGTTATATTTATCGAAAATACAAAGAAAGAAAGAAATTAAAAATAGAAAAAAGTAAGAAACTAAGACGAAAATAAGCAGCACGTGAATAAGTTGTTTTATAAATTTAATTTCTTGCCCGTAACCAAAATAATTTAAAAAGATAAAAGAAATAAAAAAAATTGTTTCACATTTTTTACACGTTAAGTTTTAAGAACGTTGGCTAACATCGCATGGCTTGATTGAAATACTGGCCATCGACTTTCTGAAATTTGATTGATCTAAATCAAGGGAATTAAAAATCTTTAGCAATCGGAACGAATTTAAATAAAAATTTTTAAGTATCAAGTTTCGACCTCGATGAAGTTCGATTATATCTTTATACTCTTTTTATCATTTATTCACGTTTTTAGAAAAAATTCTCATTTCTACAGAATTTCTGATTACAATTGTTTTACTTTTATGATAATTATATTCACGATCTTTTAACGTGAATATTTTGAGGCTTGAATAAATTCCAAAAATCTTTAAATTGGTTTATCTTAATACAATTTACAACTTTTTATCGTTTGATATGAATGTCAAACCATTTATATTTAACGCGCGAAACTTGAAATACTGCGCAAATTGTTTCAAGAATGCATTCGGATAAAAAAGAACAAGATGTGTTTGCAATATATTTCGTTAACCAACTTCTTTGAGTAGATGTAATACTTGATGGAAAAAGGAGAGGGGGGAAATAATCTATGAAAGAAATCACAGAATGAGAAAAGTGTCCGTGGGAAAGTTCGACGTTTTGCTTACTTTGGTCCGAAAATATGGTAACTGCATTGCTCGTCATTCATCTAGCAAAATGAATTTGCTTAATGAACTGATATAGGAAACACAGTAAAGCCCGATCCATTCGAAGTAGCATATTCGAAGTAGGCTCAAAAATGTTTGGTGATGATCGGCCTGAGAAGTTTCCCTGTCCTAAAGAGGGGAGGAACAGCGATGGGCGGGATGGGGGCCAGAGGACAAACACCTGTTAACACACAGCTTTTGTTTGGATTCGATACGTAGCTCTCCGTGTGGCTGAGGAAAGTGAGTTTGCTGCAGCGCACGATGCTCACTTGTGTCGCCACTAGAGTTATCCCTTCAACGCCGAAACCCTTTATCAAGTTTATAAGCTTGATTCTATAATCACGGGTTAAATTAGTGGCAATACTTTCTGGAGAGAATGTCTCGACAGATGAATTGGCTTGGGAAGAATTAGTTCAAATCAATTGAAATACAGTTAATGGCCTTAACCCAATTTCGCTGTTAATTTCCACTTTTAACTGTGTCAAACTGATCCCAAAATCAACGCAAGACAATTTCCAAATCGTGACTGGCGAGTTCCACAGAGGTGAAAGGGTTAAGGGTTGCAGTAAATCAACGCCGCTTAAACAATTAGTTGAAATTCGAGAAGCTTCAACCGAAATATTTTAAGTAATTTTGAAAGTGTTTGGAATATATTCCTGCCTTTGTACTTTATTAATGGATATCTTGTTCGCATAAATTTGAATTGACTCAAAAAGGAAATTTTTCAACGACAACAATTCTTGTCCAGTAATTCAAGTTCAAGTGAGGTTTATATACACTACACCAAAAGGATACAAACTTACATTTGAGTTCGCTGTTTAAATTAAAACGAAAATACCAAAGGTAGGCGTGGTCCTCCCACTAGTAACAAAACCCGCAATTATGCAACTGTCTGTGCTTTATGATCGATTTCTCAGCTCGTAGTCGCAGAAACTAGGCGTGGTCCGCCTACAGATTTTTTAAATTTATAAATATACGAAATTATATTTGGTCTGTAGGGTACGTGGGCTTCGGCAAAGACTTGTTAGCCCTGTTAGATTAATTTAGATTGATTCGATTCAGTTTGGTTAATGCACGGAACGAATACGAAGTTGTGAAGGTTGCGAATCCGAAACAATTCGATCATGAAAATAAAACTAGAAAGTATTGCGTGGCATTGCAAACATTTTGGTGGGTATTAGTTCTTTATAAATGACAAAGAATTATGAATACCATATGCCACATTATTCCCCACCCGTCATGTTTGCCTTACAATTCCTGAAATACTTTGCAACACATTTCAAAAGAGGCTCCTCCTCCGGGGCAGTAAAAATGTGCCTTCTTACGGTTTGCAAAAGTCTTTTAATCAATCGGACACGATTCGTTATGGCAAAAACAACTGACTTTTTCTTAGCTTATAACTTAACTTATTTTATAACTTATTTTTTTCACTAACGCTTTTTATAGCCTTCTATTAGGAAATGCCGCCACCTGCCCAAGAGGGGAATGATATGGTGGTGGTTACACCGGGGGAGGAACAACAACCACACCGTGATCGCGGTCTTTGGCGTGATTTGACGGCATACTGGATTCTGGGCTTATGTAACAATTACGGTTATGTCGTTATGTTGATCGCTGCTCATGACATAATCGCCCAATTTCAGACTGATGTAAAAATATATGACGATCATATTCTTCTTTCCTTCTCTTTTTTTATGATAGTATTCGTGTAATTTTCACCTCTACAGGATTCTTCAACAGATCAACAAAATTCAACGAATAGAACAGAACGTCAGTGCCACATAGTCTCAACTGGTGCCATCCTGTTAGCTGATATTTTACCTTCGCTGTCGGTAAAGGTCATCATGCCTTTCTGTCCACTCTGGATGAAGTAACTAATATTAAGAGATGTACCATTAAGAACTCAACAGCACCGACATATTTTTCCAGTTGGCGTATTTTCTTAGCCGTGGCCTTTAGCGGTGCCGGGTTTCTTTTGGTCGGCTTCGCTAACTCTGAGTGGATGGCTTTATTGGGTGTTATTATAACTTCGGCAAGTAGTGGAATCGGAGAGACCACATTTTTATCATATTCTTCGCATTATAACAAGTAAATTCCTATACAAAACTTCCTTATACTTCTCTCTCTCTTATTCCTCTTCTATGAAATATACTAAAGGAATGTTGTCTCGACATGGTCTTCCGGTACTGGTGGAGCCGGCATAATTGGTTCACTTTCTTACGCTACTATGCGTTCGTTTAACGTGAGTTCACGCGACACCATGCTGGTCATGTTAGCCTTCCCAGTCATAGAAGCCTTGACATTCTGGTGTCTTCTACGACGTCCCGTTGTTACGCCGGTCATATCCGTGGACTCAACAGAAGAGTTAATCATCGACGAGAAACCATTACTCCGCTTCAAAGAAAAACTTTTGTACATAAAAGAGCTTTACATATATATGGTCCCCATAGGTCTGGTCTATTTTTTTGAGTACTTCATAAATCAGGGTTTGGTGAGTTACGGCGAAATCGAAAGATCCTAATTAGCCATCAATAACTTTGTCCCATATTCTTCCTCTTCTTTTCAACAGTTCGAGTTGGTTTATTTTGAGAATGCTTTCCTAGACAAAGCCTCCCAGTATCGTTGGTTTAATGTGGACTATCAAATCGGAGTGTTTATCTCGCGCTCTTCTGTCAATGTGTTCCAAATTAATCGCATCTGGCTGATGTCGGTGTTTCAGTTTATAAACGTAGTCTATTTCCTCACCGATGTAATTTGGTTCTATACACCCACCCTATGGATCGCCTTTCTCGTTGTGCTGTGGGAGGGTCTGTTGGGTGGTGGAGCATATGTCAACACATTCTATCGTATGTCCAAAGAAATATCACCGTCGAGGCGCCAGTTTGCTATGGCGATGGTTGTGCAATCGGATTCCTACGGTATCGCTCTGGCGGGATTCTTGGCAATACCAGTGCACAACACAATCTGTAGATTACCGGCACATACACGGAGTATAATCTTTTAAACATATACTATAACTGATTAACTAGTTTAGACTTTAAAAATTGTAGCCAATGTTTCTTAAATTGAATTTTAGATTTAAAGATAAGATTAAAGATAAGATTAAAGATAAAATATCGTTGTCGGATTTAATCAAGTTTAAATAATCATTTCACAATTTTGCTGAAGTCTACAGAGGGAGTAAGAAATGAGGGGTGGTATTGTAAATAATTTCTTAAGTTTAATATAACTTGAGAAGCTTCTACACTAAAACTATAATTGTAAGTGACACGTAATACGTTCAAGCAATCAGTAACAATTTACAATGGAAACTATTTAAGAGTATTAAGGCAAATTCGTGCCCTTCAAAGTAAAAATTATCAGTTGCCAGGATTTGGTTCTTTATTTATTCGGTATTTTAGTTTGTCCTTGTCACAGTTGCTCAGTTGTCCCTTGTCACATCTCCGCTAAAATGCTAACCCGTATATATCATCTATAAGAAATTATTGAATTTCCTACTTATGCCTTTTCGTATTTGACCAAAACGCTTAAATTAATGTCGTTCCATAATTAGTATTAACATATAACATCTAACATCTTAATTAACAATATTTGATTTTTCACCTAATCATTTATGAACACCTCAATCTGGTTCTTTCGTAAATAATGTTTTTCGATTCGTGTGCTGTCATAATTGTGGTGTCTTGGCTGATTATTTTTAACAAATTGCCCCTGAAAATATGCTTCATTAAAATGTGGTGTAAAGCTTGAGGTACAGAATCAAACCAGGTGCGGTAGGTGCATATTAATACCCAGAATCGCCTCATGAATTTATCCCTCTATGTATAGTTCGATCCACCTACAGAAACCAATAATATCACATCTTCAAGTATCACCCTGAAATGGTCCGCCCAGTTTCTTCCTTAAAAGCTAAAATTAATTGAAACACGCCTGCGCAACACTGTTAAACGAAATTTGGTTTAGAAATGATTTTCATTCCAGTATTTATGACAATAAAATGATCCACATTCTTCCCCGTACTCTTAGCACTGTGTTCTGAAAATTTCCCAAATTCTACTACTACTACAAATTCTACTACCTTAATGGAAAAAATTTCGCTATAATTTATATTGAGCTTTTGTTATTTTTGCAATGCACCACGAACGAATAATAAATGACGCAAACGCTACAATAACGAGATCTGAGAATATCAGACTTGTCCTGCATACCGGGGAACCACTTAATTTCCCGGTCAACAACACCAATATTAATATTATTGGCGAGATCTTCTCCGGAGGCGAATTATCTAGAATTTTATGAAAAACAATTGTTGATCGAATTTGAAGCGAACCGCTCGTATGTGAATGAATTTAGTTAATCGCTACGCAATCTATTCCCGGTGAAAAACATATAAATCAATAACAACAAACGCGGATTGTTTACACCAAATTTTTTTGTATTTTGTGAATCGTTACAGATTTACACTTGCAGTTTTTCAAAGGATGACAGAAACTAACGATTAGCACACACACGTTAATTCATAATGATGGCTATACTTCATACTTTCTATTAAGTCATTACTATAATTGTCTATGTTGTCTGAATTAAAGTGAATGCTGTCTGAATTACATTTAATTTACTCTTTTATGGATATAGTGTGTTATCAAACACTTCAATATTAGCGTAGTTTACTATCTAACTAAATGGAATTATGATAACATGTTTTTAAAAAGAGTCAATAAATGAAACGAATAATTGTCTTGTAGACGCGAAGCGAAATATTTGCTAGATTAAAAACAATTTTTATACAATGAAATGTAATATTATTTCTACAGTATTATACCACGTAATTTCAATACAGTGTATATGCAATAAAATATAGTATTTATTTTAACAAAGTTTATTTGTTTTGAGAGAGATTTCAAGTATTTTATATTTTCAAGACTACGTGTAAATTGAATCGGAAGAAAGAATCTATTCCTACTCCTCCTTGTTTTATTTAAAACCATCTTATCATAATTTCATTAAGTTTGATAAGATTATCAAAATAATACTGTCAGCAATTTTTCGACTAAAGAAAAAGGGAAGTATAATTTAAATTAAATTAGAACTAACAGAATTAAAATTAGACAGACAGACGGACGGACAAGGCTAAATCGGCCCAGAAGGTGATTCTAATCAAGAATATAAATACACTTCTATTCCTATCACGCATCCTTTAATACTTTAGAGACGGAAGGAAAGTTAAATGCATCGAGACTTTTAAGAAAGATTCAAATATTCTGTAAAGAACATTTCTTTACAAAATTTTTTCCACACACATTTTATTTTTTATTATTAAAAAAAAAGAAACACCGAAGGTGTAGAACTCGGCCTACACCCCAACCGAGGCAGTTTTTAGTTGAACGAAAACTAAAGATTTGGTGATCTGAGTTGAGCGGTCCCAACTCGGGTGGAACTAATTCGACGCTTGCGTCCCACAGAGCAAGGCACTGGAAAAGTCCCGTAAAATCAGGCGTTCGTCTATTAAGAAAAAGAAAAGAGAACAAAATGGTACAGTGGAGGCAGATAAAAATGAACCCAAAATAAACATATTGAAACACTATTTACGAAACAACAATTTAAAAACGTTTGTGTTAAAAGTGCAAAAACAAATAAACAACAACTAGGCAACAACAAATAATCGCATCGAATTTAACAACAAGACAACAAAAAGTAAACACAAAAAATGTAACAACGAGGCATCAATTATTACCTACATAGAAACTAAAACACAAAAAACAACAATCAAACACTTAGAAGATTCTAGAAACGAAATCAAAAACAATAACCAAAAAAAACCCGTTTTTGAAAATTCGACAAATTTAAGAATTTTTCAAAAACAAGTAGCAACAAATATAGTGGATGACCCGCTATATAAAAAAACAGTAAAAATTCAAAACAACAATGCACAGCAAAAGTTGTTTTGACAAGACTATAAAATCGAGTGTGAAAGTTAACTCGATCTCTTCTTTTGGAAACCACCAATCGGTAAGTCTCGATCCTTGTAACGTCGTAGTTTAGTTGGGAATGGCCGAGTGATTTAAATCGGACGCCAAACCCAAATAGATCATTATATAACCTTTGAAATTGGCCGAGTGATTTATATCGGACGCCAATTTAAATTCGTAGATCCTGTAGTTTAGTTGGGAATGGCCGAGTGATTTAAATCGGACGCCAAACCCAAATAGATCATTGTATAACTTTTGTTATTGGCTGAGTGACTCATATCGGACGCCAATTTAAATTCGTAGATCCTGTAGTTTAGTTGGGAATGGCCGAGTGATTTAAATCGGACGCCAAACCCAAATAGATCATTGTATAACCTTTGAAATTGGCCGAGTGATTTATATCGGACGCCAATTTAAATTCGTAGATCCTGTAGTTTAGTTGGGAATGGCCGAGTGATTTAAATCGGACGCCAAACCCAAATAGATCATTGTATAATCTTTGAAATTGGCCGAGTGATTTATATCGGACGCCAATTTAAATTCGTAGATCCTGTAGTTTAGTTGGGAATGGCCGAGTGATTTAAATCGGACGCCAAACCCAAATAGATCATTGTATAACCTTTGTTATTGGCTGAGTGATTTATATCGGACGCCACTTCAAATTCGTAGATCCTGTAGTTAACCTGGGAATGGCCGAGTGATCTAAATCGGACGCCAAACCCATAAAGTACTTTATATAACCTTTGTTACTGGCTGAGTGATTTATATCGGACGCCAAACCCAAATAGTTTCTTGTTTTAACTTTGCAATCGGCTGAGTGATAACGCAAATCTTTTGAAACGTTGATCCTGTAGTTAACTTGGGAATGGCTGAGTGATTTAAATCGGACGCCAAACCCAATTAGTTTCTTATAAAAATAAGAAAATTTAAGATAAGAAAATTCATATCGTTAATAATTAATATAAGATAATCATCAGCAATGAATTATTTCTAAACCTAAATATTGTAATTATTTATAAATACAAACATAAGAATCGCAAATCTTTGTAATTAAAATTTGATTTTTTTTTAATTTTAATATGAATAAAATTTGAATTTTGAATTTGAATTTTGATTACAATTATGAATTGAATAAAGTTACGCAAAGAAACAAAACAAAGAAAATAGAGTCTTTTAATATTTTTTCCTGAATAAGCGTAAGAATCCTGGCGAGGCTGAGTATACCCTGGCAGAAAACATCGTTACAAATGGCGCCCGAGCAGGGACTCTAGAAATTTGGGAAACAATAATACACCGGACAAAATCATCGAGCAAGCGAGGAAAAAAAATTAATACGGGGCAAGTGAAAAGAAAAACTAAGCAACGTGAAACAGTGAACAAAAAGAGAAAAAAAAACGTGAACAATGCGGGAAAATAGAAAATTAAAAAAAACATAATTAAACAATTTAAACGAAAAATCAAATAACCTAATTTGAAACTAAAAAGAAAGAGAAAATTGAAGTTAATAAAAAAAATTTAATTAAAATAAAATTAATCAAAGGTGTAAAAAACACCTAACAAAAAAATTAATTAAAATAAAAATAATCAAAAGTGTAAAAACACTTAATAAAAAAAATTAATTAGAAGAAAATTAATCGAAAGTTTAAAACACCAAGGAAACATAAGGAAACAAAATTTAGTACTGGTCACTACTTCGGGAAAATTTTACGTACGTGAAATAATTGCAAATTAAAATAATCGAGGAATTAAAAAAAAAAAAAACACGGAGTTTTGAAATAAAAATAAAATCAAAGGCACTAGGTTTTCAATAAAAATTAAATTAAAATATTTTAAAAAAATAAACGTAATAATAATTGTAATAAAAGAAAGAAACATAGAGAAAAAAACGTGTAATTTTAATACGAAAGACATTTAAGTTTTTTTTTAAAAAAAGAGTAGTCAAGCAAAAAAAAAGTACTTTGAATTACCACGAGCATACTGTGAATTAAAAAAAAATAATAACAATAATACCAAGTGTCGTGCCTAAAGGAATCCGTTTCAATCGAAATCTTGAAAACCGGTGATTTTATTAAAAAAAAACAGACATGGGTAAAAGCTGGATTTATAACGTGCCAAAAGAGAATTTACTAGAAATCGTAAGGGAATTCGGGTTAGAGACTACCGGTACTACCGATGGATTGCGAAAATTACTCTCCGGGTTTACGGTGTCGCTCGATTTGACTGATGAGATGATCGACCGGTTACGCGAGTTAGAAGAACAGTGGAGTCGTAGTGTTTCGCCTGGATTGAAATCAGCTCCGCCAGCAACGAAAGGGGCAATTCCGAAACCAAACGCCCAAAGAGCAACGACAGCGATAGTCGAAAACCAAAACTACACGATATCAGTTGACAGCGCTACTGCAGGACCAGAAATAGAGCAACTAAACCGATGTTCTACAAGTTACGCAGATGTAATTATATAGATTGATATAGACTTAGTGACGTAAATGGTCTTGTAGATATGACGGGGGCAAGGACCCCATAGATTTTATTGAGAGAATTGAAGAGCTCTCAGAGGTATACGAGTTGCCTAATAATATGCTACCGCGAACCATGCCAGAGCTTTTGAAAGATATAGCTCTGTGCTGGTTTAGAAATAACAACCGGAACTGGTCAACGTGGCAATCATTTAAAGGAGATTTTCTGAAATTCTTTTTACCATCAAGATATTTCGAGGAATTAGAAGACAACATCCGAAAAAGAATTCAAGGACCGAGAGAGAAATTCAAAGACTACGTTTTAGCCATGCAGTCGCTAATGCGTCATATAAATTACACAGAAAATCAGAAACTTCAGAGAATTTACAGAAATTGCCATCGAGATTATTTACTATACATTAGGAGAACCGATTTTAGAACGTTGGATGACTTAGTGACCATGGCAGAGGATTTCGAGGGCATTCGTCCGGATTCGGAGCCGCAGCGAGCTTTCCAAACTCAACGACGTCAACCCCTGGAGACACAGAATGATATCCACTGAAACCACAACAATTCATCGATCCGATCCACGAACAGCCTGTAGAAGATGTGGCGAAAATGGACACTTCCAGCGAGAATGCCGTAATGCTAGGAAAATTTTCTGTTGGGAATGCGGAAAAGAAGGAATTCGAACAATCGAGTGCTGTAAGAAATGTCAGGGAAACGCGCAGGGTGTCCAGCAGAGACGAGGACTGGTGACCCATTGAACAGAAGCTTTCCTCGTACCCCACGAAGTGTTTGAACTACAATAAAGACATAATTTTTGCCAAAGTCGCTTTAGGAAATGAACTTGTCACAGCGACTTTAGACACAGGTGCCTCCAGAAGCTTCATCAGCCAATTAGCTGCCGACATGATCGAAGGAAAGTAGGTGAAGATAGATTGCAAGGCAAAAATGGCGGACGACACAGTACACGTAGTAAAAGAAGCCATAGAAGTTACTGTGCGATTAGGAGCGGCAGTGTGTGAGCTGCAATTTTTAATTTTACCAGATGTCACTGACAGTATATAGGCTTGGTTATACTAGACTTGGATTTCCTGATTAAGATTGGAACATCAATTAGCTGCGGAGGCGAGATCATCACATTGAGAGCACCAACAACTGAAAGAGCTGCATGTTCGACAATACGGATGAAGAATACAGAAGCTACGTCACAAGAACCATCAGAAAATATGAATACATCGAGTTCAGCCGTGAAAGCTGGAGAAGAGCAAAACTCATCAGAGAAGAGGATCGAGAAATTCCTGGAAGCAGAGCTTAAGAAATTTGAGACACTTACAGGACCGTCCAACATCACAGAACGTAAAGTCATCATGAAAGACGACAGACCGATAAAGCAGAGATATTACCCGAAAAACCCCTCAATGCAAGAGATAATAAACAAAGAAATAGATGAGCTGCTGGAAAAAGGCTGCATCGAGCCTTCACATAGTCCATATAGTGCGCCAATCGTTCTAGTTAGGAAAAAGAATGTTCAATGGGGGCTATGCGTTGATTATCGGCAGTTGAACTCAAGGTCAGTACCTGACGCTTATCCATTGCCTAGGATTCAACACATTTTGGATCGACTACGAGACGCGCAGTACATAAGCACCTTAGATTTGAAAAATGGCTATTGGCAAATTCCCGTAAGCAACAATAGTAAGCAATACACAGCATTCACCGTACCAGGAAGGGGACTTTTCCAGTGGAAAGTTATGCCATTTGGGCTTCACTCTGCACCGGCAACATTCCAAAGAGCACTAGACCAAGTCATCGGGACGGATATGGAACCTCACGCGTTTGCATATTTGGACGACATCATTGTAGTTTGTTCAACTTTAGAAAAACATATGGAAAACTTGCGAGAAGTATTTCGACGACTAAGAAATGCAAACTTAAAAATTAACGAAGAAAAGTGAATTCTTCAAACAAGACCTGAAGTATCTCGGCACGTCGTAAGCCGCCAAGGTATTCACACCGATCCAGATAAGGTTGCGGCTATAAAGGAATTGCCACCTCCTACAAATGTCAGAGGTGTACGACGATTTCTCGGAACAGCATCGTGGTATCGACGATTCGTGCCAGATTTTGCTAAACTAGTAGTCCCACTTACCAGTCTTCTAAGAAAAGATAAACGATGGCATTGGAACGAAGAACAACAACAAGCATTCGAAACCTTGAAACTAAAACTAACTGAAGCACCAGTATTAACGTGTCCAGATTTCTCCAAACTTTTCACGCTCCAGACAGACGCAAGTAATCACGGGTTAGGAGCAGTTCTCACGCAGGAAACCGACGAAGGCGAGAAAGTTGTTGCATATGCGAGTCGACACCTTAACAAGGCAGAAATGAATTACTCAGCTACAGAGAAAGAATGCCTCGCAGTCGTATGGGGAATCAGGAAAATGCGGCCTTACTTAGAAGGCTATAGATTCTGCGTCATATCGGATCACCTCGCACTCAAGTGGCTGAATTCATTGGAAAATCCCTCAGGACGTATAGCAAGATGGGCGCTTGAGCTGCAGCAATATATGTTCGACGTAAAATATCGAAAAGGCAAATGGAATGTAGTCGCTGATACACTGTCCAGAGAACCCGTGGAAAAATTAAGCAATATCACAGTTTATGGAGGAAAATGTAACTGGACCGAGGCCAAGATCACCGAAACCAAGAAGAACCCAGAGAAATTTGCTGATTACGTCATAGAAAATGGCCAACTGTATCGACATATTCCAGTGCAGTTGAACGACGAGGACTGTGCGGCATGGAAACTTTGCGTGCCCAAACACTTACGCGCTCGAGTACTTACAGAAAATCACGATGACCCTACGCGGGAAGAATGCTTACGCAATTACCAGATGAACCATGGTCCATCGTTTGCGCTGATTTCATTGGACCACTACCTCGAACAAAGCATGGCAATTCAGTGATATTAGTTTTCTTCGATAAGTTCTCTAAGTGGACAGAAATCATACCACTAAGTCAAGCGACCGCCGACAATGCAAAGAAAGCATTCCGCGAAAGAATTTTAGCGAGATATGGAGTTCCAAAAGTCTTTGTCACAGATAATGGCCTCCAGTTTAGAAACAGACCACTTCAAAGATTTCTTCAAAGTATAGGAGTACGACAACAGTTTACCGCACCTTATACCCCTCAGGAGAACGCAACGGAAAGAGCAAACAGAAATATAAAAAGAATACTAGCACAAGTTATAGACAACAAGCAAGTGCAGTGGGACGAGTATATCCCGGAAATCTCACTAGCGATAAACACCATGGCATCTGAGACGACAGGTTTCAGTCCAGCATTTCTTACTCAAGGTCGAGAGCCACGACTTCCAGGATCACTCTGATCGATGAAGTTACTATAGGTACCGGATCAGCGCCACAGAATCCCAAATACAAAGGCTTCAAGAGATATTCCAAATCGTGAGACGAAACCTCGAGAGAGCTTCGAAAGACCAGGCCAGACATTACAATCTGCGACGCAGACAATGGAAACCAGAAGTGGTTACTAAAGTGCTAGCCAAAACCCACTATTTATCGAAAGCAGTGGACAAATTCAAAGCCAAGCTAGCTCCAAAGTACGAAGGACCATACCAAATCAAGAAGTACATTTCACCAGTCATCGTTCAGCTCAACACACCTGGAAATAACAAAACTCGCACGGCCCACATATACGTATACGAAATCTACCGACAGACAAGACAAAACACAGTAGTTTGCCTTTTATGTGTTGTGTCAGTTGTAGATCGTGTTGTCCAGTATAACGATTATCTTGAAGATTCCAATTATACTTTCCGCTTTTAGATCTTACAAGTGAATTTACAAACAGTGTCCGCAAACGACAGCAATAACAACAAAGTCTATGTTGACCGCATTGACGGTGCGCTAAAGCAACAGGGGCCCAAGTCCAATTGCGCCGATATAAACCAGCTCGGGCGCGTTAAAACATATCCTGATCATGTGTCGATGTTGCCCTCGTCCAGTGGGGCGTCCGGTGGCACCGACGCGGGGGAGCCCATCGTCCAATATACTCTGGCACGAGGTAGTCTGTCCATCTATATGGACGATTATAGACGTCTGACATCCGACAAGTGGCTCAATGACAAAATCATTGAATTCGGGACAAATTATGTGCTAACCACGAAGGTGTCGAACGAGGTACGCCAAAATGTCCATCTCTTCAACACATTTATCTTTGGAAAAATTGGGGCACGAAATGGCACACCAAAAGAGCGGCATGCTTCCGTAAACCGATGGACGAGGAAGGTGGACCTTTTTACTAAAGACCACATATTCATACCGGTGAACGACAAGAACCACTGGATTTTAATGGTAGCCTCGTTTGTAGGATTCAGCGGCCCGAGGATAATTCATAATCCAGAAAATCAAGATGTATGGGACGTGAAAATACCCTGCATCTTCCAGTTCGATTCCCTCAGTCCAGGACCACGCTCATCAATAGCGAACTCCATTCGAGAGTACCTCACTGAGGAATATAAATGTCGAAGACCCAACGACACGCCTCGAATCTTCAGTGAAGGCAATCTACCACTGGTGGTACCACGGGTTCCGCAACAAACGAATGGTACGGATTGTGGTGTATTCCTACTGACGTTCACCGAAAAATTCTTGACAACACCGCTGCAGGATTATGGGCCAGAGGATGTCAACCTGACAAATTGGTTTCCTCTCGAAGCGGCTACACGAAGAAGGAGATGATATGCCACCAAAACGAGCCCGTCGTCTGAGTCAAAAACCGGAATCAGCAGAGGTGGATGGACAAAAGTACTTCGACCCGATTACGAATACATACTACGACGATTTATGTGCCGAAGTTCACAATAGTCCAACCGTTAAGGAAACACCAGCTCAAACAGTCGCCGTAGAAACCACACCCGAGTCACAAACAAAAACCAATGGCATATGGGTATTTAAAGATCTCGGGGATATCGAAGAACAAACAAGTCCGGGCCTTAGCGAAGATGTCATCGGTGAGATAACGGCTAGATATTCGAACCTAGCAGACCCCGCCAGAAAGAACAAGAGAATGAAGTTCCGATGTGGAGAGTACCGGGTTACCCTCACGCCTACGCAGATAACGGTACTGCTCACAACCGAAAGAAAGGGGGGAGTGTAAAGAACATTTCTTTACAAAGTTTTTCCCACACACACTTTATTTTTTATTATTAAAAAAAACACCGAAGGTGTAGAACTCGGCCTACACCCCAACCGAGGCAGTTTTTAGTTGAACAAAAACTAAAGATTTGGTGATCTGAGTTGAGCGGTCCCAACTCGGGTGGAACTAATTCGACGCTTGCGTCCCACAGAGCAAGGCACTGGAAATGTCCCGTAAAATCAGGCGTTCGTCTATTAAGAAAAAGAAAAGAGAACAAAATGGTACAGTGGAGGCAGATAAAAATGAACCCAAAATAAACACATTGAAACACTATTTACGAAACAACAATTTAAAAACGTTTGTGTTAAAAGTGCAAAAACAAATAAACAACAACTAGGCAACAACAAATAATCGCATCGAATTTAACAACAAGACAACAAAAAGTAAACACAAAAAATGTAACAACGAGGCATCAATTATTACTTACATAGAAACTAAAACACAAACAACAACAATCAAACACTTAGAAGATTCTGGAAACGAAACCAAAAACAATAACCAAAAAAAACCGTTTTTGAAAATTCGACAAATTTAAGAATTTTTCAAAAACAAGTAGCAACAAATATAGTGGATGACCCGCTATATAAAAAAACAGTAAAAATTCAAAACAACAATGCACAGCAAAAGTTGTTTTGACAAGACTATAAAATCGAGTGTGAAAGTTAACTCGATCTCTTCTTTTGGAAACCACCAATCGGTAAGTCTCGATACTTGTAACGTCGTAGTTTAGTTGGGAATGGCCGAGTGATTTAAATCGGACGCCAAACCCAAATAGATCATTGTATAACCATTGAAATTGGCTGAGTGACTCATATCGGACGCCAATTTAAATTCGTAGATCCTGTAGTTTAGTTGGGAATGGCCGAGTGATTTAAATCGGACGCCAAACCCAAATAGATCATTGTATAATCTTTGAAATTGGCCGAGTGATTTATATCGGACGCCAATTTAAATTCGTAGATCCTGTAGTTTAGTTGGGAATGGCCGAGTGATTTAAATCGGACGCCAAACCCAAATAGATCATTGTATAACCTTTGTTATTGGCTGAGTGATTTATATCGGACGCCACTTCAAATTCGTAGATCCTGTAGTTAACCTGGGAATGGCCGAGTGATCTAAATCGGACGCCAAACCCATAAAGTACTTTATATAACCTTTGTTACTGGCTGAGTGATTTATATCGGACGCCAAACCCAAATAGTTTCTTGTTTTAACTTTGCAATCGGCTGAGTGATAACGCAAATCTTTTGAAACGTTGATCCTGTAGTTAACTTGGGAATGGCTGAGTGATTTAAATCGGACGCCAAACCCAATTAGTTTCTTATAAAAATAAGAAAATTTAAGATAAGAAAATTCATATCGTTAATAATTAATATAAGATAATCATCAGCAATGAATTATTTCTAAACCTAAATATTGTAATTATTTATAAATACAAACATAAGAATCGCAAATCTTTGTAATTAAAATTTGATTTTTTTTTAATTTTAATATGAATAAAATTTGAATTTTGAATTTGAATTTTGATTACAATTATGAATTGAATAAAGTTACGCAAAGAAACAAAACAAAGAAAATAGAGTCTTTTAATATTTTTTCCTGAATAAGCGTAAGAATCCTGGCGAGGCTGAGTATACCCTGGCAGAAAACATCGTTACAAATGGCGCCCGAGCAGGGACTCTAGAAATTTGGGAAACAATAATACACCGGACAAAATCATCGAGCAAGCGAGGAAAAAAAATTAATACGGGGCAAGTGAAAAGAAAAACTAAGCAACGTGAAACAGTGAACAAAAAGAGAAAAAAAAACGTGAACAATGCGGGAAAATAGAAAATTAAAAAAAACATAATTAAACAATTTAAACGAAAAATCAAATAACCTAATTTGAAACTAAAAAGAAAGAGAAAATTGAAGTTAATAAAAAAAATTTAATTAAAATAAAATTAATCAAAGGTGTAAAAAACACCTAACAAAAAAATTAATTAAAATAAAAATAATCAAAAGTGTAAAAACACTTAATAAAAAAAATTAATTAGAAGAAAATTAATCGAAAGTTTAAAACACCAAGGAAACATAAGGAAACAAAATTTAGTACTGGTCACTACTTCGGGAAAATTTTACGTACGTGAAATAATTGCAAATTAAAATAATCGAGGAATTAAAACAAAAAAAAAAACACGGAGTTTTGAAATAAAAATAAAATCAAAGGCACTAGGTTTTCAATAAAAATTAAATTAAAATATTTTAAAAAAATAAACGTAATAATAATTGTAATAAAAGAAAGAAACATAGAGAAAAAAACGTGTAATTTTAATACGAAAGACATTTAAGTTTTTTTTTAAAAAAAGAGTAGTCAAGCAAAAAAAAGTACTTTGAATTACCACGAGCATACTGTGAATTAAAAAAAAATAATAACAATAATACCAAGTGTCGTGCCTAAAGGAATCCGTTTCAATCGAAATCTTGAAAACCGGTGATTTTATTAAAAAAAAACAGACATGGGTAAAAGCTGGATTTATAACGTGCCAAAAGAGAATTTACTAGAAATCGTAAGGGAATTCGGGTTAGAGACTACCGGTACTACCGATGGATTGCGAAAATTACTCTCCGGGTTTACGGTATCGCTCGATTTGACTGATGAGATGATCGATCGGTTACGCGAGTTAGAAGAACAGTGGAGTCGTAGTGTTTCGCCTGGATTGAAATCAGCTCCGCCAGCAACGAAAGGGGCAATTCCGAAACCAAACACCCAAATAGCAACGACAGCGATAGTCGAAAACCAAAACTATACGATATCAGTTGACAGCGCTACTGCAGGGCCAGAAATAGAGCAACTAAACCGATGTTCTACAAGTTACGCAGATGTAATTGATATAGATTGATATAGACTTAGTGACGTAAATGGTCTTGTAGATATGACGGGGGCAAGGACCCCATAGATTTTATTGAGAGAATTGAAGAGCTCTCAGAGGTATACGAGTTGCCTAATAATATGCTACCGCGAACCATGCCAGAGCTTTTGAAAGATAAAGCTCTGTGCTGGTTTAGAAATAACAACCGGAACTGGTCAACGTGGCAATCATTTAAAGGAGAATTTCTGAAATTCTTTTTACCATCAAGATATTTCGAGGAATTAGAAGACAACATCCGAAAAAGAATTCAAGGACCGAGAGAGAAATTCAAAGACTACGTTTTAGCCATGCAGTCGCTAATGCGTCATATAAATTACACAGAAAATCAGAAACTTCAGAGAATTTACAGAAATTGCCATCGAGATTATTTACTATACATTAGGAGAACCGATTTTAGAACGTTGGATGACTTAGTGACCATGGCAGAGGATTTCGAGGGCATTCGTCCGGATTCGGAGCCGCAGCGAGCTTTCCAAACTCAACGACGTCAACCCCTGGAGACACATAGAATGATATCCACTGAAACCACAACAATTCATCGATCCGATCCACGAAGAGCCTGTAGAAGATGTGGCGAAAATGGACACTTCCAGCGAGAATGCCGCAGCCGGAGCCGCAGCGAGCTTTCCAAACTCAACGACGTCAACCACTGGAGACACATAGAATGATATCCACTATAATCATAACCACAACAATTCATCGATCCGATCCACGAACAGCCTGTAGAAGATGTGGCGAAAATGGACACTTCCAGCGAGAATGCCGTAATGCTAGGAAAATTTTCTGTTGGGAATGCGGAAAAGAAGGAATTCGAACAATCGAGTGCTGTAAGAAATCTCAGGGAAACGCGCAGGGTGTCCAGCAGAGACGAGGACTGGTGACCCATTGAACAGAAGCTTTCCTCGTACCCCACGAAGTGTTTGAACTACAATAAAGACATAATTTTTGCCAAAGTCGCTTTAGGAAATGAACTTGTCACAGCGACTTTAGACACAGGTGCCTCCAGAAGCTTCATCAGCCAATTAGCTGCCGACATGATCGAAGGAAAGTAGGTGAAGATAGATTGCAAGGCAAAAATGACGGACGACACAGTACACGTAGTAAAAGAAGCCATAGAAGTTACTGTGCGATTAGGAGCGGCAGTGTGTGAGCTGCAATTTTTAATTTTACCAGATGTCACTGACAGTATATAGGCTTGGTTATACTAGACTTGGATTTCCTGACTAAGATTGGAACATCAATTAGCTGCGGAGGCGAGATCATCACATTGAGAGCACCAACAACTGAAAGAGCTGCATGTTCGACAATACGGATGAAGAATACAGAAGCTACGTCACAAGAACCATCAGAAAATATGAATACATCGAGTTCAGCCGTGAAAGCTGGAGAAGAGCAAAACTCATCAGAGAAGAGGATCGAGAAATTCCTGGAAGCAGAGCTTAAGAAATTTGAGACACTTACAGGACCGTCCAACATCACAGAACGTAAAGTCATCATGAAAGACGACAGACCGATAAAGCAGAGATATTACCCGAAAAACCCCTCAATGCAAGAGATAATAAACAAAGAAATAGATGAGCTGCTGGAAAAAGGCTGCATCGAGCCTTCACATAGTCCATATAGTGCGCCAATCGTTCTAGTTAGGAAAAAGAATGTTCAATGGGGGCTATGCGTTGATTATCGGCAGTTGAACTCAAGGTCAGTACCTGACGCTTATCCATTGCCTAGGATTCAACACATTTTGGATCGACTACGAGACGTGCAGTACATAAGCACCTTAGATTTGAAAAATGGCTATTGGCAAATTCCCGTAAGCAACAATAGTAAGCAATACACAGCATTCACTGTACCAGGAAGGGGACTTTTCCAGTGGAAAGTTATGCCATTTGGGCTTCACTCTGCACCGGCAACATTCCAAAGAGCACTAGACCAAGTCATCGGGCCGGATATGGAACCTCACGCGTTTGCATATTTGGACGACATCATTGTAGTTTGTTCAACTTTAGAAAAACATGGAAAACTTGCGAGAAATATTTCGACGACTAAGAAATGCAAACTTAAAAATTAACGAAAAAAAGTGTGAATTCTTCAAACAAGACCTGAAGTATCTCGGTCACGTCGTAAGCCGCCAAGGTATTCACACCGATCCAGATAAGGTTGCGGCTATAAAGGAATTGCCACCTCCTACAAATGTCAGAGGTGTACGACGATTTCTCGGAACCGCATCGTGGTATCGACGATTCATGCCAGATTTTGCTAAACTAGTAGTCCCACTTACCAGTCTTCTAAGAAAAGATAAACGATGGCATTGGAACGAAGAACAACAACAAGCATTCGAAACCTTGAAACTAAAACTAACTGAAGCACCAGTATTAACGTGTCCAGATTTCTCCAAACTTTTCACGCTCCAGACAGACGCAAGCAATCACGGGTTAGGAGCAGTTCTCACGCAGGAAACCGACGAAGGCGAGAAAGTTGTTGCATATGCGAGTCGACACCTTAACAAGTCAGAAATGAATTACTCAGCTACAGAGAAAGAATTCCTCGCAGTCGTATGGGGAATCAGGAAAATGCGGCCTTACTTAGAAAGCTATAGATTCTGCGTCATATCGGATCACCTCGCACTCAAGTGGCTGAATTCATTGGAAAATCCCTCAGGACGTATAGCAAGATGGGCGCTTGAGCTGCAGCAATATATGTTCGACGTAAAATATCGAAAAGGCAAATGGAATGTAGTCGCTGATACACTGTCCAGAGAACCCGTGGAAAAATTAAGCAATATCACAGTTGATGGAGGAAAATGTAACTGGACCGAGGCCAAGATCACCGAAACCAAGAAGAACCCAGAGAAATATGCTGATGACGTCATAGAAAATGGCCAACTGTATCGACATATTCCAGGGCAGTTGAACGACGAGGACTGTGCGGCATGGAAACTTTGCGTGCCCAAACACTTACGCGCTCGAGTACTTACAGAAAATCACGATGACCCTACTGCTGGACATCCAGGAATTAGAAAGACCATTACGAAGATAGCCAACAAATATTATTGGCCAGGAATGTTCAGAGACATAAGAAAACATGTTCGCTGCTGTGAATCCTGCCAAAAATATAAACCATAGCAAAACAAAGCCGCGGGAAGAATGCTTACGCAATTACCAGATGAACCATGGTCCATCGTCTGCGCTGATTTCATTGGACCACTACCTCGAACAAAGCATGGCAATTCAGTGATATTAGTTTTCTTCGATAAGTTCTCTAAGTTCTCTAAGACAGAAATCATACCACTAAGTCAAGCGACCGCCGACAATGTAAAGAAAGCATTCCGCGAAAGAATTTTAGCGAGATATGGAGTTCCAAAAGTCTTTGTCACAGATAATGGCCTCCAGTTTAGAAACAGACCACTTCAAAGATTTCTTCAAAGTATAGGAGTACGACAACAGTTTACCGCACCTTATACCCCTCAGGAGAACGCAACGGAAAGAGCAAACAGAAATATAAAAAGAATACTAGCACAAGTTATAGACAACAAGCAAGTACAGTGGGACGAGTATATCCCGGAAATCTCACTAGCGATAAACACCATGGCATCTGAGACGACAGGTTTCAGTCCAGCGTTTCTTACTCAAGGTCGAGAGCCACGACTTCCAGGATCACTCTGATCGATGAAGTTACTATAGGTACCGGATCAGCGCCACAGAATCCCAAATACAAAGGCTTCAAGAGATATTCCAAATCGTGAGACGAAACCTCGAGAGAGCTTCGAAAGACCAGGCCAGACATTACAATCTGCGACGCAGACAATGGAAACCAGGAGTGGGTACTAAAGTGCTAGCCAAAACCCACTATTTATCGAAAGCAGTGGACAAATTCAAAGCCAAGCTAGCTCCAAAGTACGAAGGACCATACCAAATCAAGGAGTACATTTCACCAGTCATCGTTCAGCTCAACACACCAGGAAATAACAAAACTCGCACGGCCCACATATACGTATACGAAATCTACCGACAGACAAGACAAAACACAGTAGTTTGCCTTTTATGTGTTGTGTCAGTTGTAGATCGTGTTGTCCAGTATAACGATTATCTTGAAGATTCCAATTATACTTTCCGCTTTTAGATCTTACAAGTGAATTTACAAACAGTGTCCGCAAACGACAGCAATAACAACAAAGTCTATGTTGACCGCATTGACGGTGCGCTAAAGCAACAGGGGCCCAAGTCCAATTGCGCCGATATAAACCAGCTCGGGCGCGTTAAAACATATCCTGATCATGTGTCGATGTTGCCCTCGTCCAGTGGGGCGTCCGGTGGCATCGACGCGGGGGAGCCCATCGTCCAATATACTCTGGCACGAGGTAGTCTGTCCATCTATATGGACGATTATAGACGTCTGACATCCGACAAGTGGCTCAATGACAAAATCATTGAATTCTGGACAAATTATGTGCTAACCACGAAGGTGTCGAACGAGGTACGCCAGAATGTCCATCTCTTCAACACATTTCTCTTTGGAAAAATTGGGGCACGAAATGGCACACCAAAAGAGCGGCATGCTTCCGTAAACCGATGGACGAGGAAGGTGGACCTTTTTACTAAAGACCACATATTCATACCCGTGAACGACAAGAACCACTGGTTTTTAATGGTAGCCTCGTTTGTAGGATTCAGCGGCCCGAGGATAATTCATAATCCAGAAAATCAAGATGTATGGGACGTGAAAATACCCTGCATCTTCCAGTTCGATTCCCTCAGTCCAGGACCACGCTCATCAATAGCGAACTCCATTCGAGAGTACCTCACTGAGGAATATAAATGTCGAAGACCCAACGACACGCCTCGAATCTTCAGTGAAGGCAATCTACCACTGGTGGTACCACGGGTTCCGCAACAAACGAATGGTACGGATTGTGGTGTGTTCCTACTGATGTTCACCGAAAAATTCTTGACAACACCGCTGCAGGATTATGGGCCAGAGGATGTCAACCTGACAAATTGGTTTCCTCCCGAAGCGGCTACACGAAAAAGGAGATGATATGCCACCAAAACGAGCCCGTCGTCTGAGTCAAAAACCGGAATCAGCAGAGGTGGATGGACAAAAGTACTTCGACCCGATTACGAATACATACTACGACGATTTATGTGCCGAAGTTCACCATAGTCCAACCGTTAAGGAAACACCAGCTCAAACAGTCGCCGTAGAAACCACACCCGAGTCACAAACAAAAACCAATGGCATATGGGTATTTAAAGATCTCAGGGATATCGAAGAACAAACAACTCCGGGCCTTAGCGAAGATGTCATCGGTGAGATAACGGCTAGATATTCGAACCTAGCAGACCCCGCCAGAAAGAACAAGAGAATGAAGTTCCGATGTGGAGAGTACCGGGTTACCCTCACGCCTACGCAGATAACGGTACTGCTCACAACCGAAAGAAAGGGGGGGGGGGGAGTGTAAAGAACATTTCTTTACAAAGTTTTTCCCACACACACTTTATTTTTTATTATTAAAAAAAACACCGAAGGTGTAGAACTCGGCCTACACCCCAACCGAGCCAGTTTTTAGTTGAACAAAAACTAAAGATTTGGTGATCTGAGTTGAGCGGTCCCAACTCGGGTGGAACTAATTCGACGCTTGCGTCCCACAGAGCAAGGCACTGGAAATGTCCCGTAAAATCAGGCGTTCGTCTATTAAGAAAAAGAAAAGAGAACAAAATGGTACAGTGGAGGCAGATAAAAATGAACCCAAAATAAACATATTGAAACACTATTTACGAAACAACAATTTAAAAACGTTTGTGTTAAAAGTGCAAAAACAAATAAACAACAACTAGGCAACAACAAATAATCGCATCGAATTTAACAACAAGACAACAAAAAGTGAACACAAAAAATGTAACAACGAGGCATCAATTATTACTTACATAGAAACTAAAACACAAACAACAACAATCAAACACTTAGAAGATTCTGGAAACGAAACCAAAAACAATAACCAAAAAAAACCGTTTTTGAAAATTTGACAAATTTAAGAATTTTTCAAAAACAAGTAGCAACAAATATAGTGGATGACCCGCTATATAAAAAAACAGTAAAAATTCAAAACAACAATGCACAGCAAAAGTTGTTTTGACAAGACTATAAAATCGAGTGTGAAAGTTAACTCGATCTCTTCTTTTGGAAACCACCAATCGGTAAGTCTCGATCCTTGTAACGTCGTAGTTTAGTTGGGAATGGCCGAGTGATTTAAATCGGACGCCAAACCCAAATAGATCATTGTATAACCTTTGAAATTGGCCGAGTGATTTATATCGGACGCCAATTTAAATTCGTAGATCCTGTAGTTTAGTTGGGAATGGCCGAGTGATTTAAATCGGACGCCAAACCCAAATAGATCATTGTATAACTTTTGTTATTGGCTGAGTGACTCATATCGGACGCCAATTTAAATTCGTAGATCCTGTAGTTTAGTTGGGAATGGCCGAGTGATTTAAATCGGACGCCAAACCCAAATAGATCATTGTATAACCTTTGAAATTGGCCGAGTGATTTATATCGGACGCCAATTTAAATTCGTAGATCCTGTAGTTTAGTTGGGAATGGCCGAGTGATTTAAATCGGACGCCAAACCCAAATAGATCATTGTATAACCTTTGTTATTGGCTGAGTGACTCATATCGGACGCCAATTTAAATTCGTAGATCCTGTAGTTTAGTTGGGAATGGCCGAGTGATTTAAATCGGACGCCAAACCCAAATAGATCATTGTATAACCTTTGAAATTGGCTGAGTGATTTATATTGGACGCCACTTCAAATTCGTAGATCCTGTAGTTAACCTGGGAATGGCCGAGTGATCTAAATCGGACGCCAAACCCATATAGTACCTTATATAATCTTTGTTACTGGCTGAGTAATTTATATCGGACGCCAAACCCAAATAGTTTCTTGTTTTAACTTTGCAATCGGCTGATTGATAACGCAAATCTTTTGAAACGTAGATCCTGTAGTTAACTTGGGAATGGCTGAGTGATTTAAATCGGACGCCAAACCCAATTAGTTTCTTATAAAAATAAGAAAATTTAAGATAAGAAAATTCATATCGTTAATAATTAATATAAGATAATCATCAGCAATGAATTATTTCTAAACCTAAATATTGTAATTATTTATAAATACAAACATAAGAATCGCAAATCTTTGTAATTAAAATTTGATTTTTTTTTAATTTTAATATGAATAAAATTTGAATGTCGAATTTAAATTTTGATTACAATTATGAATTGAATAAAGTTATGCAAAGAAACAAAAAAAAAGAAAATAGAGTATTTTAATATTTTTTCCGGAATAAGCGTAAGAATCCTGGCGAGGCTGAGTATACCCTGGCAGAAAACATCGTTACAATTCACAATATCAAAATTTGGTATGACAAGGAAAGACTTAAAAAAACGTATTATTTTGATAACAAACAGCATGTTCAGCGGAAACAACTTTTCCATTAATACCAATAGGGTAAATTTTTAGTTTTTGATTAAAAATATTGAAATGTTATCTAAACCCGAAGACTAATATTATAAACACAACCTCGCGACAGTTTGAATATCCTCGCCGAGACTTGTCAAAATTACATAGAGTCTTACGGGAATTGAGAAAAAGCAAAACTGTTGCGCTGCTGACGCGTACGACAACGACAGTAGTAGTATATTTTCTACTTTTTTTGTTGTCGCTCGTCTTGTTCTTTTTTTATCCGTTTGTTTACTCTAAATGACATTAGCAATTAATAAAAATGTATTGAAATTACAGACATGTTCTCTGCTAACTTCCACGCCAGCATAGATTTGATTTGTCGACGCGCAACTGTCGTGAGGTTGTGTTTATAGCATAATTAGTATTTAAAGAGTTTATATATGTCAAAAGAGAATCTGCAGGTGACAGTCGTGAGTTTCGTTATCCCCGGAAATAAAGGTAGAGGCACATTACATTCATTTACAACAAAATCTGGAAGTGAATAATTACTTTTTTCCAAAAATATGAGTTGTTTGCTTGAGGGCTTGAAAAATGGGAGAAATGTGTTTTAGTTGTTCGTGGAAAATATTGGCTTGTTCAATTTGGACTTGTTTTTTAATAATAATTTGCAGCAATTGTATTTGTTTTGGGAGAAACTTGTAATCTGAAGAATTTCGATTTAAAGTTCTTCTAAAAATATTCTTCAGCCTCTTTTGTCAATTGTATTTAATTCTTAATTTTTTTTTAATTTTCAGAGAGGCAAATCTTTTTGGTGTGTACAAACTAGTTTGGAATGTCTATCACAAACGTGGTTAATTACACATGAGATCTTCTCGAGACTTTTATCAATTTCCATATTAGTCAAATTCCGATTGGTTGGGATCGTAATTCCTGGAAAAGTTTCAAATTTATGAAAGCCTATTATAAATTAATGCTGAATTAGCGTTGCACGGAAGGTAAACACCACCTAGAAGAAACCTTTTTGGAACATTGTCAGCTACCATTTCAACTTCTATGAATAAATTAGGAAAGGAAAGTGAATTTGTAGGTTTCTTGATGGCAATGGCAACACTTATAGGTGAATTGTCTTTTAGGAGATAATAGTTTCCAAAATTAATTAAATTTGGGGAGAGTTCAAATGCGTTTCTTGTATGATACCTTTTTGATGTTAATGATAAACATTGCTTTTTAGTTTGATACCTATTTGGTACCTATATCGAATTTGCTGTTCAGAGGTAATTTCATTGTATTTTTCTACTTTTATCAATTAATGATCCTACATTGAAAGTGATTAGGTTCATGAATTTATGGCCCATATGTCTCCTGAACTTCATCTAACAGTTTAAGGCAATCCACTTTAGATTGATCTTAAGAGAGTTTTGTGGCCACTGGGAAAATTTCGAGCCGCAGGTTTTAGGTTTACATAATAACCGAGCATCTTGAAGGAACATCTCCACAACAGACGCACAGTGGACGAAAATTGCAGTTTTCGAGTTAGTGGCGGTCAAAATGTTGTAATTTTTGATCGGATTAAGGCATTTTGATGCAGTTTTCTCTAAATGAAAGTAGAAACATTAGCGAAAACCGAAGTGTCAAAGATGTCAACATTTTTTTATATTTTTATAATGTGACAAACTTGATGAAAAAAATTATAAAACATCGATTATATTTTAATAGAAAACAGTGGTGACAATAAACCACGATTACAGGTGACCGAGTAGAAGCATCTCCACGAAATTGGGCACGAATATTCTCTCGAATGTATTCTCTCTTTGATGTCGAAAATAAAGAAAATCAAACATTTGACACGCCTACATTTTTAATTAACATTTATGCTTTAGATTTCAGAGTTTATTTCTTAGCTTCCATTTCAAATTTGAAATTTCAGGTAAAATTTTATTGACATCTTGACTGCATTGGCGAGTCATCTCACGAAAAATGGGCGCGTCACATTTTACATAATATTACTTATTTTCAACAAAATATTCATCTGCAGATTGCATTAGCAGATCTTCTGCTTCTCTTTCTAGGGGAGTTGAAGTTTTTATATATTTCTTCCTCAATGAGGAAATGAAGGGATCTAATGAAATGAGCAGCATTCTAAATAAATCCTCATTGGTCCCTTGCCGTGAACACTTTCTTGTGTTGTGCTCACTATTGAATCTACAGTGTCTGTTTCGTTTTTATTGTGCCTTTTTTGATAGGTCTCCAATGGGTAGTATATGATGGTTAATTATATCCTCCCCATGCCTCAAAACTTTGTGAACTATTGCTGACATTGCTCTTCATGGATACAAAGTGTTTAGCCTAATTGACATAATTTGAATTTCCTGGACCAGCTTTAGGCGTATCAATGATAAGACCCTCATTTCGAAACTCAGCTTGAACCTTGCTTTTCCTCTCCTGTCTGAGTATTTTGTTATCATCATTTTTAACTGTGCCAGTTTCTCCAAAATACAAATCGTAAGATATTTTTAAAATATCCTCCATAAATCGATAAATTTTGCATGAGGCGGCGATAACCCAAACGCGCATTTAGCAGTTTCGGGTGAATTTGCAGGAGATTCACATAAACTTTTCCTAGTTGCTCGGTGCACGAAATGAAGAAATGCAAATAGTGCTCGATGTTACTGGTGTGAAGTTGGCATAGAGCGAATTCATCATAGGGCGAACTCACGAAAGCCCTTATTTTCATGAAAAATTCCGCTGCATGCTTTTGGGGATTAAATTTTCATATCAAAAATTAAAAATTACTTAATAAAAACATGTAAAATAAAACATAAACACTTTAATTAGAAGAAAATGATACTAAAAGCAGTTCCGTACACTTTCCCTGTCTCAGATAATTGCTGCCTAGCCGTAGAGAGGAGATGCGTTATGGTTCATTAAAGGGTTCACAGAAACTTCAAATCACAAAAAAATTAACGAAATACATTTTAAGAAAGAGATGACAGTCCCGTGAATTAAATAAAATACAATTTGTTAAAATCGACATGTTGTGAATTTTTTTATGAACGTTTGAATATGCGCAATACTGATTCTAAAGGCTTCAAAAGAAGGAGCCATACAAAAACCTCAAATCGCAAAAAGTTTTAACGAGACACATTTCAAGAAAGAGGCAACAGTCCCTTGAATTAAATAAACTACAATTTGTTAAAATCGACACGTCGGGAATTTTTTTATGAACGTTTGAATATGCGCAATACTGATACATAAAGCTTCAAAAGATGGAGCCATAAAAACCTCAAATCGCAAAAAGTTTTAACGACATATATTTTGTGAAAGAGGTAACAGTCCCGTGCATTAAATAAATTACAATTTGTTAAAATCGACACGTCGGGAATTTTTTATATAATACTGATACCTAAGGCTTCAAAAGATGGAGCCATAAAAAACCTCAAATAGCAAAAAGTTTTAACGAGATATATTTTAATTCCATTTTATTTCTGGAATAGCAACAGGGCAAAAATTATCTTCTTTTCAAAAATATACAAAAAATATTTTTACCAAAGACTAAGGCATGTTTTTTAATTCCCTGAATTTTTAGATACAATTTATCTTATGTTAAATTGTTTTCGAGATATTAACACTTAAAATAGGTAAAAAAACAAAACAATTACAACTTTTCAGGGAATTAAAAAAACGTTCACTTTCAATTGTCCATAAAAAATTATCAAGTAGGATTTCGAGAAAGATCTTTTAGGTTTTCGGATAATAAACTATTGTAAAAAATGGTATACCAAATTTTTAAGAAAATTCGGAGCAACTTTGTAGACTTTTGGCCCCGCTTTTCTGTCGCAGTCCACTGTGAGGCGGTCAGGAAGCCACAGGATCCTTTCTAGAAGTCGCAATGTTGTTGAATAGGCTTGAAAAAACCTCTCATGAGAGATGAAACTAGACTGGATTGCCTTTTGAACATTACAAGAAGCAGGAGGGTTGGGTGGTAATTGCAGACTTCCGGATAAGGGAATATTTTTTGAAGGAAGGAGGAGCCCCTCCAATTAGCAGGATGACCTTTTTCCTTACAACTAACGCAGAAGGGTAATACACTAGCATTGAGATCACATCACATTTTCCTAATTCGTGTTTTTGTCGCATTTCCCAAAGGTGAACTGTCTATCGAAATTTCTGGAAAAATGTCCTGAATTTGTTTTATTTTGAACCCGATTTTGGAAACTCCCTTATTTTTTTCATAATTTTGGTTATGTGATATGCATTCAATAATGGAAAAATAGAAACAAAAAACAGGCCGGTTTTTAAATATTTGTTTTTCTTGAAAAAGCAGTTCGAAACTTCAAAATAGTGTCTACGACATCCGGGGTTATGTTTGAATTTCCATTTCTTATGTCAGAAACATCAGTTTTGTAGTAATGCCCCCTGGGGATTAAGTTCCTCTTCTTTAGCCCTTTTGGAGTAAATTAATATGACTCGACTCCCTTCTAACGCAAGATGCTCATCATTTCGGAATGCGCCGCCACACCTCGCGAATACAATTTAGTCTTATGACGAGTCTTACTGATAACATTAAAGTTAATATTTTCTGATTTTAGCTGGTTAATCAGTCTATTTTTAAATTTTTTATAAAATTATCAATTTTATAATATTTTATAAAAATATTGGTGGACAAAAGCTATTTTTTTCGTTTCTCGAAGGCATCTTCCCAGCAAACATTTTCATTCGCCGACTATAAGAAAGCGACTCGCCATAACAGTAAATTAGTTGCCGGCAATTATTGCTATCTGATAGCTTTCTGATAGACGATTGTATGCAGTTGTTTCCTCGCCGGCGATTTGACATGTCAAGTCGGCAGCAATGCGACAAGTCGAATCGCCAGCAACAAGACATTTAAAGTCGCCGGCGATCAGACATATCAAGTCGGCAGCGGTGAGATATGTCGAATCGCCAGCAATAGACTTCGCCGGCGATAAGATGGCAAGCATCGCCATCTACTCGCCATATGCTTGCAATAACATTGAAATTATAAACACTTTGTTATTTTGTTTTGTCTTTTATTAAAAAGTTTAACAATTTATAAAGTGCGTATTAATTTATTATCTATGTAATCAACAAGACAGTCATATAGTATTATTATAATAACAAGAAACCCATATACAATTAATTTAGAATTAATTAGCTTTTGTCACAGTATGACAGCTCTTCTGCCTATTTTGCCGCTTCTTTATTCTTCCTGCAGCATGGACAAAATGTTGCTGCAAGATTTTGTGGATTGTACAATCTTCTACATTTTTGAATTTGAGGTGACACGAATCTAGAATTAAAGACCATAAAATATATTGTGTATTTATTTATATGTGTTATATATATTATGATATATGTATTTATAAATTGTGTATATTTCTATTAATTTTACCTTTTATTATATCTAAAAACTAAAATGATTGGACAGACGGCTTGGTATTGGTTCCCTTCCCTCCGCCGTATCGTAGCCAATTATCGCCATAAATTTCTCGCTAAAATATTGCCGCGTCTATAGGAAAGCGAGTCGCTGTATCGTAGTCAATTATCGCCATAAATTTCAATTATCGTCGTCTATTTGCCTCGCCAAACTATTGCTGTCATAATTAGAAAGCAAGTTGCCGGAGCTAGCCATATACATTTATCGCCGAGGGATCGCTCAAATGTTTGCAGGGCTATATCTAATGATTGAGCTATCAATACTACTATGACTTTTGCTTTACTATTACTAATAAAACGATTATTACTATTATTAATAATACTTGGTGAAGATAATAGACGTCCCCGTCCGTCATCAAAATAGTCATGAAACTCCCAAAATTGAGAATCGATTAAAATCCTCCCTAGGGTACTTCTTAATTTCATGATCTTTTGTCACAGATCCCGTGTTGCTTCGCGTCACTTTCTTGCGCTAAGGGGCTTGCGCTAATGCTTTCAGAAACGCCTGATAAAGCACTACTGGATATAGTATCACGAGTATTATCGCTTGCAGTATCCATATAAATTGAATAGGAATCATTCATATTGAAATTTCTTCTACGTCGAAAGCTTCATCATGTTTTTGGTAATTAGTACTTCTATCTGAAGGAAGCTATCCATTCCAGTTGATAAGTCCAAAAAAATTTACGGAGAGGTTTTTTGGTTTAAGCAAATTTATTAAAAAATATCCAAGCAATATTTAATTTTTATATTTTTGGAAATTTGAAAAAAATTTTTCGGAGCACAGAGAGACAGTTGGCTTGATCCGACGGGATTTAATCAGTGCGCCTGAAAGCATACTATAGAAATATACACCTCGAAAGCCCGTATCAATTTCTCAATTTTTTAGTTAATTTTTTTGGCAAATCAGGTTTACCGCAATTAAATTTTTTCGCAGAGAGTTATATGTTAAGGACGTGAATCTTCATTTAAACGATTTTATTTAAAATATTAAATACATTTTTAAATACAGTTTTATTAATTCCGCTAATTTTGAAAACTTTGGTGTTCATTAAGCTTTGCTGAGAAGTGAATTAAACGCTTCTCCTGGACTTATTAAAAAGATTAAAGAGTTTAGTAAACTGAAAAATATTTCATAATACGTATGACTAGCGATTTTTGCTTTTAGTTTCGTAATTTCAATCACTTTGAGAAGAAGAAAACGCCGAAGTGGCTAAAAGTTTTGATTACGAAGAATATATGCGCTACTTTTGTATTTTCTTGTTTATTTATATTTAAAGAATTGGTCAATGGTGTAATTTAATGGCATTTAATCAATATTAAATTAATAATAACTAATTTATTTAGTTAATTTTTTCTCCTCTTTGTCAAAGTTTAAGTCATTAAGTTATTTTCATGTCATTATAATTTCAAGAATTCCAATTATGTTTTTTTTTTGTTAAAAAAATCAATTGCCCCAAGAATTCCAAAAATATGAAATAATTGTGATTAAAATTATTTTATTAAATTATAAAAATGTTATATCCTGGTTTATATTTTTCCTATGGATCTAACTATCGAATTAGAGTCGGATGTTGTAAAATGCTATCGGTCACTCTCATGCAGGTTACTTTCGATACGAAGATTGGATTTTTATTTTGGATTAGGACGGAATATTAGCGTTTGGCATATGTTCTGGTATTTAAGTTGAATTAAGTTGAATGTTTTCTATTGGTTAACTTTAGTAAAACTCAAAAAAGGTGGCAGGAAAGTAAAGACTCATATTTTTTAATTTTCTAAATAGTCGTTTTTCCGTGAGAGAATGTATAAATTATTAGGCGTCTTACCCAGAAGTACTCACGATAAAAGTTTTTCTGTTATTTGGTTTTTTTAGTAATAATAAATGTGTTAATTTTATACTATTGTGGGATGTGTTCTTCTACAACCGATAAGCGAGAGCCGTTTCCAATATAAAAGTTAAATTTAAAATTTCGGATAGATGTCGAATATTAGTACATAGATAAAATAAATAAAAGGGTATAAATAATTGAGAAAAATACATAAATAAACAAAATAAAATCTAATATTTAAAATTTGCACACTTAAGCAAAGTTCACTCCGTCTGCCCTTAATATATAAAGTTTACTCTTATTACAATTAAATTTTTTGTCACAGAAATCTTCCTTCAATTTCCTCGCGAAATTTTAAACGATAATCCACGTTTCAATTTTTACTTAGCAGTGATCGATAGCTGAAAGACTGAATCTGACAATTCATGTTTTAAAAATCGACAAAACTAGGGTTGGTTTATAGACGTCATTGCGATCAATTAAGAGTCAAAGAGATGGAATTCAATGAGGTAGAATGTTGCGACTGGTATAATTTTTGCGCTTTTATATGTTCTCGTAGATGCAGACAGAAGCAAGGAGTATCCGAATATTGTAATAATGGTTGATAATATGGTGCGTTATGTCTTCAACTATCGATCAACAAATATAAAAATTATATTCAAATGGCCTTTGATGACGTCATGTTTTATTGGCTCAGATTAATTTCTTATACCAAATATCGATGCCTTGGCCTATAATGGCGTCATACTGAACAATTTATAAGTTCCTGCGATATACACACCGTGCTCTGCCTTACTAACTGCAAAATACGGGTAAGCCTGATCTTGCAGTCAAATGGCGCATCTAGAGTAGAATAGAATAGAAGAGGATACCTAAGTTGACTTAAGCTATGTTGACGACTTCTTTTTTCAAAGGAACGTATGCAACATGACGTTATAACTAACGATCAACCTTGGGGCCTGCCTACGGGTGAGGTGACTATGGCAGAAATACTTCAACAGCACGGCTACTTCAAAAGTCACGTCGGTAAACGGCATCTTGGATTATCCCACATAACTCACATAACGGAAGTCCTGCAAGAGGGATGCACAGCTCTACCGCTTCAAATTATCCATTGAGAGGCGTAAGTGTCTGAATCTTTCGGGGTTTTAGAATTCCGGGAATAGTTTCGATAACTTCCTACTACAATTTCTTTTTACAAATGTTTCGTATTCCCGCAGCAATGGAATTTTCCATGAGAGGGTGTAGTAAGATCCCCGACGGCCATTTGGTCACCCCAGTTTGAACAATTTGTCACCGAATGGGAGACACCCATTTTTGTTCTCGATATATTGCCCACATTGGCCGCAGCTGCGGGTATTATTCATGATGTAAAGCTTTAGTTGGATGGACTTAATCTTTAGTCGGTGCTTAAGTATGGTTACGAAGCAGTTTAGCGTGAAATAATTCAAAACATCGATGATTTTTACACCTACACGAAAGGCAATTGGAAGTTATTGCGTGGCATCACACAAAGTGGAACCAATGATAGATGGCTGGGAAAGCGTTCAGACACTGAAATAGATCCAATAGCGATTGAGTGTGAGTCGACCATAAAAATGTCTCAGGTGTGGCAAACGCTGAACAATATTCATGGCAATAATATATCAAATAATATAACGCGATTACGCTCCGAAGCTGAAGTTATTTGTCTGTCAGGAGATCGAGAAGGTCCGAAGGACTTTACGCCATGTAATGCCATTAATGGGATTAATGCAACCTTTCTATTCGATATTGAAAAGGATCCATGTGAATAAAATAACATATCCGCAATATAAAAACTTAACATTTGTTGAGATGCTCGAGCGCAATCAATATTTTAGTAAGAATGCGAAACAGCCCAATAATCGGATAGGAGGGTCGTTGAGTTCAACTATGTTCTGGAATCAATTATATGAATTTCTATCTTTTTAAGTTTAAAGAAACGATAAATGAAACGGCATGACAGAGCATCATATTAAAATTTTCAGAAAATTTTGCTGGGGCTGGGATTGTCTTAAACGAATGTGTGCTAAAGATGTGAATGCTGTGCGAATGGTGTGAGTGAGGTGACTGGACAAGACGTACGTGCAATATTTCGCGGAAATGCACAAGCGCTAAACCAAAACCGTATACCTGTTTGGAATAATTTTGTAATGAAAATCTATGAAAAGAAGTTCTAGAAATAACGAGGATAGAAAAGGGAAAATTTTTTGATAAAAATCTATTTTTAATAAAGAAAACTCTTATTTTGGAATATTTTACTGTCTAAGGATTCGACCGCCTTTGTAGATGTTAGAAAAAGAAAAAGTACTTTATTCATATTCGTGAATGATTTATTAAATTTAATTTAATAAATCGATGAAAGGAAGTAGAATGATGACAGCATTAGCGAAGTTTGTCTTGGATTGATTAATTTTAGTTCAAATCCGTTCGCGGTTCTAGGTCATATTTTTTTTGGTTTCCCAAAGTAGAGTCATGTGATAAGTTTCAGATGAGGATGCAATTAAAAATCCACAGGATATTTTATATAATACAGAAATATATATAACATATCTACATAACATAAATATATATAACATATCTAACATATCTATATTTTAACATACCTAATGCTAAAATATATTTACAGTTAAATTAATGGAAAGCAATGCAATGACGCCAGAAAATTCTAAATTACTTTTATACTTTACTACTACCATGTCTCCACCCTAAAACCCTGTTTTTCTCTTAAGTGTTCCGACTTAATTTTGAGCAGCGCCAGTGTTTGAAACAGAGAAGAGATTTTTCTAATCCAACAACTTAACATCCCGGCCAAATCACCTGAGTGGCATTGATTCATAAGGTCATTTATTTATGAGGTCCCATGAACTTTTGAGAGTTACTAACTACTAACTACTAAAAGTCTTTTGGCTCGTACGAATGCGAATGATTTCATGTTGGTGCTCAAAAGAATTCCGATAGGATACCTTCTAGATCTAATCGACCCTTCAATTTTATTATTACTATCGATGATATTAGCTCATAATAATTTTTCATAAAACAATCGTTTATATCTTCTACCATGCTATTACTCTTCACTATTTCTACTGTAATTTTTACAATTTTTTTTTATTTTTTACTAATTCTGCTTTACATTTGTTCTTCATTACAAGCTCATCGCGCGTGTCATTAACAAATTCATTAATTGCCTTTGCTTATTACGTTCATACGTAAATCTTCTGCTTAACCTTTTAACTGTGAAGAAGAACGCAGTCGTTGCCAACGGAATTGAACAAGTGTTTTACTTTTAATTCTGGCTCCGATCGCACATTAATTGCATATAAATTATTATTTAAAATTTTGTTTCTCGTTCATCGAAATTTAGTTCGAAACAACGAGACTAAAAATATTTGCAATTAAAAGATTTCATCCCCTCCTTGACATTATCCCAAATCCATATATCCATGACGAAATGCTGTTCATAACCATAGATATCGCATGACCTTAACCTTGTCTCACTGTATTCGCCATGATGGAAGTGACTGTAGAGGTAGAGCTGCGTTCGTACGATCGACTGATTGAATGAACTGACTGAGTATGTGGGTTCTACCGGCAGACTGATCGAGACGTAGGAACCAGACTAGTTACAGTCAGACGATTTGACCAGACCTGCCTGCCATAAAGTTAAAAAGATTTTCGAGCCAAGTTAGTGTAAGCAGTTAATTCGAGGAAGCGTAACTGAAAGGATGCTTATAATATTTTTACATTGCAATTGCAGTAAATTTGATCATTGATAAAATTTATGTGAAAATTTTGGTATTCGTTTGGTACGTTTTTTAAAATGACAAAACTTAATTATTAAACATAGAAATAGAAAAGTTTTTGCCATCCAGTGATGATTGAATTGTTGTTGACGTGATGATTGTTATGGCATGCACTTGCTAAAAATTTGGTAACAAAATGTTAATAATTAGTTTTGAGTGTTGACAAAAAAAAGAGTAGAAAATGAAAAGAATCGAAGGTCATTAGAATACAAATTTTAACTTTTTAACTTTTTTAGTAGCGATAAAAATTATCATGATTTTATCACGATTATTACGTTTAAATACTGCCAATTTAGTTTTTTAACATTATCCTTAAAAAGTCATTTTCAAAGTTATTTTTGATGATGTAAATTTTTTTTAAAGATTCAAATAAAAATATTGTGAGAAAATGTGAAAAATTCTGGCCAAATGTACCGAAAGAACAAATATAGAGTTTATCTCCTTTGGCGTTTGCTCTAGAAAATGGTCTTTTGTCAATTTTTACCAAAAGGGACAACGAATCAGTGAATTTTTCAGAGATATTTTCAATTCTATATTTTTTAAATTAAAGCGGGAGCACTCGTGAAATATTGCTTAAGTGTTCAATTTTCTTTAGTCTTATTATCATAAACTGCTTGGTATTAAAAATAGACGAACAACGATGTGAACCATTTCTTCCGCCATAATAAACCACATAAATCCGCCAACATATGGACCACTTTCTGAGATTAATGGTGTTGCAAATGAACTGGTAGGTCTAAATTAACCAAGAATAGGCAAATGCGATGTTGAATGGAACGTGCACTGGCCATTAATTATTAGGATCCATCTAGAAATTTACTAACGAGTGTAGGGTATATGCGGTTAGTGGTTTTATTGTGTTATCTTCGCCTAATTGTCTGAGTCAAATGGTAAAAAATTAATACGCGAATACAAAAACCATTTACTATTTAAAAATCAGCAGTCTTAAAAAGATATAACGATGGAAATATATTTGATATTACGTTGCAATTATAAATAATTTATTAATCAGAAACATATTTTTTTTAAAAAATGTGAAAGAAAATCGTGACGGACGTGACAATTGGTGGAGAAGACTGTAACTGAAGGGAATCAGTTTGTAATTAGATTGTAATCAAGATCTACGCGTATGAAAAACAATGCTATTTCATTCGTATTTTCTTCTTTGTCAAATCATTAACACAAGAAAAAAGTCTTTTTTTAAAGGGACAGGAATAAACCATTGCTTATTGTTTATAATTTATTTGAGTGAGAACTTTTCAGAAAATTTGTTGAAAAACAATTTCAAACGGTCGCAATAATAAAAATAAAAAAAACCTTATTGCGGCTTCACAAATATAAAATATTTACAATTTATGAAATATGTACGAAGTTAAAAAAATGAAAAAAGGAAATCTACAAACACTTTTCGTAAGAGAATTTTTGGTCTACTTCTTTTCAATTCTGTTTTTATTTTTTTAAGAAACCTAAATTTGAGGAAAATTTAAATTTATTTGAATAAATTTAGAATTTGCGAGAGGGAGATGCTGCTGAAGGACATTTTTATGTGATAAAGTTCTTTGATTATTTAGTAAAATAAATTTTCATATAGATGAAAAAGTCTGAGAGGTACTTTTAACTATGGTTGAGCTCTTTTAACTACACATAATTTATTTTATTGAAAAACACAAATAATTGAACACTTTTACTAATGGTTACAAATTTTTAATAGCTCATTGCGAAAAGTTCAGTTTTTACAAATATCATTGCGGCGCTATCAATTAAAGGGCAATAATTAATTAAAGCCCGATAAATTAATTTTTAATTAAAGCCCAATGAATTAATTTATAAATAATGCCCAATAATTAATTAAAGCCCAATAATTAATTAAAGACCAATAAATTAATTTATAATTAAAGTTCAATAATTGATTAAAGCCCGATAAATTAATTTATAATTAAAGCCCAATAAAAAAGATTTAAGGTCGAAATCTGATGTCAAAACTTTACACTTAAATTCTCTGTTTCGGTTTTCGATACATTTTCCAATTTTGATATACATTTGAAAAAATTGAACTTTGTTTAATTTGTTCATTGGGCTTTAATTCATTGTGGGTAAATTCATTGAGCGTGTTCAAAACGACAAATGCTTTGAATTAGGCTGTAATCCATTAGGCCCTAATTCGGTACATATTACTAACAAGAAATATGTATTTTCACCCAAAATTACTACTTGAAGTTAAATATGTTTTATGAAATTAAATATCTAATTAATTTTCTAATTAATATCCATTACTTTTCACATATATTGCCTTCCAATAGATCCCTGCATTTTAAGAGCGATGGGTCAATTTCATCGGTTTCTAAACGGCCCATGTAAATGGGATGGGATCTAATTTATTTAAATTTCGGCGTTAATTTTTGTGCTGCAAGGATTTAATACTTCAGGATATTAAAATGAAAACCAGTATGAAGTTTTTTGAATTTGTTGACCTGTTTGTGCCATAAAAAATCTTTTTTGGATTTGTTCTTAATAGGCGCGTTTTTTATTATTCTTGTTTTCGCGAATGTAATAAAATTTGTTATGAAAAATCTGTTCTTAATTATGCCAGGGTCACCTTAATGGCCGTGCAAAAACTAATGCTTTACGAACTGGCTTTCTCGGAATGAGATATTTATCTGCTTCCAGCCCCACCGATTTGATATAAAACAATATAATAATTTTTGCAAAGGTAAACGATTATTTCCTTTTGGTTAATAATATTTGCATTTTTATAAGTGAAAAGAAAAAAGGTCTAATAAAAACAATTACTTTAGACGTGACTCGATTGCTTGTTCCACGATCGTCGACGTCATAAAATTCTAATATTTGCGATAGAGATGCCTGCGATTGTTAGCTTTTATCTATATCTTATTTAACAAAAGTGATTTCATTTATTATCATTTTTGTTATTTGATAAAATATGCCAAACAATAATTTATTATATATTTTTATACCCTACACCCGAAGGTGTATTCGCTTTGTGCTTAAGTTTGTAATGCATTGCTGGAGACATAACAGATATCGAAAAGTATAATATTATCTAGATTACAATCAGCTCAGAAAGCAATCGTTTCAAACCTGTCCGTCTGTCTGTGTGTCTGACTGTCTGTGGGAACGACAATTACGGGAGAACCGTGAATATTCTTTGTCTCCTTAGGCTGTTTGGCCTTGAAAACGACCGGACTTTTAAAGCTTGTATGAATTTGTCTGTGCTGTGCTTTGTCAGGCGGTAGAGTCAATTTGATAAAATCGAATACAATAAAATTGAATACATGTCAGTACAATTGTAATTGTATTTTCGGAACTAAAAAGTGAACTCTAATAGAACAGCTTTTGGAAATAAGTAACGATCCATTGGTTTTTGGAAATAAGCTATAAATATATACCGTAGGGTATATAGACTTCAGCCAGGCCGCAGTTGGCCTTCATACTTTTTTATTATATAAAGGGATAATGTCTTAAGTGAGCGAGTCTTTGGGAGACTTTCGATTCAATCAAGTATTTTCGGTTCAATTCCGTTTATATTTTATTTATATAACTGACTATTTTAAATAACTGACTATTTAGAATAACGCCAATAACACAATCCAATGAAAACAACAAAAACAATACCAACAGCAACATAATTGCAAATATAAACGAAACAATAGCGTCGTCAATAATTAATAAATTCTTTTAGAATGACCGGTTTTCCTATAAAATTAAGCGTATATTTTTAAATATTTTTCTTTCTCTTTCTATTTTTCTCTTGTTATAAAAATGTCCAATAATTTGTTTTAAAAAAGGAACGCAAATAAAACCGCTGCAAAACCGAAGCAGAAAAATGTGGGAATTTTATCTCGTGAAACATGTTTGGAAGGCCTTACTTAAGCATGTCTTATTCATACTTTTAATAAGTAATGCAGTGATAGTCCCCGCGAAATCGGGTGATAATAATGACAAAGAAGAAAAGCACCACCAACAACAACAAACAAATACAAAGCAACGAGTGCTTCGTAGTAAACCAAATATTATAATTATTCTAATTGATGACATGGTAAGAGCATATTATAAGTGATGTATCATCAGCTGGTTTCTTTTTTGAAAGTGCTATAAAAACGTTTTTAAAAAATTGATTTCGATTTATCACATTTAAACACTTTGTTTAATTACGAAATGTAATTTAATTGAAAAGCTTTTGCAGAACATTACTGGGAGTCTTGCCCAATATGCATCTAAGATGTCAGTGCACGGCAAACGGATGGCGGGGCTGAATGGAAGGCGTGTTGCTGAGATTCTTTAACGATGTCAAATTGCGTTGCTAAAACGACTAATAAAAGAAACATTCGTCCGGTGGCCTTATAGTGTTTTAATTTTGCTTATGTTAATTATATGTTTACTAATTTCTCCTTCTGCTTTCCTCCTTACGAATAAATAAAACACTTTCTTCGTGTTGTTAGGGCTTTAATGATGTCAGTTTTCATGGTTCAAATCAAATTTTAACTCCAAACATTGACGCACTCGCTTACAATGGAATCATCCTAAATCATCATTATGTACCGAATCTTTGCACACCATCACGTGCAGCTTTACTCACCGGAAAATATCCCATACACACAGGTTGGCATGCGTATGTTTAAAATGTTTGGAACCATCATCGTCCGTTTTTTGTTCTCTCTTTGGTTCTTCATTATGTTATCGTCGTCGTACGTGCAGGCACCCAGCACTACGTGATAGTGAACGATGAGCCTTGGGGTCTTCCTCTCAGCGAACAACTGATGCCGGAAGTATTCCGTGATGCCGGCTACGCCACTCACCTCGTTGGAAAATGGCACCTTGGTTTCTGGCGCAAGCAGCTGACACCAACAATGCGTGGTTTCGACCATCATTATGGTTACTATTCGGGTTACATTGACTATTATGACCATACACTGCGTATGCTGGTGAGTATTGGCATGAGTATGAATGTAACAATATGAAAGATAAAAAGAAATTATGAATTCTAGGACAAAAACTACTCGGCGGGGCTCGATTTCCGGCGAGATTTGGAACCTTGGCCAGAAGCCAGTGGTTCTTATGCAACTGAAGTGTTTACCCAAGAAGCGGAACGAATCATTACCGAACATGATGAACGAGCACCACTCTTCCTAATAATTAGTCATTTGGCGGTGCATGCCGGCAACGAAGATAATCCACTGCAGGCACCGGAAGAAGAAATAGATAAATTTATGCATATTTCGGATCCGAGACGCAGGACATATGCAGGTCAGTGGAAAAAGGATACCGAAAAGCGTTTTCCCTTTCCCTTTGACGTTTTACTTTCAGGCATGATTTCTAGTTTGGACGCCAGTGTAGCACGTACTATGCGTGCATTGGCCGACAAGGGAATACTTAACAACACCATTGTCCTGCTTTATTCCGACAATGGTGCTCCAACCATGGGCATGCACGCTAATGCCGGCTCCAATCATCCTTTCAGAGGGGTAAGAAAAACAATTTTTGTGTAGATTTTTTGTTAACCATCCATATACAAATATATTTTTTCTTTTTGAGTCGATATTAAATTAATATTTGATTTCTGAAAATACTTTTAGCAAAAGGAGTCACCATGGGAGGGTGGTGTTAGATCAGCAGGTCTTATCTGGAGTCCTCTGTTGCGAAAGAAGAACTATGTGTCGGATCAAGTTATTCATGCCGTGGACTGGCTGCCTACTCTGGCATCTGTTGCAGGCATTCATCTACCGAATAAATATCAGCTGGATGGCGTTGATATTTGGGATACACTCAACAATAGGCGTCCGCCGCAATCGCGCCGTTTGCTACACGTACTTGATGATGTCTTTGGCTATAGTTCGTACATGCGGGACAATCTGAAATACATCAATGGCAGCAGCAACGGAGGGCGGTATGATGGATGGCTTGGCAAAATGGAGACCGAGGAGGATCCCTTGGCTTCTTACTATATTCAGCACGTTCTTTCATCTACGGTGCACGAGCTAATCGACGATCATCGTTTAAGCAGGACTCAAGTTGAACAGTTGCGCTTGGCAGCAACCAATCGCTGCCCAGTGAATCCATACAACCTCACGGACGAGGATCTGAAGGTGTATCGATGCGAGCCGCTGAAATCTCCCTGCTACTTCGATTTAGCTCAAGATCCCTGTGAGCGTTATAATTTAGCGAAATTAAATCCATTGCAGGTTGAATTACTGGAGCAAGAGGTGAGACAGTTTCGTTTGAATGCAGTGCCTTCGGCACGTGTGCCTTACTCAGATGTACGGTGTGATCCGGCTCGCCATGAAGGTGTTTGGCATTGGTGGTACGACACTAATGACGAGAACACAAAGGCATCAGGCGGTGAAGCACTAGCTGTAGGTGAGGCAGAGAGCAGCAGGGGTGAAAAGCGTAAGATGGGGATGGGTACATTGACCGTTGGACTGTTGCTGATAATATTACATAAAAATTCTCTTTAACGTGATGATATCAAAAATGGTTTTCTAATGGCAATTTGACACTTTTGTGCCAATTTTTGACAATGCATCAATTAATTGATTTCCACCAATTATTCAAAAATAAAGGTCTTAGAAAAATAATGATAGAGGCGAGCAGAGGTTCACATTTGTTGCCTGATTATGCTGCCCAGAGACAGATAGATAAAGCTTAAACACACCCATAGCAGCTGGCAGCCGGCAGCGACTCTATTTGTGAAAATTACATAGGCTCTTATGAAGATCGAGAAAAAATTCATATAATAGCTCGATTCCAGCTGTCGAGCTATTTCTAATTTTTTTAGCAGCTGACGTAATCTTCTTCTTCCCTTCTCTTTTTTATTTTTATGACAATTGCAACAAAACAATGGATATCAATTTAATTTATTTTGTTGTCTTTTTTGACACTTGCTGTTAGCTGACGTCTGTTCTTGTTTAATTTAATCACAGGATGTTAACAGGAGCCACTAGCTGTCAGCTGCTATGGTTGCGTTTAAGCTTATAGGACACTTCCCACTAATACACATGCATTTGCTCTATGCAATCACAGAATGTTACAAATTCAGTTGGAATTTGGTACTTATTTCATAGGACCCGCGTACCCGCGTCAACAGCAATCGAAAACTTGTCCTGGTAAATATAGTTGAGCCTTCTGAGGATTTTGATTATTTTTTCACGACATTTAGTTCGTGATTGTTAAAAAATAGTTCAAAGATAAATGGAGAGATAATTGTGTGGAAATTGGATATTGTTTTTTGATCTCTCAAGCTTTTAAAACACAATATTAGGTACTGAGTTCAGGGACGTATTGCTCTATGAGACCCCGTATACTTTCGTAGTCTTTATCTCTGATGCTGCCTTGAGGGCTACTTTACTACTGTCCCTATTATGACATGGCGTTTGTGTGTGCGATGCTACCTAACACGTCATAAGACACGAATTTTAGTCAAATATCAAAATGATTTACCACATCTCATCTTTTTAAATTGCAATGGTGCAATATAGCCATATCTTAAAAATTTTTTCTTTGCCTTAATAAACGTAACGTTCAAGGGATTGCTTGTAGTTGATACTTTTAGCATGGAACTCAATCTGACATCAATTTCAATTTTTTTGAAAACATTTTGTATAAAATTTTTAATAAAAACTAGAAATATTTGTTATTTGCTAATATAAAATAGGAAATTTCAAAAATGTAATCCAGGAGGATCCCGTTCCATACAACAAAATAACCCATCGTATTGATTGTCCCTGGAAAAGCAGGCTACCTGAATTTTTGGGGTATGAAATCGTAACATGTTTTCCACCGGCTTCCCCCACACAATTTGACATATTCCACAAGGAATTCACACACAATTCCACTGATATCCTTCTCAATGTCCCTATAGTGTGAAGCTGTGAAATTTATGAAACGGGATCAAAAATGGAAATTGGAAATTTATTAGGTCTATTCACAAAAATAGTGTAAGAACCTTAATGCGGAATACAAAACGAGGAAGAGCAAGAGGCCTTTCGCTCGGGACACTTCATCTAAGGAAGCTGATAAAAATTTTGCGTACTATAATTTGGAGCGTTTCGTCAATACCAGTCGCTGTTTTTCAAATCGTTTCGTTTTACGTAATAAAACAGCTGCCCTTAAAGCTGGCAGCTAGCGGCGCAGCAGTAGCGTGGCGTAAACTGGAAATAAAACTTTGTTCTCGATTTTTGACAGATAGTCTCTCTGCCGGCTGCCGGTCGCTGTTTTTTTGTTTAAGCTATTATTGTTTAATGTTTTTAAAGTAACGAATTGGCTATTAAATACTTCTAAAATATAACACAATACTTTAATTGGCTGTAAGAATAAACAACTAACGTAACGGGGAAATAAAGTGCATAATATAAGTAAGTGTGTACAAATATTGCACCAATAAGCAACAAATATCGCATCAATATGAAACAACACAAATATTTGTTTCATGCTAGTGGCAATGATCGCAAAATTGATAAACAAACACGAAGCACAGTTCGGATATCTCATATCCTTTTTTTACAAAAAAGGTTTCTCCTAATTAGCCAAGTTCGTACAAAGACAGCTTAATCAGACCATTAATAACAGAGATAATGAAATAGGAAACTCATTTCCCACACACTCAACTTTACGCGAACGAAACTCACGTACAGTGCTTTTGCATATGTATGCGTAGTTCACCACAGTCACGTCACGTATGACATTTCATCATAATATTACGTAAACAATTAATTATGTTAACAATTAACCGTATTAATAAATTCTGTTCATATTAATTCTGTAGTTCTCAGTTGAATACTGGTGAAAATAAACTATTAATAGCCATTTCAATTTCAATTTCAAGTAGGATTGGACCACTAAATTATCTGCCTATGGTACCTATATACTTGAGTGAAATGCAATGCCCTCAGGGGGTCTGTTACGCTCTTGTGAAAAAATAGAACTGTACACACAGCTAAAATTGGCACCGCTTACAAAATGTACACTTCTGCAAAATTCACAATTTTTACAATTTCTGCAAAGTTTACACTAGTCTACACGCTGAACGAGAGTGCGGGCTGAATAAGCACAATGTAAAAATTTTACAGTTGATAAACTATTGTTTGCTTGTATTCAACGCAAAACAAAAATGTATAAACACATAACCTTAAGAGTCTACACACCCAGACGAAAGTAATTTGAATAAAATATTTTTTATTTAATAAACAAATATAAATATATTTATTTCAGCAATCTATTGTTTATTATCAGAAGGCGGTTACGGGACATCAAAAATCCGTACAGTACGAGTACTACAAACTGTAGTAAATTACTATTTTATAGAAAAAAACTCAAAAAATTGTTTTAAAATATTTTATATCTTTAGAGCCGGGCGCCACCTTTTCCCTGCATAAAATTTTCTTTCCTCGAGCTCCAATATTGCGCTCCGCCATCCTTCCTTAACCTAAAAATTTCCCTGCTTCCAATCCATAATTATTATTTCTTTTAAAATCAATCGCACTGACGATTCAATTCAAACTGTACAAGTTTGCTCGGTTAAAATAAGTGTGTTTGCACACGACCGTAATACGAAATCAGCGGTGTACACAAGAATCGGTGTTGTTCCCGAGAGCAGGCTTGAAGTATTAGTGGGTCAAGCGACTTAACTGGTTATAATAAAACATTTCAGTCGTGGCCAGAGGTCGAAACTTTTATGACTTTTATAATAAAAGTCATGAAATAAGAGTTATTCAATGACTTTTATTTCAAAAGTTTTTCGATAAGAGTTATTCGATGACTTTTATTTTAAAAGTTTTTCGATAAAAGTTATTCGATGACTTTTATTTTAAAAGTTATCCGATGAGAGTTATTCGATGACTTTTATTTTAAAAGTTTTTCGATGAGAGTTATTCGATGACTTTTATTTTAAAAGTTTTTCGATAAAAGTTGTTCGATGACTTTTATTTTAAAAGTTTTTCGATGAGAGTTATTCGATGACTTTTATTTTAAAAGTTTTTTAATAAGAGTTATTCGATGACTTTTATTTTAAAAGTTTTTTAATAAGAGTTATTTAAGACTTTTTCGTAATATAAGTTTTTTGTTGATGAGGTAGATGATGGTCAATACGAACTAACATTGAGCTACGATATGATGAAAAGAATTGATCTTAGCTGGTGGGTTGGAAGATGCATATATATAGAAAGTATTGTGAAATAGATTTTTTACATAGTGGGAAGTGGGCGGGGGCCATTCAATACCCCCTAAGGGGCGTTTCTTACCAAAAAATGACTTTGCGTCATTCGGTAGCAAATGTCGCGAAATGGATATAAAATCAGGTGGTAGGGGGAGTGGCCGCCCCAAAAGGGCGTAGTGGGCGGTTTTTGACAAAAAAACTACTTTGGGCTAATCGATAGGAAATATCATGAAACGGATTTGGGAGATGGTGGTACGGGGCGTGGACTCCCCAAAATGGGCGTAGTGGGCGGTTTTTGACAAAAAAACTACTTTGGGCTAATCGATAGGAAATATCATGAAACGGATTTGGGAGATGGTGGTACGGGGCGTGGACTCCCCAAAATGGGCGTAGTGGGCGGTTTTTGACAAAAAAACTACTTTGCGCTAATCAATGTCAATGGCCATGAAATGGGTTTGGGACACTGTATAAGGTGGACGTGGACGCACACAAAGAACAGAAGGGGCATTTTTCAAGACCCAAGTATTAAGTATTTTTGTTATGAATTTTCAAAAGATCGTCCCTCATTCTTTCTGACCTTCTTTTTTTCTTTCTTTCAATCTGTCTCTCTTTTTCTGTTATCTCTTTGGATGCGTATCTTCATTTATATGGCATGTAGTCTATTATGTATATGTGCCGATTTGTTCGCTGAAGATTGGAAGTATGGTTTTCGGAAGAATGCTTACGACATTGCCTGAGATCTTTAATTACATTTGTTGTATGAAATTATTACATTCAGCATGATATTTTCTCTGCATATATATATATATATATATATATATATATATATATATATATATATATATATATATATATATATATATATATATATATATATATATATATATATATATATATATATATATATATATATATATATATATATATATATATATATATATATATATATATATATATATATATATATATATATATATATATATATATATATATATATATATATATATATATATATATATATATATATATATATATATATATATATATATATATATATATATATATATATATATATATATATATATATATATATATATATATATATATATATATATATATATATATATATATATATATATATATATATATATATATATATATATATATATATATATATATATATATATATATATATATATATATATATATATATATATATATATATATATATATATATATATATATATATATATATATATATATATATATATATATATATATATATATATATATATATATATATATATATATATATATATATATATATATATATATATATATATATATATATATATATATATATATATATATATATATATATATATATATATATATATATATATATATATATATATATATATATATATATATATATATATATATATATATATATATATATATATATATATATATATATATATATATATATATATATATATATATATATATATATATATATATATATATATATATATATATATATATATATATATATATATATATATATATATATATATATATATATATATATATATATATATATATATATATATATATATATATATATATATATATATATATATATATATATATATATATATATATATATATATATATATATATATATATATATATATATATATATATATATATATATATATATATATATATATATATATATATATATATATATATATATATATATATATATATATATATATATATATATATATTGTAAATAATAAAACCACTTTTTTAAGTTAATTGCTTTATTATTTTATTTGCTTGTTACCTAACTGAGCACAACTGGGTGCTCGATCGAGAGGTAACTTGGTATTCCCACTGTTGAAGAATTGTTCCTTAATTTATAGGCAAATTATGCTGACGTAGTGTTCTAACAATATGTATGCTTACTATGTAAGTGTAGTGAGCATGGCTACATTCAGCAAGCATGCAGCGTCATCATATTTATGCTTGCAATCATTGTAGCTGAGCGAAATGCTTTGTGTGAAACTTGATACTTTTGTTTATGGCTTTAAATAAATGGAATGTGTTGAGTTCGTCGGAATGTAATCATGCTACACCTCCACTTTTCGTAAGAATGTTTATATACTTATTTTGTGAACATTCTTTGTGTGCTATTTACTATGGGTTATTTTCTATTATATAGCTTAAGTCTATTTTTATGAACTATTTGTTCTTTATTATTTTTCTTATCAACTATGGTTACATTATTTCTTAAATTTATTTTCTTAATCATATATGGGCCCGTATATTTTAATTCTAGCTTATGTCCTAATTCACTTTTTAGTAGAACTAAATCTCCTAGTTTGAAATTTTTATCTTCTATATCTTTATCATTAGTTATTTTTTGTTTAATCTTATGCTTATCTAGTAATATTTTAGCTCTATTTAAAGCTACTTCTAACCTAAATTTCGCCTCTTTGGCGTAGTTATCCACATTATAGAGTGGTGTAACTCTATCTATTTGGTTAAATTGGTCAAAGTTATTTGGGGTCTTGCTAAAAACTAGCTCGTATGGACAATAATTATGTACTGTCGAGGGTGTAGTATTAAAACAGTATGTGAAATATTTAAGCCAATCATCCCAATCGGTTTTATCTACTGATATATATGATCGTACATATTCATTGAAAGTTCTATGACTTCTTTCGATTGTACCTAATGTTTGGTGATGAAGTGCTGTTGATGTTAGCTTTTCTATCTGAAAGCAAGGAATTTTTGTACTCTGTACCCATATCCGATATGAGCGTCCTCATTGGTCCATAGGTAAGAATAAAGTTTTCAAATATAGCTTTGGAAATTGTTTTTGCGCTTTTGTCTTTGACTGGTATTGTAATTAAATATTTAGTTAAATCGCATATTATTGTTATAGCGTATTCATTTCCATGGATTGACCTTGGAAAAGGTCCAATTGTATCTACGTACACTCTGTCAAATGTTTTGTTAGGTGTTTCTGTTATTGTCATTGGACATTTTGTATGTCTGGTAGTTTTATTTACTTGACATTTATGGCAAGTTTTTACGTACTTTGCAATGACTTTGGACATGTTTTTCCAGTAATAGTATCTCTTAATTTTTTCTGCGGTTCTATATATTCCGCAATGTCCTCCCTCTATGGGGTCATCATGATATTTTTGTATAATATATTTAATTTTTTCAGCATCTTTATAATCGATTGTGGCCACCTCATTAAGTAACGCTACTTTAATTTTGTTTAATATTTTGTTGCCCACAGTTTTGAATTCATTAGTTGAGATAAATTCGAAAATTTTCTCATTAGGTGCCACTTGTAATTTTAATATATTATGTTTACCGGCCACTTTTTCGAGCCTAGGGAAAAATTGTCCTAAGTCAAGATTCCCTTTAGTAAACAAATCATTAATTTGTATATATGCTACTATAGATTTTCCTCGTTTGATGTAACATCTTGTAGGAGAAATCTTTAGTTTATAATATTTTCTGACGTCAGTATTATTTATGGGTACATATATACTGGGCTCATTATTTTCATTTTCTTTCTGATGCTTTTTTACTGGATTATTTTTTCTCCCTAGGGTTTTTTCCCTATCGGCCATCGATCTAGTCGTGACTCTTAATATGGAGCATATATTATTACTCATGTCTTTTAGGTCACTAATAGTGATACGCGACAGTGTGTCGGCAACGTGGTTATCTTTACCCCTAAGATATTCGACCGTGAAATCGTACTCCTCTGAATCGAGTCTCATTCTAGTTAACTTGGAGCTTGGATTTTTCATTGAAAACAGATAGGATAGTGGTCTGTGGTCAGTACGCACTAGGAAGTGTTTCCCATATATGTAAGGCCTGAAGTGTTTTATTGCCCAATGTATAGCAGTTAATTCTTGTTCTATGGTTGAGTTATTGCTTTCGCCTTTTGTGAAAATTTTAGAGGCGTATGCAACTGGTAAATGTTTTCCTTCATGTTCTTGGGTTAATACCGCGCCACAGGCATGTTTGCTTGCATCTGTGGTAATGCAAAATTCCTTTGAAAAGTTAGGATACTGAAGTAATGTTGGACTCATTAATGCTTTCTTTAGGTAGTTAAATGCTTTATCACAATCATTGTTCCATTCGAATAGTACTCCCTTCTTGGACAATCTGGTAAGGTGTCTGGAATATTCCGAAAAGTTTTTTATGAATCTACGATAGTAGTTGCAGAAAGCAATGAATCTCTTTGCTTCGTCTGCATTTTGCGGTTTTGGGTAACTTTCGATTACTGAGTATTTACTATCGTCTGGTAATATTCCTTTATCAGTGCATTTGTGTCCGAGATAGGTCACTTCTCTCATGAAAAATGAGCATTTTTCTGGATGAAGTTTAAGATTGTACTTTCGACATAATTGAAAAACACTTTTTAAATTAGAAACCATATGTTGTTCTGAGCATCCTAGTACAACCAAGTCATCCATATATAAGAAAGCTTGGTCAGGTTGTAAACCACTGAAGGCAAGAGTCATCATTCGTTGAAATGAATTTGGTGCTATTTTTAAGCCATAAGGTAGTCTGGTGAATCTGTATGATCCATTATTGGTTGAAAATGACGTGAAGTCTCTGGAATTTTGTTCCAGCCCAATTTGGTGAAATCCTGACATTAAATCCAGGCAAAAGAAGTATTTGGCTCTACCAAGTTGATCTAATATAGCGTCTATTCTTGGTAATGGGAATTTATCTGCTATTAATTTTTTGTTCAATTGCCTATAATCAATTACAAGTCTCCATCTTTTGTTCTCTGAATTTGGTAGCGATTTCTTTGGTACTAATAAAATTGGACTATTGTAATCGGATTGTGAAGGTTCGACTATCTTGTCCTCTATTAATTTTTGTACTTCTTTCGCAATTTCTTCTTTGTGTGCTTGCGGTATCCGATAGTTTTTAATGTAAACCGGTTTTGTGTCTGTTACTCTCAACTTTTGTTTATAGAAATTATTGGTTGTTACAGGTTCCGATTCTAAACCGAAAACGTCGCTAAATGAAGCGCAAAGCTCAGTTAATATATTTTCAAATTGCTGTGGGAAATTTTTCTTTAAGATTTTTAGTATTTCTGTTTGTCTTTGCGTATGTTTCATAGGGTTGCTTTTAATAACATCGTAATTAGAGATGTTTTCGGTTTTTATGTTGCAATGTTTAATTGTAGTTATTTTGCTGTTAGTGTTAAGAATGCGGATGAATGCTTTGTCTGATTTTACAATCGTGTTTGGTATGAAGACACCTGATTCGATTTCTTGATTTGGAATTAATAGTTCTTTGTGTGAATCAATAATTTTTATTTGTCTTATTACCTCGCATCTCGGTGGCAAAATTATATCAGTACAGTTATTTGTAATAGGTATTTTTATGGAATGCGGTAAGGAAAAAGGTCTTAGAGTGAGGTAATCATTTTTCTGATTAAAATCCAATATACAGCTGTATTTCTTGATAAAGTCCATGCCGATGATTCCATCGCAAGGTACTGGGAAATTGTTTTGTACTACTTAAATATTATGTGGTATTAAAAAATTTTTAAACTGTAGATCAAGAAATATACTACCTACGGATTTAATTTTTCCCTGTCCTATTCCGCTTAAGGTTGTGGTTTTATTTGTGTTTACTTGAGGTTGTTTACAGAATTTTGATTTTATAATTGAAATGTCGGCACCTGTGTCAACCAACAATGTAACTATGTTGCTACTATTATTTATTTGGGTATGAATAAAGGAACCTAGAGTGAGATTAAGATTATATATTTTGTTATTTATTGAATTATTCTTAGGGGATGATCGGAGTTTTCCGAATCATTATTACATGAATCGGTCGTCCTGATGTTATTTTGATTTCTACGATTATTATTAAAACGTTGCCTATTTCTGTAGAGATTGTTATTATACCGATTATTATTATTGTATTGCCGGTAATTATTGTTATTGCGGGGTTTATTGTAGCTTCCCCGAGTGCTTCGATTTGTTCTTTGGCGATAATATAATAGAGCATTTTGTTGACCAGTTGTTTCTGTGCAACTGTTTATAAATTTTTCAACTGCCTCATTCATGGTGTTAAATTGGCCTGCTTCCATGATGAGTTTTACTTTATCTATAGAGCAGTTTTTTGTTAATGCTTTAACAGCAGTCTGCGTGGAATATTTGCTTGCTAGTTCGCATGACAAGCCATCTGATATGTAGGCATTTTCCAATGTTTTTGCAAGATTTTCTATTTCATTGCAGTAGGCATTGGCAGTTTTGCTGCTCTGTTTAATGTTCATCATTTTTGCTGATAGAACCTCAACGGATTCACCTTTTACCCTATTTTTTAGTCTATTTATTATTTCGTCAATAGTCGATTCGTTACTTATAAGATTTCTTGCATTTCCTTTTAGTTTTGTCTTTATTAAGGATACTGCAATAAGTTCGTGTGTATCTTTTATGGAATTAATTAGCTGTAGTGAGTCAATGAACGAACGTAAATTTTCAGCTTTCCCATCGAAGTCTGTAACTATTTTAGAAGCCGTATTTAAGAATTCTACTACTGTTTGAGACATTTTGACTGATTTTGTTTCTTTTTTGTCTTGTAAAGTTATTTGGGAGGTAATTTCTTTGTGCAAAGAATTTGGTAATGTTAAACTTATATTTTTCCGTGTGGCGATTCTTAAAACCCTATTTCTTAAATCAAGAAAAAATAAGTCTGCTGCGGCTTTGTGAGCTGCTGTAAGTCGATTGTAATTTACATTAAGAAAAACTCGAATTTTTTCGAGATTTTCGAGGAGGTTGTTAAAATGGTGTTTTATTGTATCTTCCTTGGTTGGCCTATCAATATTTAAACACTTGTATGAGCGGTCAAAATCTTCTTTAATTGATTTAACTTTAATAAGTATGCTTTGCCATTCCATTTATTGTTATTATTATTTTCCTAAACTTTATCTAAATCATTGGCTCTACTAATGTATTTTTTCTTTAATTTTTTGTTATGCATAGCATATATTTGTAGTATAAACTTCAAACCTAATAACACTGTAATAATAATAATACACACCTCAATTGTTTTTAAATTAATTGGGCTTTGTTGTATTTCAACTTCATTAATAACATTGGCATTTGGGTGACTAATTTTTGATTGTGTTTTTCCCATTTTTTTTCCAAAATTTTTAAAAATGCGTAGGTGTTTTGGTGTTAACAGTGCCATATAAAATTTTTACAGTTATTCTTAGAATTTTTAAAAGAAATTGTGTTTCTCTTTTTATATGTAAAAATTATTGCCGTTATTTCATATAAAATTCTTACTTTTACAAAATTTTCAAAAAATTAAGTTGTCAAGGGCGGTTAACGCCTACCGACCTATGAGTGCATACTTGGATGCACTTCAGAATTACAAATTAATTATTTATTTATATTTTTTTTTATTCTTATTTATGTGATCGTTGATGAGACGGTCCAGTGTTTCTATTCTTGTCCACATTTTTGTTGAGTCCTCCCATCTTGGCGGTGGTTGCTTGTTGACCTCCCTCAGAAGTGCGGCTTTTTCCCTTTTGAGCCGACAAAGGAATCCACCCCTTCTCTTTGGGTTTTTTTTTGTCACTGGTATCGTTGTAAGGTCTTCCTTCTTTGGTGCCCTTTGTCTACGCTTGTATTCCTCAAGCGGAAGTGGTTTTGGTCCTGCTGACATTCGTAGACCTGACTTGACTTTTATTATTATTTTTTTTCTTCAAAATTGAGATGCTTTTGCTGGATGTGATTCTGTGGCTTCGCGATTACGCTGTCATCAGTGCAAATACTTTTAAATTCTTTCAGTATTTTGTTTGTAGATTTTGTTATGTGAAATATGCCATGCCATGATATGTTTGTTTCTAGGCTGGCTGCAATGGTAAATGGTATTAATCAAGTTGCTGCGCTCTTGGTTTTAGGTGCAAAATTTTATTTGCATTCTAAAACAATGGCAGACTGGCAGGATCGCCACGTAAATAATAAAACCACTTTTTTAAGTTAATTGCTTTATTATTTTATTTGCTTGTTACCTAACTGAGCACAACTGGGTGCTCGATCGAGAGGTAACTTGGTATTCCCACTGTTGAAGAATTGTTCCTTAATTTATAGGCAAATTATGCTGACGTAGTGTTCTAACAATATGTATGCTTACTATGTAAGTGTAGTGAGCATGGCTACATTCAGCAAGCATGCAGCGTCATCATATTTATGCTTGCAATCATTGTAGCTGAGCGAAATGCTTTGTGTGAAACTTGATACTTTTGTTTATGGCTTTAAATAAATGGAATGTGTTGAGTTCGTCGGAATGTAATCATGCTACAATATATATATATATATATATATATATATATATATATATATATATATATATATATATATATATATATATATATATATATATATATATATATATATATATATATATATATATATATATATATATATATATATATATATATATATATATATATATATATATATATATATATATATATATATATATATATATATATATATATATATATATATATATATATATATATATATATATATATATATATATATATATATATATATATATATATTGTAAATAATAAAACCACTTTTTTAAGTTAATTGCTTTATTATTTTATTTGCTTGTTACCTAACTGAGCACAACTGGGTGCTCGATCGAGAGGTAACTTGGTATTCCCACTGTTGAAGAATTGTTCCTTAATTTATAGGCAAATTATGCTGACGTAGTGTTCTAACAATATGTATGCTTACTATGTAAGTGTAGTGAGCATGGCTACATTCAGCAAGCATGCAGCGTCATCATATTTATGCTTGCAATCATTGTAGCTGAGCGAAATGCTTTGTGTGAAACTTGATACTTTTGTTTATGGCTTTAAATAAATGGAATGTGTTGAGTTCGTCGGAATGTAATCATGCTACAATATATATATATATGTATATATATATATATATATATATATATATATATATATATATATATATATATATATATATATATATATATATATATATATATATATATATATATATATATATATATATATATATATATATATATATATATATATATATATATATATATATATATATATATATATATATATATATATATATATATATATATATATATATATATATATATATATATATATATATATATATATATATATATATATATATATATATATATATATATATATATATATATATATATATATATATATATATATATATATATATATATATATATATATATATATATATATATATATATATATATATATATATATATATATATATATATATATATATATATATATATATATATATATATATATATATATATATATATATATATATATATATATATATATATATATATATATATATATATATATATATATATATATATATATATATATATATATATATATATATATATATATATATATATATATATATATATATATATATATATATATATATATATATATATATATATATATATATATATATATATATATATATATATATATATATATATATATATATATATATATATATATATATATATATATATATATATATATATATATATATATATATATATATATATATATATATATATATATATATATATATATATATATATATATATATATATATATATATATATATATATATATATATATTTGTATTCTTCTCTTGTGTGATATCATCAATTCTGGTAATGAAGAAATTTTTACAGGGAAGACTCAGAACTATTGATGATCGCAAGCTCAGCTCTTCAATAAATTAATGAGGATCGTTTGCTGAGTTTACTACAGAAGGCTGTACATTTGAAACCTCACAATATGAATTGATGGAAAGCCTTAATAAAAATATATTAATTTCTCATTTTTCATGAGTTGTGTTAATAATGACGATAATAATTTAGAAAATAGTTCATGGGAAAAATTCTCATTATCAATTCAATTTATTCAGGACATTTGGGAAATTAGTTTTTAACGAAAAAATCCAAATCATAAGTAAAAAGTTTATAAAATACAAATATATTTCAATAAGTACAATTATATCTATTCTATCTTAGTATGCATCAAAAGGCAAAGTGGTTTTATTAAATAAACCTAAATGTCTTTCAATTACCTCAAAAACCGACGTCTTTCGATTTTTGGTTCCCACTCATCTTCAGCAAGTGCAAAAAAAGAACTTCTTCCATACTTAATGTTTACTTTTATCGTATATTTAATCTTTATTTTAAACAAATAACAGCTTAACACAAGTACCCAAACTTAATTTATCACAAGTTAATTTAACACAAGTGTTGAAGCAAATGTTGCAACTTGTTTATAATTTATACTGTGTTATATTTAGTTTTCTAAATATGTTTTGAGAAATATTTTTAGTTTTAAAATTGTAAAAATTATTTTCTTTGTCTAAAATAAATCTCAAGATTGATCGCTCACATAATTTTAAAAGGTTATGGGCCCAGGCATCTAAGGAGAAAATAATTATAAAGAATAATTAAATTAATCAAGACATCAGATACATCAGAGGATTATTCAAGATTCAGGACAATGGAAGATTTTAAAATGGAGAAATTGCGTGGAGCAGACAATTGGTGTATATGGAAGTTCCAGATATGCATTATTTTAAAATCATTGGATCTTTGGAATATTGTAGATGGAAGAAAGCCGAGACCAAGTCAACAAATAGGAGCTGGAGATGCCGAAGCAGCGACGATACAACAACATACAGAAATTTGGGAGAAAAGCGACAATAAGGCTCAAAGAACAATTATAACCAGTGTGGATAACAGCATCCTGAAATATTTAATGTGCTGTAAGAATAGCAGTGATATGTGGAAGAAATTAATTGCGATTTATGAAGTGCAGTCAAATGTAAGCATTCATTTACTACAACAAAGGTTCTATCAACTTCAAAAGGATGCAGAAGACTCAATCAAAGCACACATCGCCAAGATTGAAGAATTAGCAGATCGATTGAAAAATCTTGGTGAGCCATTATCGGAAAAAATGATTATAACCAAGATTTTGATGACTTTGCCATCAAGTTATAACCATTTTGTGGCTGCTTGGGAAGGTGCATCGGAACATATGACCTATCATCGGGAGTGGTTTTCAACATTTTGAACTTTCGAAGAACCCTCAAGAATTAGAATTGGTGATGGATCTGTACTGAATGCTGTCGGAGAAGGAGATATTAATGCTTTGATGAAAACAAAATGTGGCTGGGAAGAAAAGTTTCTACAATATGTTTTATACATACCCAAGATTAAGGTAAATTTATTTTCGGCCACAACAGCTATGGACAAGGGATATCAAATGATGTCGGACAATATGTATTGTCAATTTATGCGGGATGGAAAAGTTGAAGCTATTGGTGAAAGAAAAGGAAATTTATTCGAAATGAATATGCGGATTTTGAAGAGCTCAAGCGATGCTTATATTGCCAATACAAATGTTAATACTTTAGAATTGTGGCACCAGAGGTTAGTCCATCAAAATATCAATCATGTCGAAAAGATTTTAAAAATTAATGATATTCCGTACGAATCTGATTCGAAGAAACTATGTGAAGGATGTTGCAAAGGAAAACAACATAAAAATCCTTACATTTCAAGTGAAAATCGATCAAAAGTATGTGGAGAAGTTATTCATGCTGATGTTTGTGGCATTATGGAGGAACCTTCAATAAATTTTTCAAAATATTTTCTTTTGCTGAAAGACGATTTTTCAAGATTCAAATGGATTTACTTCTTAAGGTATAAAAATGATGCAATTGAAAGAATACAGGAATTCATTAACCTCCTGAAAAACCAAAATGTCCACATTAAAATTTTTCGAACAGACAATGGAAAGGAATTTATCAATAATTCAGTTAAAAGGTGTTTCCAAGTTAATGGTATTCAACATCAAAAATCAGTTGAATATACTCCGGAGCAAAATTGAGTAATTGAACGAGAAATAAGGACTGTGCTTGAACTAGCAAGAAGTTCATTACTAGCATAGAATCTTCCTAAGAAGCTTTGGGCTGAAGCAGTAAATCTAGTAGTATATGTTTTGAATCGTACTGGCCCAAGCTCAATCAAAGACAAAACACCCTAGGAGCTGTGGTACAACAAAATTCCTGAAATACAACATTTGAAAGTTTTGGTTGTGAAATTTTTGTGCACATACCAAAAGTTAAAAGGAAGAAATGGGATTCAAAGAGCAAGAAAGGAGTCTTCGTAGGATTCGATAATGATGTGAAAGGATATCGTATATATTTTGAGAAAACCAACAAAGTTGAAATCTTCAGAGATGTTATTTTTGGTGATGAACTTCAAGTAGGTCTACAAGATGATAGTCAGACAGTTCAAGAAATTGTACATTTCCGATTCCTCGATCAATACCCCGTTTTACCTACTAATCAAGCTGAAATAACTGAAGAAGGTAGAAGAACGGAAGGTAATGAAAGTGACGAGTTGAATTCTATTAGAGATGGAATAGAAGTTTCAAGGCATGAGGAATTTCCGGGACATAACCCAATTAATGTTGATGAGAAGGAGACAAGGAATACCAAAACAAAATACAATTTACGACAAAATCCAATCAAGAAAGGCCCCGATATTAATGAAATGTTTGTTTCAATAATTGATGAAGATGACCCTATAACTTATGAAGATGCTATGAAGTCACGAAATGCTATCAAGTGGAAGGAAGCCATGGATGATGAATATAATTTTAAAAACATTAAACATTAAAACCGCATTTTTATATGGAGAACTAAAGGAAGAATTATATATGCGTCAACCTATCGAATATGAAAAAGATACAAATAAGATGTGTAAATTAAAGCGTAGTTTGTACGGTCTTAAACAGGCTCCAAGATACTTTAATTTGAAATTTTGCAAAATACTAAAAGAGTTTGGAATGGAAGTTAGCAAATGGGATTCATGTGTTTTTATAAAAGACCACGCAGAATCAAAATTGATCTTGGCAATTTACGTTGACGATGGACTTTTAGTATATAATGATGAACAGTTAGCATATAAATTAATACGGCATTTAGAAGACCATTTTGAAATGAAAGAATGCAAAATTAGTAAATTTCTAGGATTTGAAATTAAGATTCTAGAAAATGGATCAATACTTCTACACCAGCAACAATATATCGTGAAACTTTTGAAGAAATTTAACATGTTTGAATGTAATACAGTTGCTACACCAATGGAATAAAGTTGGGCTTGCCAAGAATTCAGTAAAGAAGAAAACAAAATTTTCCATATAAAGAATTGGTTGGATCACTATTATATTTAGCTGTTTTAACCCGTCCGGACATATCGTATTCAGTTGGAGTACTTAGCAGATATATGCAAAGTCCCTGCCAAATTCAAGTTACTGCTGCAAAGAGATTATTAAGATACCTCAAGAGTACAATTAATTGTGGATTAATTTACTATAAGCAAACGGAATACATCATAAAAACATTCTCAGATTCTGACATTGCTGGTGATAAGGCAAATCGAAAATCAACTTCAGGTATGGTTACGTGTTTTGGTGATTTCACAGTTTCTTGGAGATCACAACAACAACGTACAGTAGCCCTTTCAACTACTGAAGCAGAATATATAGCAGCATCTGTAGCAGTGAAAGATTTAATATGGATCAAGAGTTTTTCAAAGGATATTTGTAATAAAATTGAGAAATGTGAACTCTACTTGGATAATCAAAGTGCAATTAAATTAATTAAAAATCCATAATTCCACAAGAGAACTAAACATATTGATATTAGATATCATTTCATCAGAGAGAAATATGATCAAGAAGAATACCAGCTGAATTATGTACGTAGCAAGGATCAAAAGGCCGACATTTTAACTAAGCCTCTTCCAAAACCACAGTTTGAGAATTTGAGAAAATGTTTAAATATTGATTCTTGTAATTCTGATTTTCTGTAAATTTAACTTTCTTGTGTTTAGAAACTATTTTGAAATTATTCATGCATTGCAACATTAAGGGGGAATGTTGAAGTAAATGTTGCAACTCGTTTATAATTTATACTGTGTTATATTTAGTTTTCTAAATATGTTTTGAGAAATATTTTTAGTTTTCTCTGTCTAAAATAAATCTCAAGATTGATCACTCACATAATTTTAAAAACAAGTACCCAAAAAAAATCAGCTGGCAGTGGAATTTTTCTATTATTTCTGTCAAAAATATATCTGTTAAGACCTCCTGCGTAAATTAGTACACAAACATAACAATATGGCGCAAGGTCACGCATAGTGTACGACGTGATGTAAACTAATTATTAAAAAAAGTCGTCGAATGACTTTGCCGTGCAGTGAATTCAGAGTATCCTATATAATTACCCCGGGTGCTGAATATCTCTTTAATCGACGCTAAAGCATTTTCTTTCGCCAGCTATGCCAAAAGTACTCTGCTCTACCTCTTAACAAATTAATAAAAGCACTTTCAAATCGTGTTGTTACGTATGCACAAAGGTAGGAAACAATTTAATTTCTTGGTGTTTCACTAATACTTTTACACGATTTAATAATAACACGGCGCAACAAGATTTTCCTCCAAAAACCAGATAGTGATTTTCTATAGGTTTCTATAGGATTTTCTATAGGATTTTCTATAGGAAATCCGCTGATTCCGAAAATGTTGTTAGTTTTCTAGTTGCGGCTTTAGTTTTCGAGATATCAACAAAAAACCGTTTTTTTGGTATTTCGAAAACTTAGATTTATATAATTAACTGTGGCTTCCTAATTTTTGAATTTTTTAATAAAAACCGACCATGGAAGTAAAGTCAATTTTCCAACAAAAATTTTAAGACTACGTTTGTTAAAATCAGCTAAGGAATGCCAATTCTATCGCAAAAAGAAGTCAGAAAAAAATTAATTTTTTTCGATTTTTTGAAAAAATATTGAAATCATCAATCCAAATAAGTTATAAAACGTATCCCTCCTAGTTTTTTCCTATCTCATCTCGTTTTTAAGCTATCGCCATTTATCCAAAAAACATTTTTTTAAATCATACTGAATATAACGGATATAATGAGAGTAATCAACCGCAGCTCCTTTATTTCTAATTTAACAGGAAAAATTCTAGGTGTGCAAAGACAGGTAATCCTTTAATAAAGATTTCAAGACTTATTTTGAAAAAATCGGTTGTAAAATGTTACCTCGGGAATTGAATTTTTGTCAATTTTTTATGTTTATATTGACTTTTATTCCGTTGAAAAACTTTTTTCAAATGAGATAATATTTTTTTGTTTTATATATGTAATAATTTTATTAAAAACATTTTTGACCTTAATGTGTTATAAATAAATAATATATACACTTATTTTTAGAAAAACTAAAAATATGAAATTGTTCATATAATACTTTTTTTGATTTTAGAGTAGGTATCTTAAAGATGCCAATTTCTTAAGATATTTTTTATATATTTAATATTTGTAATAATAAACTAATAATGTTTATTTTTATTTTAATTATTATTTCTCTTCTCTTATTTGCGGTCCAACGAATATGCCTTCTCATCGCGTTTTTAAGCTATCGCCATTTATCCAAGAAAACATTTTTTTAAATCATACTGAATATAACGGATATAATGAGAGTAATCAACCGCAGCTCCTTTATTTCTAATTTAACAGGAAAAATTCTAGGTGTGCAATGACAGGTAATCCTTTAATAAAGATTTCAAGACTTATTTTGAAAAAATCGGTTGTAAACTGTTACCTCGGGAATTGAATTTTTGTCAATTTTTTATGTTTATATTGACTTTTATTCCGTTGAAAAACTTTTTTCAAATGAGATAATATTTTTTTGTTTTATATATGTAATAATTTTATTAAAAACATTTTTGACCTTAATGTGTTATAAATAAATAATATATACACTTATTTTTAGAAAAACTAAAAATATGAAATTGTTCATATAATACTTTTTTTGATTTTAGAGTAGGTATCTTAAAGATGCCAATTTCTTAAGATATTTTTTATATATTTAATATTTGTAATAATAAACTAATAATGTTTATTTTTATTTTAATTATTATTTCTCTTCTCTTATTTGCGGTCCAACGAATATGCCTTCCTTTAATTTCGCGTATGATATTTTAGGAAGGATTTTGCATATATACTTAAATGCTTCACTCTCCTTACTTAAGGCTTTCACAAAGTTCTTCATCAGTCCAAGTTTTATATGAAGTGGAGGCAAAATTACCATATCCGGCAGCACTAGTGGTTTATTTTTCACATTATAGTGGTTGGTTTGGTAGCCGGTTCTTGTTGGCCAATATTGACGAGTAAAATTATTTTCTCTGTCGCGACTATCCCACAGGAACAAGAAACAGCAGTATTTTGTGTACCCACTTTGTAGTCAGTATAATATATATGGCATATTGAAATATTGAAATTTTGCAAAATACTAAAAGAGTTTGGAATGGAAGTTAGCAAATGGGATTCATGTGTTTTTATAACAGACCACGCAGAATCAAAATTGATCTTGGCAATTTACGTTGACGATGGACTTTTAGTATATAATGATGAACAGTTAGCATATAAATTAATACGGCATTTAGAAGACCATTTTGAAATGAAAGAATGCAAAATTAGTAAATTTCTAGGATTTGAAATTAAGATTCTAGAAAATGGATCAATACTTCTACACCAGCAACAATATATCGTGAAACTTTTGAAGAAATTTAACATGTTTGAATGTAATACAGTTGCTACACCAATGGAATAAAGTTGGGCTTGCCAAGAATTCAGTAAAGAAGAAAACAAAATTTTCCATATAAAGAATTGGTTGGATCACTATTATATTTAGCTGTTTTAACCCGTCCGGACATATCGTATTCAGTTGGAGTACTTAGCAGATATATGCAAAGTCCCTGCCAAATTCAAGTTACTGCTGCAAAGAGATTATTAAGATACCTCAAGAGTACAATTAATTGTGGATTAATTTACTATAAGCAAACGGAATACATCATAAAAACATTCTCAGATTCTGACATTGCTGGTGATAAGGCAAATCGAAAATCAACTTCAGGTATGGTTACGTGTTTTGGTGATTTCACAGTTTCTTGGAGATCACAACAACAACGTACAGTAGCCCTTTCAACTACTGAAGCAGAATATATAGCAGCATCTGAAGCAGTGAAAGATTTAATATGGATCAAGAGTTTTTCAAAGGATATTTGTAATAAAATTGAGAAATGTGAACTCTACTTGGATAATCAAAGTGCAATTAAATTAATTAAAAATCCATAATTCCACAAGAGAACTAAACATATTGATATTAGATATCATTTCATCAGAGAGAAATATGATCAAGAAGAATACCAGCTGAATTATGTACGTAGCAAGGATCAAAAGGCCGACATTTTAACTAAGCCTCTTCCAAAACCACAGTTTGAGAATTTGAGAAAATGTTTAAATATTGATTCTTGTAATTCTGATTTTCTGTAAATTTAACTTTCTTGTGTTTAGAAACTATTTTGAAATTATTCATGCATTGCAACATTAAGGGGGAATGTTGAAGTAAATGTTGCAACTCGTTTATAATTTATACTGTGTTATATTTAGTTTTCTAAATATGTTTTGAGAAATATTTTTAGTTTTAAAATTGTAAAAATTATTTTCTCTGTCTAAAATAAATCTCAAGATTGATCACTCACATAATTTTAAAAACAAGTACCCAAAAAAAATCAGCTGGCAGTGGAATTTTTCTATTATTTCTGTCAAAAATATATCTGTTAAGACCTCCTGCGTAAATTAGTACACAAACATAACAATATGGCGCAAGGTCACGCATAGTGTACGACGTGATGTAAACTAATTATTAAAAAAAGTCGTCGAATGACTTTGCCGTGCAGTGAATTCAGAGTATCCTATATAATTACCCCGGGTGCTGAATATCTCTTTAATCGACGCTAAAGCATTTTCTTTCGCCAGCTATGCCAAAAGTACTCTGCTCTACCTCTTAACAAATTAATAAAAGCACTTTCAAATCGTGTTGTTACGTATGCACAAAGGTAGGAAACAATTTAATTTCTTGGTGTTTCACTAATACTTTTACACGATTTAATGATAACACGGCGCAACAAGATTTTCCTCCAAAAACCAGATAGTGATTTTTCTTTCTTTAGTTTTCGAGATATCAACAAAAAACCGTTTTTTTGGTATTTCGAAAACTTAGATTTATATAATTAACTGTGGCTTCCTAATTTTTGAATTTTTTAATAAAAACCGACCATGGAAGTAAAGTCAATTTTCCAACAAAAATTTTAAGACTACGTTTGTTAAAATCAGCTAAGGAATGCCAATTCTATCGCAAAAAGAAGTCAGAAAAAAATTAATTTTTTTCGATTTTTTGAAAAAATATTGAAATCATCAATCCAAATAAGTTATAAAACGTATCCCTCCAAAAATGAAAACTCAAGTTTCTAAAGTGAAATTTTATGCGGTTTTCAAAAATGCTATCTCATCTCGTTTTTAAGCTATCGCCATTTATCCAAAAAAACATTTTTTTAAATCATACTGAATATAACGGATATAATGAGAGTAATCAACCGCAGCTCCTTTATTTCTAATTTAACAGGAAAAATTCTAGGTGTGCAATGACAGGTAATCCTTTAATAAAGATTTCAAGACTTATTTTGAAAAAATCGGTTGTAAAATGTTACCTCGGGAATTGAATTTTTGTCAATTTTTTATGTTTATATTGACTTTTATTCCGTTGAAAAACTTTTTTCAAATGAGATAATATTTTTTTGTTTTATATATGTAATAATTTTATTAAAAACATTTTTGACCTTAATGTGTTATAAATAAATAATATATACACTTATTTTTAGAAAAACTAAAAATATGAAATTGTTCATATAATACTTTTTTTGATTTTAGAGTAGGTATCTTAAAGATGCCAATTTCTTAAGATATTTTTTATATATTTAATATTTGTAATAATAAACTAATAATGTTTATTTTTATTTTAATTATTATTTCTCTTCTCTTATTTGCGGTCCAACGAATATGCCTTCTCATCTCGTTTTTAAGCTATTGCCATTTATCCAAGAAAACATTTTTTTAAATCATACTGAATATAACGGATATAATGAGAGTAATCAACCGCAGCTCCTTTATTTCTAATTTAACAGGAAAAATTATAGGTGTGCAATGACAGGTAATCAATCCTTTAATAAAGATTTCAAGACTTATTTTGAAAAAATCGGTTGTAAACTGTTACCTCGGGAATTGAATTTTTGTCAATTTTTTATGTTTATATTGACTTTTATTCCGTTGAAAAACTTTTTTCAAATGAGATAATATTTTTTTGTTTTATATATGTAATAATTTTATTAAAAACATTTTTGACCTTAATGTGTTATAAATAAATAATATATACACTTATTTTTAGAAAAACTAAAAATATGAAATTGTTCATATAATACTTTTTTTGATTTTAGAGTAGGTATCTTAAAGATGCCAATTTCTTAAGATATTTTTTATATATTTAATATTTGTAATAATAAACTAATAATGTTTATTTTTATTTTAATTATTATTTCTCTTCTCTTATTTGCGGTCCAACGAATATGCCTTCCTTTAATTTCGCGTATGATATTTTAGGAAGGATTTTGCATATATACTTAAATGCTTCACTCTCCTTACTTAAGGCTTTCACAAAGTTCTTCATCAGTCCAAGTTTTATATGAAGTGGAGGCAAAATTACCATATCCGGCAGCACTAGTGGTTTATTTTTCACATTATAGTGGTTGGTTTGGTAGCCGGTTCTTGTTGGCCAATATTGACGAGTAAAATTATTTTCTCTGTCGCGACTATCCCACAGGAACAAGAAACAGCAGTATTTTGTGTACCCACTTTGTAGTCAGTATAATATATATGGCATATTGAAATATTGAAATTTTGCAAAATACTAAAAGAGTTTGGAATGGAAGTTAGCAAATGGGATTCATGTGTTTTTATAACAGACCACGCAGAATCAAAATTGATCTTGGCAATTTACGTTGACGATGGACTTTTAGTATATAATGATGAACAGTTAGCATATAAATTAATACGGCATTTAGAAGACCATTTTGAAATGAAAGAATGCAAAATTAGTAAATTTCTAGGATTTGAAATTAAGATTCTAGAAAATGGATCAATACTTCTACACCAGCAACAATATATCGTGAAACTTTTGAAGAAATTTAACATGTTTGAATGTAATACAGTTGCTACACCAATGGAATAAAGTTGGGCTTGCCAAGAATTCAGTAAAGAAGAAAACAAAATTTTCCATATAAAGAATTGGTTGGATCACTATTATATTTAGCTGTTTTAACCCGTCCGGACATATCGTATTCAGTTGGAGTACTTAGCAGATATATGCAAAGTCCCTGCCAAATTCAAGTTACTGCTGCAAAGAGATTATTAAGATACCTCAAGAGTACAATTAATTGTGGATTAATTTACTATAAGCAAACGGAATACATCATAAAAACATTCTCAGATTCTGACATTGCTGGTGATAAGGCAAATCGAAAATCAACTTCAGGTATGGTTACGTGTTTTGGTGATTTCACAGTTTCTTGGAGATCACAACAACAACGTACAGTAGCCCTTTCAACTACTGAAGCAGAATATATAGCAGCATCTGTAGCAGTGAAAGATTTAATATGGATCAAGAGTTTTTCAAAGGATATTTGTAATAAAATTGAGAAATGTGAACTCTACTTGGATAATCAAAGTGCAATTAAATTAATTAAAAATCCATAATTCCACAAGAGAACTAAACATATTGATATTAGATATCATTTCATCAGAGAGAAATATGATCAAGAAGAATACCAGCTGAATTATGTACGTAGCAAGGATCAAAAGGCCGACATTTTAACTAAGCCTCTTCCAAAACCACAGTTTGAGAATTTGAGAAAATGTTTAAATATTGATTCTTGTAATTCTGATTTTCTGTAAATTTAACTTTCTTGTGTTTAGAAACTATTTTGAAATTATTCATGCATTGCAACATTAAGGGGGAATGTTGAAGTAAATGTTGCAACTCGTTTATAATTTATACTGTGTTATATTTAGTTTTCTAAATATGTTTTGAGAAATATTTTTAGTTTTAAAATTGTAAAAATTATTTTCTCTGTCTAAAATAAATCTCAAGATTGATCACTCACATAATTTTAAAAACAAGTACCCAAAAAAAATCAGCTGGCAGTGGAATTTTTCTATTATTTCTGTCAAAAATATATCTGTTAAGACCTCCTGCGTAAATTAGTACACAAACATAACAATATGGCGCAAGGTCACGCATAGTGTACGACGTGATGTAAACTAATTATTAAAAAAAGTCGTCGAATGACTTTGCCGTGCAGTGAATTCAGAGTATCCTATATAATTACCCCGGGTGCTGAATATCTCTTTAATCGACGCTAAAGCATTTTCTTTCGCCAGCTATGCCAAAAGTACTCTGCTCTACCTCTTAACAAATTAATAAAAGCACTTTCAAATCGTGTTGTTACGTATGCACAAAGGTAGGAAACAATTTAATTTCTTGGTGTTTCACTAATACTTTTACACGATTTAATAATAACACGGCGCAACAAGATTTTCCTCCAAAAACCAGATAGTGATTTTCTATAGGAAAATTTTCCGCTGATTCCGAAAATATTGTTAGTTTTCTAGTTGCGGCTTTAGTTTTCGAGATATCAACAAAAAACCGTTTTTTTGGTATTTCGAAAACTTAGATTTATATAATTAACTGTGGCTTCCTAATTTTTGAATTTTTTAATAAAAACCGACCATGGAAGTAAAGTCAATTTTCCAACAAAAATTTTAAGACTACGTTTGTTAAAATCAGCTAAGGAATGCCAATTCTATCGCAAAAAGAAGTCAGAAAAAAATTAATTTTTTTCGATTTTTTGAAAAAATATTGAAATCATCAATCCAAATAAGTTATAAAACGTATCCCTCCAAAAATGAAAACTCAAGTTTCTAAAGTGAAATTTTATGCGGTTTTCAAAAATGCTATCTTATCTCGTTTTTAAGCTATCGCCATTTATCCAAAAAAACATTTTTTTAAATCATACTGAATATAACGGATATAATGAGAGTAATCAACCGCAGCTCCTTTATTTCTAATTTAACAGGAAAAATTCTAGGTGTGCAATGACAGGTAATCCTTTAATAAAGATTTCAAGACTTATTTTGAAAAAATCGGTTGTAAAATGTTACCTCGGGAATTGAATTTTTGTCAATTTTTTATGTTTATATTGACTTTTATTCCGTTGAAAAACTTTTTTCAAATGAGATAATATTTTTTTGTTTTATATATGTAATAATTTTATTAAAAACATTTTTGACCTTAATGTGTTATAAATAAATAATATATACACTTATTTTTAGAAAAACTAAAAATATGAAATTGTTCATATAATACTTTTTTTGATTTTAGAGTAGGTATCTTAAAGATGCCAATTTCTTAAGATATTTTTTATATATTTAATATTTGTAATAATAAACTAATAATGTTTATTTTTATTTTAATTATTATTTCTCTTCTCTTATTTGCGGTCCAACGAATATGCCTTCCTTTAATTTCGCGTATGATATTTTAGGAAGGATTTTGCATATATACTTAAATGCTTCACTCTCCTTACTTAAGGCTTTCACAAAGTTCTTCATCAGTCCAAGTTTTATATGAAGTGGAGGCAAAATTACCATATCCGGCAGCACTAGTGGTTTATTTTTCACATTATAGTGGTTGGTTTGGTAGCCGGTTCTTGTTGGCCAATATTGACGAGTAAAATTATTTTCTCTGTCGCGACTATCCCACAGGAACAAGAAACAGCAGTATTTTGTGTACCCACTTTGTAGTCAGTATAATATATATGGCATATTGAAATATTGAAATTTTGCAAAATACTAAAAGAGTTTGGAATGGAAGTTAGCAAATGGGATTCATGTGTTTTTATAACAGACCACGCAGAATCAAAATTGATCTTGGCAATTTACGTTGACGATGGACTTTTAGTATATAATGATGAACAGTTAGCATATAAATTAATACGGCATTTAGAAGACCATTTTGAAATGAAAGAATGCAAAATTAGTAAATTTCTAGGATTTGAAATTAAGATTCTAGAAAATGGATCAATACTTCTACACCAGCAACAATATATCGTGAAACTTTTGAAGAAATTTAACATGTTTGAATGTAATACAGTTGCTACACCAATGGAATAAAGTTGGGCTTGCCAAGAATTCAGTAAAGAAGAAAACAAAATTTTCCATATAAAGAATTGGTTGGATCACTATTATATTTAGCTGTTTTAACCCGTCCGGACATATCGTATTCAGTTGGAGTACTTAGCAGATATATGCAAAGTCCCTGCCAAATTCAAGTTACTGCTGCAAAGAGATTATTAAGATACCTCAAGAGTACAATTAATTGTGGATTAATTTACTATAAGCAAACGGAATACATCATAAAAACATTCTCAGATTCTGACATTGCTGGTGATAAGGCAAATCGAAAATCAACTTCAGGTATGGTTACGTGTTTTGGTGATTTCACAGTTTCTTGGAGATCACAACAACAACGTACAGTAGCCCTTTCAACTACTGAAGCAGAATATATAGCAGCATCTGAAGCAGTGATATCATTTCATCAGAGAGAAATATGATCAAGAAGAATACCAGCTGAATTATGTACGTAGCAAGGATCAAAAGGCCGACATTTTAACTAAGCCTCTTCCAAAACCACAGTTTGAGAATTTGAGAAAATGTTTAAATATTGATTCTTGTAATTCTGATTTTCTGTAAATTTAACTTTCTTGTGTTTAGAAACTATTTTGAAATTATTCATGCATTGCAACATTAAGGGGGAATGTTGAAGTAAATGTTGCAACTCGTTTATAATTTATACTGTGTTATATTTAGTTTTCTAAATATGTTTTGAGAAATATTTTTAGTTTTAAAATTGTAAAAATTATTTTCTCTGTCTAAAATAAATCTCAAGATTGATCACTCACATAATTTTAAAAACAAGTACCCAAAAAAATCAGCTGGCAGTGGAATTTTTCTATTATTTCTGTCAAAAATATATCTGTTAAGACCTCCTGCGTAAATTAGTACACAAACATAACAATATGGCGCAAGGTCACGCATAGTGTACGACGTGATGTAAACTAATTATTAAAAAAAGTCGTCGAATGACTTTGCCGTGCAGTGAATTCAGAGTATCCTATATAATTACCCCGGGTGCTGAATATCTCTTTAATCGACGCTAAAGCATTTTCTTTCGCCAGCTATGCCAAAAGTACTCTGCTCTACCTCTTAACAAATTAATAAAAGCACTTTCAAATCGTGTTGTTACGTATGCACAAAGGTAGGAAACAATTTAATTTCTTGGTGTTTCACTAATACTTTTACACGATTTAATAATAACACGGCGCAACAAGATTTTCCTCCAAAAACCAGATAGTGATTTTCTATAGGAAAATTTTCCGGTGATTCCGAAAATGTTGTTAGTTTTCTAGTTGCGGCTTAGTTTTCGAGATATCAACAAAAAACCGTTTTTTTGGTATTTCGAAAACTTAGATTTATATAATTAACTGTGGCTTCCTAATTTTTGAATTTTTAATAAAAACCGACCATGGAAGTAAAGTCAATTTTCCAACAAAAATTTTAAGACTACGTTTGTTAAAATCAGCTAAGGAATGCCAATTCTATCGCAAAAAGAAGTCAGAAAAAATTAATTTTTTTCGATTTTTTGAAAAAATATTGAAATCATCAATCCAAATAAGTTATAAAACGTATCCCTCCAAAAATGAAAACTCAAGTTTCTAAAGTGAAATTTTATGCGGTTTTCAAAAATGCTATTAGTTTTTTCCTATCTCATCTCGTTTTTAAGCTATCGCCATTTATCCAAAAAAACATTTTTTTAAATCATACTGAATATAACGGATATAATGAGAGTAATCAACCGCAGCTCCTTTATTTCTAATTTAACAGGAAAAATTCTAGGTGTGCAATGACAGGTAATCCTTTAATAAAGATTTCAAGACTTATTTTGAAAAAATCGGTTGTAAAATGTTACCTCGGGAATTGAATTTTTGTCAACTTTTTATGTTTATATTGACTTTTATTCCGTTGAAAAACTTTTTTCAAATGAGATAATATTTTTTTGTTTTATATATGTAATAATTTTATTAAAAACATTTTTGACCTTAATGTGTTATAAATAAATAATATATACACTTATTTTTAGAAAAACTAAAAATATGAAATTGTTCATATAATACTTTTTTTGATTTTAGAGTAGGTATCTTAAAGATGCCAATTTCTTAAGATATTTTTTATATATTTAATATTTGTAATAATAAACTAATAATGTTTATTTTTATTTTAATTATTATTTCTCTTCTCTTATTTGCGGTCCAACGAATATGCCTTCTCATCTCGTTTTTAAGCTATCGCCATTTATCCAAGAAAACATTTTTTTAAATCATACTGAATATAACGGATATAATGAGAGTAATCAACCGCAGCTCCTTTATTTCTAATTTAACAGGAAAAATTCTAGGTGTGCAATGACAGGTAATCCTTTAATAAAGATTTCAAGACTTATTTTGAAAAAATCGGTTGTAAACTGTTACCTCGGGAATTGAATTTTTGTCAATTTTTTATGTTTATATTGACTTTTATTCCGTTGAAAAACTTTTTTCAAATGAGATAATATTTTTTTGTTTTATATATGTAATAATTTTATTAAAAACATTTTTGACCTTAATGTGTTATAAATAAATAATATATACACTTATTTTTAGAAAAACTAAAAATATGAAATTGTTCATATAATACTTTTTTTGATTTTAGAGTAGGTATCTTAAAGATGCCAATTTCTTAAGATATTTTTTATATATTTAATATTTGTAATAATAAACTAATAATGTTTATTTTTATTTTAATTATTAATTCTCTTCTCTTATTTGCGGTCCAACGAATATGCCTTCCTTTAATTTCGCGTATGATATTTTAGGAAGGATTTTGCATATATACTTAAATGCTTCACTCTCCTTACTTAAGGCTTTCACAAAGTTCTTCATCAGTCCAAGTTTTATATGAAGTGGAGGCAAAATTACCATATCCGGCAGCACTAGTGGTTTATTTTTCACATTATAGTGGTTGGTTTGGTTCCTATCTCATCTCGTTTTTAAGCTATCGCCATTTATCCAAAAAAACATTTTTTTAAATCATACTGAATATAACGGATATAATGAGAGTAATCAACCGCAGCTCCTTTATTTCTAATTTAACAGGAAAAATTCTAGGTGTGCAATGACAGGTAATCCTTTAATAAAGATTTCAAGAATTATTTTGAAAAAATCGGTTGTAAACTGTTACCTCGGGAATTGAATTTTTGTCAATTTTTTATGTTTATATTGACTTTTATTCCGTTGAAAAACTTTTTTCAAATGAGATAATATTTTTTTGTTTTATATATGTAATAATTTTATTAAAAACATTTTTGACCTTAATGTGTTATAAATAAATAATATATACACTTATTTTTAGAAAAACTAAAAATATGAAATTGTTCATATAATACTTTTTTTGATTTTAGAGTAGGTATCTTAAAGATGCCAATTTCTTAAGATATTTTTTATATATTTAATATTTGTAATAATAAACTAATAATGTTTATTTTTATTTTAATTATTATTTCTCTTCTCTTATTTGCGGTCCAACGAATATGCCTTCTCATCTCGTTTTTAAGCTATCGCCATTTATCCAAGAAAACATTTTTTTAAATCATACTGAATATAACGGATATAATGAGAGTAATCAACCGCAGCTCCTTTATTTCTAATTTAACAGGAAAAATTCTAGGTGTGCAATGACAGGTAATCCTTTAATAAAGATTTCAAGACTTATTTTGAAAAAATCGGTTGTAAACTGTTACCTCGGGAATTGAATTTTTGTCAATTTTTTATGTTTATATTGACTTTTATTCCGTTGAAAAACTTTTTTCAAATGAGATAATATTTTTTTGTTTTATATATGTAATAATTTTATTAAAAACATTTTTGACCTTAATGTGTTATAAATAAATAATATATACACTTATTTTTAGAAAAACTAAAAATATGAAATTGTTCATATAATACTTTTTTTGATTTTAGAGTAGGTATCTTAAAGATGCCAATTTCTTAAGATATTTTTTATATATTTAATATTTGTAATAATAAACTAATAATGTTTATTTTTATTTTAATTATTAATTCTCTTCTCTTATTTGCGGTCCAACGAATATGCCTTCCTTTAATTTCGCGTATGATATTTTAGGAAGGATTTTGCATATATACTTAAATGCTTCACTCTCCTTACTTAAGGCTTTCACAAAGTTCTTCATCAGTCCAAGTTTTATATGAAGTGGAGGCAAAATTACCATATCCGGCAGCACTAGTGGTTTATTTTTCACATTATAGTGGTTGGTTTGGTAGCCGGTTCTTGTTGGCCAATATTGACGAGTAAAATTATTTTCTCTGTCGCGACTATCCCACAGGAACAAGAAACAGCAGTATTTTGTGTACCCACTTTGTAGTCAGTATAATATATATGGCATATTGAAATATTGAAATTTTGCAAAATACTAAAAGAGTTTGGAATGGAAGTTAGCAAATGGGATTCATGTGTTTTTATAACAGACCACGCAGAATCAAAATTGATCTTGGCAATTTACGTTGACGATGGACTTTTAGTATATAATGATGAACAGTTAGCATATAAATTAATACGGCATTTAGAAGACCATTTTGAAATGAAAGAATGCAAAATTAGTAAATTTCTAGGATTTGAAATTAAGATTCTAGAAAATGGATCAATACTTCTACACCAGCAACAATATATCGTGAAACTTTTGAAGAAATTTAACATGTTTGAATGTAATACAGTTGCTACACCAATGGAATAAAGTTGGGCTTGCCAAGAATTCAGTAAAGAAGAAAACAAAATTTTCCATATAAAGAATTGGTTGGATCACTATTATATTTAGCTGTTTTAACCCGTCCGGACATATCGTATTCAGTTGGAGTACTTAGCAGATATATGCAAAGTCCCTGCCAAATTCAAGTTACTGCTGCAAAGAGATTATTAAGATACCTCAAGAGTACAATTAATTGTGGATTAATTTACTATAAGCAAACGGAATACATCATAAAAACATTCTCAGATTCTGACATTGCTGGTGATAAGGCAAATCGAAAATCAACTTCAGGTATGGTTACGTGTTTTGGTGATTTCACAGTTTCTTGGAGATCACAACAACAACGTACAGTAGCCCTTTCAACTACTGAAGCAGAATATATAGCAGCATCTGAAGCAGTGATATCATTTCATCAGAGAGAAATATGATCAAGAAGAATACCAGCTGAATTATGTACGTAGGAAGGATCAAAAGGCCGACATTTTAAGTAAGCCTCTTCCAAAACCACAGTTTGAGAATTTGAGAAAATGTTTAAATATTGATTCTTGTAATTCTGATTTTCTGTAAATTTAACTTTCTTGTGTTTAGAAACTATTTTGAAATTATTCATGCATTGCAACATTAAGGGGGAATGTTGAAGTAAATGTTGCAACTCGTTTATAATTTATACTGTGTTATATTTAGTTTTCTAAATATGTTTTGAGAAATATTTTTAGTTTTAAAATTGTAAAAATTATTTTCTCTGTCTAAAATAAATCTCAAGATTGATCACTCACATAATTTTAAAAACAAGTACCCAAAAAAAATCAGCTGGCAGTGGAATTTTTCTATTATTTCTGTCAAAAATATATCTGTTAAGACCTCCTGCGTAAATTAGTACACAAACATAACAATATGGCGCAAGGTCACGCATAGTGTACGACGTGATGTAAACTAATTATTAAAAAAAGGCGTCGAATGACTTTGCCGTGCAGTGAATTCAGAGTATCCTATATAATTACCCCGGGTGCTGAATATCTCTTTAATCGACACTAAAGCATTTTCTTTCACCAGCTATGCCAAAAGTACTCTGCTCTACCTCTTAACAAATTAATAAAAGCACTTTCAAATCGTGTTGTTACGTATGCACAAAGGTAGGAAACAATTTAATTTCTTGGTGTTTCACTAATACTTTTACACGATTTAATAATAACACGGCGCAACAAGATTTTCCTCCAAAAACCAGATAGTGATTTTCTTTAGGAAAATTTTCCGCTGATTCCGAAAATGTTGTTAGTTTTCTAGTTGCGGCTTTAGTTTTCGAGATATCAACAAAAAACCGTTTTTTTGGTATTTCGAAAACTTAGATTTATATAATTAGCTGTGGCTTCCTAATTTTTGAATTTTTTAATAAAAACCGACCATGGAAGTAAAGTCAATTTTCCAACAAAAATTTTAAGACTACGTTTGTTAAAATCAGCTAAGGAATGCCAATTCTATCGCAAAAAGAAGTCAGAAAAAAATTAATTTTTTTCGATTTTTTGAAAAAATATTGAAATCATCAATCCAAATAAGTTATAAAACGTATCCCTCCTAGTTTTTTCCTATCTCATCTCGTTTTTAAGCTATCGCCATTTATCCAAAAAACATTTTTTTAAATCATACTGAATATAACGGATATAATGAGAGTAATCAACCGCAGCTCCTTTATTTCTAATTTAACAGGAAAAATTCTAGGTGTGCAAAGACAGGTAATCCTTTAATAAAGATTTCAAGACTTATTTTGAAAAAATCGGTTGTAAAATGTTACCTCGGGAATTGAATTTTTGTCAATTTTTTATGTTTATATTGACTTTTATTCCGTTGAAAAACTTTTTTCAAATGAGATAATATTTTTTTGTTTTATATATGTAATAATTTTATTAAAAACATTTTTGACCTTAATGTGTTATAAATAAATAATATATACACTTATTTTTAGAAAAACTAAAAATATGAAATTGTTCATATAATACTTTTTTTGATTTTAGAGTAGGTATCTTAAAGATGCCAATTTCTTAAGATATTTTTTATATATTTAATATTTGTAATAATAAACTAATAATGTTTATTTTTATTTTAATTATTATTTCTCTTCTCTTATTTGCGGTCCAACGAATATGCCTTCCTTTAATTTCGCGTATGATATTTTAGGAAGGATTTTGCATATATACTTAAATGCTTCACTCTCCTTACTTAAGGCTTTCACAAAGTTCTTCATCAGTCCAAGTTTTATATGAAGTGGAGGCAAAATTACCATATCCGGCAGCACTAGTGGTTTATTTTTCACATTATAGTGGTTGGTTTGGTAGCCGGTTCTTGTTGGCCAATATTGACGAGTAAAATTATTTTCTCTGTCGCGACTATCCCACAGGAACAAGAAACAGCAGTATTTTGTGTACCCACTTTGTAGTCAGTATAATATATATGGCATATTGAAATATTGAAATTTTGCAAAATACTAAAAGAGTTTGGAATGGAAGTTAGCAAATGGGATTCATGTGTTTTTATAACAGACCACGCAGAATCAAAATTGATCTTGGCAATTTACGTTGACGATGGACTTTTAGTATATAATGATGAACAGTTAGCATATAAATTAATACGGCATTTAGAAGACCATTTTGAAATGAAAGAATGCAAAATTAGTAAATTTCTAGGATTTGAAATTAAGATTCTAGAAAATGGATCAATACTTCTACACCAGCAACAATATATCGTGAAACTTTTGAAGAAATTTAACATGTTTGAATGTAATACAGTTGCTACACCAATGGAATAAAGTTGGGCTTGCCAAGAATTCAGTAAAGAAGAAAACAAAATTTTCCATATAAAGAATTGGTTGGATCACTATTATATTTAGCTGTTTTAACCCGTCCGGACATATCGTATTCAGTTGGAGTACTTAGCAGATATATGCAAAGTCCCTGCCAAATTCAAGTTACTGCTGCAAAGAGATTATTAAGATACCTCAAGAGTACAATTAATTGTGGATTAATTTACTATAAGCAAACGGAATACATCATAAAAACATTCTCAGATTCTGACATTGCTGGTGATAAGGCAAATCGAAAATCAACTTCAGGTATGGTTACGTGTTTTGGTGATTTCACAGTTTCTTGGAGATCACAACAACAACGTACAGTAGCCCTTTCAACTACTGAAGCAGAATATATAGCAGCATCTGAAGCAGTGAAAGATTTAATATGGATCAAGAGTTTTTCAAAGGATATTTGTAATAAAATTGAGAAATGTGAACTCTACTTGGATAATCAAAGTGCAATTAAATTAATTAAAAATCCATAATTCCACAAGAGAACTAAACATATTGATATTAGATATCATTTCATCAGAGAGAAATATGATCAAGAAGAATACCAGCTGAATTATGTACGTAGGAAGGATCAAAAGGCCGACATTTTAACTAAGCCTCTTCCAAAACCACAGTTTGAGAATTTGAGAAAATGTTTAAATATTGATTCTTGTAATTCTGATTTTCTGTAAATTTAACTTTCTTGTGTTTAGAAACTATTTTGAAATTATTCATGCATTGCAACATTAAGGGGGAATGTTGAAGTAAATGTTGCAACTCGTTTATAATTTATACTGTGTTATATTTAGTTTTCTAAATATGTTTTGAGAAATATTTTTAGTTTTAAAATTGTAAAAATTATTTTCTCTGTCTAAAATAAATCTCAAGATTGATCACTCACATAATTTTAAAAACAAGTACCCAAAAAAATCAGCTGGCAGTGGAATTTTTCTATTATTTCTGTCAAAAATATATCTGTTAAGACCTCCTGCGTAAATTAGTACACAAACATAACAATATGGCGCAAGGTCACGCATAGTGTACGACGTGATGTAAACTAATTATTAAAAAAAGTCGTCGAATGACTTTGCCGTGCAGTGAATTCAGAGTATCCTATATAATTACCCCGGGTGCTGAATATCTCTTTAATCGACGCTAAAGCATTTTCTTTCGCCAGCTATGCCAAAAGTACTCTGCTCTACCTCTTAACAAATTAATAAAAGCACTTTCAAATCGTGTTGTTACGTATGCACAAAGGTAGGAAACAATTTAATTTCTTGGTGTTTCACTAATACTTTTACACGATTTAATAATAACACGGCGCAACAAGATTTTCCTCCAAAAACCAGATAGTGATTTTCTATAGGAAAATTTTCCGCTGATTCCGAAAATGTTGTTAGTTTTCTAGTTGCGGCTTTAGTTTTCGAGATATCAACAAAAAACCGTTTTTTTGGTATTTCGAAAACTTAGATTTATATAATTAGCTGTGGCTTCCTAATTTTTGAATTTTTTAATAAAAACCGACCATGGAAGTAAAGTCAATTTTCCAACAAAAATTTTAAGACTACGTTTGTTAAAATCAGGTAAGAAATGCCAATTCTATCGCAAAAAGAAGTCAGAAAAAAATTAATTTTTTTCGATTTTTTGAAAAAATATTGAAATCATCAATCCAAATAAGTTATAAAACGTATCCCTCCTAGTTTTTTCCTATCTCATCTCGTTTTTAAGCTATCGCCATTTATCCAAAAAACATTTTTTTAAATCATACTGAATATAACGGATATAATGAGAGTAATCAACCGCAGCTCCTTTATTTCTAATTTAACAGGAAAAATTCTAGGTGTGCAAAGACAGGTAATCCTTTAATAAAGATTTCAAGACTTATTTTGAAAAAATCGGTTGTAAAATGTTACCTCGGGAATTGAATTTTTGTCAATTTTTTATGTTTATATTGACTTTTATTCCGTTGAAAAACTTTTTTCAAATGAGATAATATTTTTTTGTTTTATATATGTAATAATTTTATTAAAAACATTTTTGACCTTAATGTGTTATAAATAAATAATATATACACTTATTTTTAGAAAAACTAAAAATATGAAATTGTTCATATAATACTTTTTTTGATTTTAGAGTAGGTATCTTAAAGATGCCAATTTCTTAAGATATTTTTTATATATTTAATATTTGTAATAATAAACTAATAATGTTTATTTTTATTTTAATTATTATTTCTCTTCTCTTATTTGCGGTCCAACGAATATGCCTTCTCATCGCGTTTTTAAGCTATCGCCATTTATCCAAGAAAACATTTTTTTAAATCATACTGAATATAACGGATATAATGAGAGTAATCAACCGCAGCTCCTTTATTTCTAATTTAACAGGAAAAATTCTAGGTGTGCAATGACAGGTAATCCTTTAATAAAGATTTCAAGACTTATTTTGAAAAAATCGGTTGTAAACTGTTACCTCGGGAATTGAATTTTTGTCAATTTTTTATGTTTATATTGACTTTTATTCCGTTGAAAAACTTTTTTCAAATGAGATAATATTTTTTTGTTTTATATATGTAATAATTTTATTAAAAACATTTTTGACCTTAATGTGTTATAAATAAATAATATCTACACTTATTTTTAGAAAAACTAAAAATATGAAATTGTTCATATAATACTTTTTTTGATTTTAGAGTAGGTATCTTAAAGATGCCAATTTCTTAAGATATTTTTTATATATTTAATATTTGTAATAATAAACTAATAATGTTTATTTTTATTTTAATTATTATTTCTCTTCTCTTATTTGCGGTCCAACGAATATGCCTTCCTTTAATTTCGCGTATGATATTTTAGGAAGGATTTTGCATATATACTTAAATGCTTCACTCTCCTTACTTAAGGCTTTCACAAAGTTCTTCATCAGTCCAAGTTTTATATGAAGTGGAGGCAAAATTACCATATCCGGCAGCACTAGTGGTTTATTTTTCACATTATAGTGGTTGGTTTGGTAGCCGGTTCTTGTTGGCCAATATTGACGAGTAAAATTATTTTCTCTGTCGCGACTATCCCACAGGAACAAGAAACAGCAGTATTTTGTGTACCCACTTTGTAGTCAGTATAATATATATGGCATATTGAAATATTGAAATTTTGCAAAATACTAAAAGAGTTTGGAATGGAAGTTAGCAAATGGGATTCATGTGTTTTTATAACAGACCACGCAGAATCAAAATTGATCTTGGCAATTTACGTTGACGATGGACTTTTAGTATATAATGATGAACAGTTAGCATATAAATTAATACGGCATTTAGAAGACCATTTTGAAATGAAAGAATGCAAAATTAGTAAATTTCTAGGATTTGAAATTAAGATTCTAGAAAATGGATCAATACTTCTACACCAGCAACAATATATCGTGAAACTTTTGAAGAAATTTAGCATGTTTGAATGTAATACAGTTGCTACACCAATGGAATAAAGTTGGGCTTGCCAAGAATTCAGTAAAGAAGAAAACAAAATTTTCCATATAAAGAATTGGTTGGATCACTATTATATTTAGCTGTTTTAACCCGTCCGGACATATCGTATTCAGTTGGAGTACTTAGCAGATATATGCAAAGTCCCTGCCAAATTCAAGTTACTGCTGCAAAGAGATTATTAAGATACCTCAAGAGTACAATTAATTGTGGATTAATTTACTATAAGCAAACGGAATACATCATAAAAACATTCTCAGATTCTGACATTGCTGGTGATAAGGCAAATCGAAAATCAACTTCAGGTATGGTTACGTGTTTTGGTGATTTCACAGTTTCTTGGAGATCACAACAACAACGTACAGTAGCCCTTTCAACTACTGAAGCAGAATATATAGCAGCATCTGAAGCAGTGAAAGATTTAATATGGATCAAGAGTTTTTCAAAGGATATTTGTAATAAAATTGAGAAATGTGAACTCTACTTGGATAATCAAAGTGCAATTAAATTAATTAAAAATCCATAATTCCACAAGAGAACTAAACATATTGATATTAGATATCATTTCATCAGAGAGAAATATGATCAAGAAGAATACCAGCTGAATTATGTACGTAGCAAGGATCAAAAGGCCGACATTTTAACTAAGCCTCTTCCAAAACCACAGTTTGAGAATTTGAGAAAATGTTTAAATATTGATTCTTGTAATTCTGATTTTCTGTAAATTTAACTTTCTTGTGTTTAGAAACTATTTTGAAATTATTCATGCATTGCAACATTAAGGGGGAATGTTGAAGTAAATGTTGCAACTCGTTTATAATTTATACTGTGTTATATTTAGTTTTCTAAATATGTTTTGAGAAATATTTTTAGTTTTAAAATTGTAAAAATTATTTTCTCTGTCTAAAATAAATCTCAAGATTGATCACTCACATAATTTTAAAAACAAGTACCCAAAAAAAATCAGCTGGCAGTGGAACTTTTCTATTATTTCTGTCAAAAATATATCTGTTAAGACCTCCTGCGTAAATTAGTACACAAACATAACAATATGGCGCAAGGTCACGCATAGTGTACGACGTGATGTAAACTAATTATTAAAAAAAGTCGTCGAATGACTTTGCCGTGCAGTGAATTCAGAGTATCCTATATAATTACCCCGGGTGCTGAATATCTCTTTAATCGACGCTAAAGCATTTTCTTTCGCCAGCTATGCCAAAAGTACTCTGCTCTACCTCTTAACAAATTAATAAAAGCACTTTCAAATCGTGTTGTTACGTATGCACAAAGGTAGGAAACAATTTAATTTCTTGGTGTTTCACTAATACTTTTACACGATTTAATAATAACACGGCGCAACAAGATTTTCCTCCAAAAACCAGATAGTGATTTTCTATAGGAAAATTTTCCGGTGATTCCGAAAATGTTGTTAGTTTTCTAGTTGCGGCTTTAGTTTTCGAGATATCAACAAAAACCGTTTTTTTGGTATTTCGAAAACTTAGATTTATATAATTAACTGTGGCTTCCTAATTTTTGAATTTTTTAATAAAAACCGACCATGGAAGTAAAGTCAATTTTCCAACAAAAATTTTAAGACTACGTTTGTTAAAATCAGCTAAGGAATGCCAATTCTATCGCAAAAAGAAGTCAGAAAAAAATTAATTTTTTTCGATTTTTTGAAAAAATATTGAAATCATCAATCCAAATAAGTTATAAAACGTATCCCTCCAAAAATGAAAACTCAAGTTTCTAAAGTGAAATTTTATGCGGTTTTCAAAAATGCTATCTCATCTCGTTTTTAAGCTATCGCCATTTATCCAAAAAAACATTTTTTTAAATCATACTGAATATAACGGATATAATGAGAGTAATCAACCGCAGCTCCTTTATTTCTAATTTAACAGGAAAAATTCTAGGTGTGCAATGACAGGTAATCCTTTAATAAAGATTTCAAGACTTATTTTGAAAAAATCGGTTGTAAAATGTTACCTCGGGAATTGAATTTTTGTCAATTTTTTATGTTTATATTGACTTTTATTCCGTTGAAAAACTTTTTTCAAATGAGATAATATTTTTTTGTTTTATATATGTAATAATTTTATTAAAAACATTTTTGACCTTAATGTGTTATAAATAAATAATATATACACTTATTTTTAGAAAAACTAAAAATATGAAATTGTTCATATAATACTTTTTTTGATTTTAGAGTAGGTATCTTAAAGATGCCAATTTCTTAAGATATTTTTTATATATTTAATATTTGTAATAATAAACTAATAATGTTTATTTTTATTTTAATTATTATTTCTCTTCTCTTATTTGCGGTCCAACGAATATGCCTTCCTTTAATTTCGCGTATGATATTTTTACAAGGATTTTGCATATATACTTAATATTTAAACAAGGATTTTGCATATATACTTAAATGCTTCACTCTCCTTACTTAAGGCTTTCACAAAGTTATTCATCAGTCCAAGTTTTATATGAAGTGGAGGCAAAATTACCATATCCGGCAGCACTAGTGGTTTATTTTTCACATTATAGTGGTTGGTTTGGTAGCCGGTTCTTGTTGGCCAATATTGACGAGTAAAATTATTTTCTCTGTCGCGACTATCCCACAGGAACAAGAAACAGCAGTATTTTGTGTACCCACTTTGTAGTCAGTATAATATATATGGCATATTGAAATATTGAAATTTTGCAAAATACTAAAAGAGTTTGGAATGGAAGTTAGCAAATGGGATTCATGTGTTTTTATAACAGACCACGCAGAATCAAAATTGATCTTGGCAATTTACGTTGACGATGGACTTTTAGTATATAATGATGAACAGTTAGCATATAAATTAATACGGCATTTAGAAGACCATTTTGAAATGAAAGAATGCAAAATTAGTAAATTTCTAGGATTTGAAATTAAGATTCTAGAAAATGGATCAATACTTCTACACCAGCAACAATATATCGTGAAACTTTTGAAGAAATTTAACATGTTTGAATGTAATACAGTTGCTACACCAATGGAATAAAGTTGGGCTTGCCAAGAATTCAGTAAAGAAGAAAACAAAATTTTCCATATAAAGAATTGGTTGGATCACTATTATATTTAGCTGTTTTAACCCGTCCGGACATATCGTATTCAGTTGGAGTACTTAGCAGATATATGCAAAGTCCCTGCCAAATTCAAGTTACTGCTGCAAAGAGATTATTAAGATACCTCAAGAGTACAATTAATTGTGGATTAATTTACTATAAGCAAACGGAATACATCATAAAAACATTCTCAGATTCTGACATTGCTGGTGATAAGGCAAATCGAAAATCAACTTCAGGTATGGTTACGTGTTTTGGTGATTTCACAGTTTCTTGGAGATCACAACAACAACGTACAGTAGCCCTTTCAACTACTGAAGCAGAATATATAGCAGCATCTGAAGCAGTGAAAGATTTAATATGGATCAAGAGTTTTTCAAAGGATATTTGTAATAAAATTGAGAAATGTGAACTCTACTTGGATAATCAAAGTGCAATTAAATTAATTAAAAATCCATAATTCCACAAGAGAACTAAACATATTGATATTAGATATCATTTCATCAGAGAGAAATATGATCAAGAAGAATACCAGCTGAATTATGTACGTAGGAAGGATCAAAAGGCCGACATTTTAACTAAGCCTCTTCCAAAACCACAGTTTGAGAATTTGAGAAAATGTTTAAATATTGATTCTTGTAATTCTGATTTTCTGTAAATTTAACTTTCTTGTGTTTAGAAACTATTTTGAAATTATTCATGCATTGCAACATTAAGGGGGAATGTTGAAGTAAATGTTGCAACTCGTTTATAATTTATACTGTGTTATATTTAGTTTTCTAAATATGTTTTGAGAAATATTTTTAGTTTTAAAATTGTAAAAATTATTTTCTCTGTCTAAAATAAATCTCAAGATTGATCACTCACATAATTTTAAAAACAAGTACCCAAAAAAAATCAGCTGGCAGTGGAATTTTTCTATTATTTCTGTCAAAAATATATCTGTTAAGACCTCCTGCGTAAATTAGTACACAAACATAACAATATGGCGCAAGGTCACGCATAGTGTACGACGTGATGTAAACTAATTATTAAAAAAAGTCGTCGAATGACTTTGCCGTGCAGTGAATTCAGAGTATCCTATATAATTATCTCGGGTGCTGAATATCTCTTTAATCGACGCTAAAGCATTTTCTTTCGCCAGCTATGCCAATAGTACTCTGCTCTACCTCTTAACAAATTAATAAAAGCACTTTCAAATCGTGTTGTTACGTATGCACAAAGGTAGGAAACAATTTAATTTCTTGGTGTTTCACTAATACTTTTACACGATTTAATAATAATTTATATGTCAAATTTAAATTCGGTAATTTAGTGTAAAGCAGTGCCTTAATGAAATTAAAATTTACAAATCTCCAACTGAAATTTAATATAAATCTAGATTTAATATAAACCCAAAAGCTTGCAATTAATTTAAATCCGAATATTATTATTAGTACAAGTAAGGGCAGGGAATTATGGATCTTTGACCGGCGGATGTATGGACGTCCTTAGGACGGCGGAAGTGGGTATCAATTCAGGCGAGGAATGAGGCATAAATTTTTCAACGCGACCGAAATCGAGCGTAAGGTTGGAATTTCTCAACGTATAAACCGGAATTTAGTTCAACCGGAGTATAAGTCGAAATTTAGTTCAGTGGGTGTATAAACCGGAATTAGCGGACGTATAAGACGGAGTTTCTCAACGGATGTATAATTAGAAATTCTGCAGTGGGCTCATAATTTTGAATTTAGATCAGCGGATGCGTAAGCCGGAATTTCATAGCGTGCGTATAAGTCGGAATTTAGTTAGGCGGGTGTATAAGCCGGGAAGTCCAGATGAATTCTAAAAACGTCGGCCCCTGCCGAACAACTTTAACGTGTTTCTCGGCCGAGGCTTTGCGACCTGAACCAACGAAGTTGCGATCAGATCGATTTTCCAACTACGAAATTGGTTTTTAAGACATATTTAGTTGCTTGATAACTGCTAAGGTTATATTATATTATTGCAATATTTGTATACGCCGAATTGTTCAAGGTGTAAAAGTCAAATTAAATTATGCTTTGATACGGAGCAATGTGTTATGCTGTGGTTCGTACCAAGGACTAGTGCATTAGTTATTCAGAAATTCGTCTGATAACATAGATAAGGTGTTATTCCTAACGATTGCTAAATTGTTGCAGTCATGTGAAAAATTATTCTCTAAGAATGCGCTACGCGTGTGCGTAAACAATTCATCTAATACACTTTTCGGATGTTTTTCTCGGCTCTTATTGTAACATTAAAAAAAAATAATAAAATTTAGACTTCAAACCACTGATAATGTCCAGAGATTTATCTTTGCTCCAAACTTTAGCGTGAGCATTACGCACAATCTGCGGGTGCAATAAATACTGTATTTTGTGAGAGTTCGTTCCTTTTAATGAGCAGGACGTTGAGTGACATAGAAACTGCCTGTTCCCTGCGGCGAGTAGTTTTTCACTATTGAACACGTATATTTATCTGGCAGCTAGCAGCAATTGTCAAAATGCTTGGCGAAATGTAAACAAAGAAAAAAGTAAGAACAAGGGTAGCAGCAAAATAAGGAATTTTCAATCGATTGATTGGAAGAAAGCAGCATTTGTTGCCAGGCAGTAAGCACCATTATTTTTTTTTCTCATTTCCCATAAGAGACAATGTAATTTGGCATTTATGCTTGCTGCAAAGCAGCTTTCTATGTGTTCAAGCTAGTATGCTCCCAAATAGGGAGATGGGTCACTCCCAATTCACCATGCGAAAATGCTATTTGACATCTACTTTTTATGCATTGTTTACATAACGTAAACTATACCCGAGCGTGTACCATATTGTTGATGTGGTTGTTTGCTCTCATTTAGTATGTAGAAAAAACAACAATGTGTTTCACCGCACATAAGCAAACGTATTGCCATTTCTACAATGATTGTAACGAAATATTGTAATTTTATTAAATTGCTATTTTTATTTTAAATACAATATTTAAAGCTTAAGAGGCCAAAAACAATATTCAATTTTTACACAATCATTTTCCTATTCACCATTTAACTATTTTTTTGCATTGAAGAAGTAAAATTTCTGGAAAAATTCATACAATAAAATATAGAAGTGGGCGTGGAACTGATTCGATGTCATCCGTTTTTACAGCCAAACAGCCTGGAACAAAAGAAGTGGGAAGAAAATATATTGTTGTTATTTGAAAATTTCTTTGTGAATATTTCAGGTTAGATCTTTGGATTGTGAATAATTTTATAAAACATTTAAACTTTCTGTTACTTTCGGTCTAAGTTTATTTGTCACTTTTATTGCAAAATGTAGTACTTTCTATTTCACACCACTTAAATAATGCACTTCGCTTTGTAATCTCACGATCTGTTCACTTCAATTGCTGGATACGAACTGACAGCTATCGCATCTACATCCGTATTTATACCCCAGAGCTAATAGCATTAAAGGTTCTAGAATCAGCTGGCAAGTTCCTGATGTATTTGTTATGATCTGTAATGTAGTGTCGTAATTGCTTCTTCGGGCGACACACGTCGCTTTCGCGAAATTTCGCGAAACTGCAACGACATCGGTCATTCGATTTATAACTTTATAAGGTCCTTTCCACGCTGTCTGCAACTTTTTTCTGTTGTGGGTTGTACAGTAGTACCAAATTGCCTTCATGGAATCCTTCCGGGTTTATGGCTCTGTCATAACGATCCTTTATTTTATTGCTCATTAGTTTCATATGTTGCCTTACTTGTTCGTGCATTTCGTTCATATCACACTGAAGGATTTCCCAATAGCAATCTTTCTTATCAGTAGGTCTACTGCATCCGCCAAATTTCAGGTCTGATGGTAATCTCAAATCTGCTCCAATTACGTTGACATAGGGTACGATTGAATCTTTGTACCATTCCACCTGAATGGAGATGGTAGGCAGTCGTTCGACTTTTCTTGATTCCCAACAATGAGCACATTTCCTGATATTATGGCAGACTGAAAGTTCCTGCTCTGATCGGAGTGCAATTCAATTGGTACACCAAATTTTGTAACCCAATTCTGAACAAAGGCCAGAGTTCGTGCCTATTGCTTTCGTAGTGGGTACACTTCAGTCCACTTCCAGAAGTAATCCATTGTCACCAACACATATTTACTACGGAGTCAGTAAATACCTGTCAGAGTCAGTAAAACTACTACGGAGTCAGTAAAACCTTCAGTTTTCATGCATTGGGCACAGTTTTTAATCCATTATGCAACTGATTCTTTGCAATTTGCCCAATAGAGCCGCTGTTTGATATTTTCTAGCATCTCTGTAACACCGGGATATTACAACGAACCACTTGGTCCGTTGTACAATTACATCAATACGACTGATATTCTGGGCCTCGGCACGACATTTAAATTGCGTGTATGTTTACCATCCTTGCTTTCCCACATACCATGCAATACTCCATTTATTAGCTTTAGGCTGTTCCATTGCATTCAGTATGCCTTCTCTAATGAAATTCATGAAGCCATTTCTTCTTTTGTTGGTCTTTGGTTCATTTCGATGGCATCCATGACGTTGGCTAAATATTTATTTCTGAGTTGGCAATCTCTTATGACACTAGGTTCCCATTCTTCTTCGGGTTGCAAATTTGTTAGTCGTACATCGACTATTCCTTTACATCTTTCAATTTTACAACAGTGTTTGCATTCCAAGGGCCCGAGATAGTGCATCAGCATTTCCGTACAGCCCTCCCTTCCGATATTATATTTCAAAGTCATAACTTTGAAGTTTTTCTATCCAGCGCGCAATCTGCCCTTCCGGATTTTTAAACTGTAGCAACCATCTGAATGCTGCATGATCTCTTCTTAAGAGAAAATGATGTCCATAAATATATTTGTGGAAGTGTTTGACGCATTCCACCACTGCCGATAGTTCTCGTCTGGTTACGCAATAATACCAAATTACTTTTTCCTGGTCACCGACTATCTGTGAGGGCACACCTCATATTCCATGTGTTCCAGCATCTGTATCGAAGGCAAATTTTTCGCCAGGAACTGGATATGTCAGCATTGGAGCTGTGCAGAGTTCCAGGTACAGAATCCTAGAAAATTTCGAATTTCATGAACATTTCAGGACGAGGCCATTCTCTTACTGTTTTGATTTTATCTTTATCCGTGTGTATTCCACCTGTAGTTATTTTGTGGCGTAGCTAAGTTACATCTTTCTCAAATAAAACGCATTTCTTTGGATTTAACCGCAGGGCGGAAGAGGAAATTCCACTAAAGACTTCTTCCAAATTTGTGAGGTGGTCGTCAAAATCCTTGCCCATGACAATGATGTCTTCAGGATACACTAAACATGTCTTCCAATAAAACCTCTTTAGAACGTGTTCCATCAGATGTTCAAAAGTCGCTGGCGCATTGCATAATCTAAATGACATTGCGGAAAATTGACACAATCCGTCTCCAACGCTAAAGGCAGTTTTCTCATGATCAAATTTCTCGATCTCAACTTGCCAGTAACCGCTTTGTAAGTCCAACGTTGAAAACCATCTATTTGCGGCAGTGGGTAGCTGTCCTTCTTGGTGACGTCACAATTTTCGATATTCGACACAAAACCGTGAACTTCCATCCTTCTTTTTAACTAACACGTTCGGTGAGCTCCATGGACTTGTTGAAGGTTCAATCACTCCACCTTTCTGCGTCTCTTTTAATATTTGTTCTGCCCCTTCTCGTTTCGCCAGTGGATCTCTGCGCGGAGCTTGCCGAATTTGTATTGCGTCGCCTGTTTCTATCTGATGCTGCGCAACAACAGTCCTCCCGAATTTATTGTAATCACTGCCAGCTATGGAGCTATTCTATTCTGTTCTATTTTATGGAGCTATGGAGCTACTTCTCCAATAGGCGTTTTGTTTTTATTCTGTCTGACCTACTTAACTCAATCAACCAATTGCTTATGGTGATGGGAACTTTTCTGCTTCCTTTGTAAACGTCGTTGTTCCACTTCTAGGGAGAGTTATCGCAATTAATCACAGCTTCCACTGCTTGGCATTGTCCTATCATCTTGCCTTGGTTAAGATTGATCGCTCTTGTGAGCCCATTAACTACCCGAATTGGAATGCACTCATTATTGTTAGTTTATACAAAGGTTCGTCCAACCAATATATTCGACGTCGTTCTCGTTCCCTCTACTATCCACAATCTCTATCCACACGTACCCATAAAATAGCTTCGGAATTTGCTAACATCTGCTGTCGGTGACTAATACTCACATCCATTATCTGAGGCTGTTCATAGCCTGTGTTTGTGGGTATTTCCATATTCTGGAATGTCAATATTTTTTCTCTCAAATTTAGGGTTGTGCCACGAGCCAACATGAAATCGACACCTATGATTACCTCATTCTACTGTTACACTAAAACGTTGTGACGCACCTCAAGCGTTCCCATCTGCACGATACACTCCAATTTTCCATTAATCTTGGCTTCTCCCGTAGCTGTACGTAATTTGTAACCAATCAGTGCCTCTATATTACCTCCTGCAAGATCTAATCTAATAATGGAGTGTGTTGCGCCCATGTGCAGAGTTAAAACCAGTACTTGTCCATTCACATCTCCATTTACCGTAAGGTTGTTGTTATTCGAATGCATCTGTGAAACAGGGATAGTGGGGCTGATGCCTCTTGGTGTTTCACATGGACACCTGCCATAAGTCCATGGTGGGCCATCCCACACGGGGTTGCAGGTATAGAGTCTGTGAATATACCTTTTATACTTTATAGCGACAACCAGCGCCCAATGCTTACGGTTTGCCCAGTCGTAGCGTTTTGTACCTATGGAAGCCTGGGCGGAGCAGGACATTCCTCGCAGGTTCGCAATCAAGGCCTATCTAAAACCTCTTGCTGGTCTTTGGCTTCCGACTGCCAAGTTGGGGGAGGCGACTTCCTTCACGCACAACTCTACGCGGAGACTCATGGTCTCTACCCGCGTGTCTTTGGGTCGTACCACAGCCAAAGGGGCCCACTGATGTGCTAGGTAGCTGGGCATTTATATTTAGCAGGGTCGGACAGACCCTAAGGTGCGTATCACCCGTGGCACCATTTTGTAGACTTTGGTAAGTCTTCGGAACTAGCCAAGTTTAATCCGTGGCAAGTGAACTTAAACAGACCTGATTAGTAACTACAAATTTTTGCCTCCACCGCAACGGGACTGGCACCCAGATAGTGGAGAAATCAGTAGGTGGGATCAGCTCACGCCCCTTGCGTGAACGAGTGGCTGGCCCGGTATAGTTTAACGGTTGGTCATGCTTCATAGCGCCACTGCTATCTCCGGCGCCTGTCTTTTTTCCGTTTTCATTTTTCCATCGAGATGCCTTGCACTCTTTTGCGAAGTGTCCTTCCTCTCCACAGTTGTAACATTTACTTCCGAAAGTTCTGCGCGAATCTGTGATAATCTCCTGGATATCTCTCATGAACTTTTCCATATATTCGCTTTGGTCGAGCTCCAGTCGATGAACGCTATGCGCTGGCTTGCTTAGGAAACTTGCTGTTTCTTGATTCAAGGCATATGACACTGTTTCAGCAAACGTTTTCTTTGTCTCGACATTTGCTGCGCGTCTAGTATCCACATCCCGTATTCCTCTGACAAATGCCTCGATCTTGATCATATCAGCTGGTGAATCTACATAAGCCGAATGAGTGAGCCGCTCTATATCTGTTGCATATTCCTGCAGTGATTCGTTAGCTTTTTGAAACCGGTTTAATAATTTCATCCGGAAAAACTTTTTTTATGGTCACTGCTATATCGACTTGCATCTTGAATGTTTTGAATGGTATCGTTCCGTCAAAGGTTGGAGACCTTAATTTCGTTGAACTGATAGCTGCGACTGGACGTTATTTCTCCATCAAAACGCAAAACTTTTGACTTTTGTTGCTGCATTTAATCTTCCAGTTTATCCTCTCTCACCTGCAGCTGAGCTGAATTCCCTTCAATCAGCAATAACTGCTGCTGTAATTGTGAGATATTATTTTTCAATTCCTCCATGCGTAACGATGATTGCTGTTGCCATTCTGATGACCGCTGCGCCACTGCTGCCAGGAGCACGTTAATGTCAAACGCGTAGGCACGTGGGGGCTCCGGTAGCTGCTCTTCGATAGTTGAGGATGCTCCTGTAGCATCGAGACGAAATTCTTGCTCTTCTACGTTAGTACCTGCGCCTTCATTTGTCTCACGCAAACGTGCCTGTAAATCTGCCTTTTGTCGTCACAAGCAATCTACGAACCTCCAACTCTTTTTTTTTATTTCTGGAATTCTTAATTCAGCAAATTTCATCATAGTACGAGATTATTCAACAAACCCACTTCTGACACCAATTGTTATGTTATTTGAAAATTCCCTTGTGAATATTTCAGGTTCGATCACTCGATTGTGAATAATTTAATAAAACAGTTAGATTTGCTGTTATACTTTTATTAATTTGCCACTGTTATTTCAGAATTTAGTACTTTTTATTTCACAGCACTTAAATAATGTATTTCGCTTTATAATCTCACGATGTGTTCACTTCAATTGCCATATACGAATCGACAGCTGTCGCAGCTACCGCCGTATTAATACCCCAGAGCCGATAGCATTGAATGTTCTAGAATCAGCTGGCAAGTTCCCAATATATTTGTTATTATCTATAATGTAGTGTCGTAATTGCTTTTTCGGGCGACACACGTCGCTTCGGGAATGTTCGCGAAACTGCAACAATATTATGACAAATTCGCAACAGAAACTTCGCGAACATGTCAGAAACGATAAAATGTAGACAGCAGATTCCACAATCATTAATGCCATCGGCGTCTAGTGTATTGATGCTGCTATTATATTGCAATTATTTGAATGGTCATTCAGCACATTGACTTTGTTTTTCCGTGCAAATTTGTCGACATTCACGAAATCGTGAAATGTTCTCTCGTTCTCTCGTGAAAAGATGGACTTGTCGTAGGCCATTCAAATGAAATTGCAGTCGGCGAGGCCAATCTTCAACCAAAACAGAGTTCTAGTGTGGTGAAATAAAACTGTATTGACGATTAGTAACGAAAAAAAACAGAATTTTCATAAATAAAGTATCATTATGTAGAAGAATGTGGCACTAAGCAACACCAAAAATTTCAAACAATGCTCACAATCTTTAGCAAAATTAACATTAAACAAAAACTATCCATTTCGCTAATCGCTTGCATTTTTTAGCTCAAAAATTCTTCCAAAAAGAAGTACTTGACAAATTTGTGTTAGTTTGAATTCAGTGTAGCATAACATCAATCAAATTTGACAAGCGAGTAAAAATTGTTTATTTTTCTCACAGATTGACCATTGTAATGTAATCGTAGCCTAATACACCGCAGGCTGAATAGGTAGTCAATTCGAATTCCGTTGTTAACTGACCACATAGTGCAACTACATAGTAAACTGTACAAGGGAAATAGGAATGTTTGAAATTAGTAAAATTGCAGTGGTACAGTACTAAACAAAAACTTGTGAAATTAGAAGCAACTGCAAATTCGATTACTTTATTGGAATATGCACGATCCAGTAATCTAACCCGAAAGATTCATAGAGGAATTTCAAATCGCGTAAGAATTGGTGTCGGAAGTGGGATTATTGACTAATTCTGTTATGGTCAAATTTATTGAATTAAGAATTTCACAACTAAGAGAACAGATGAATGATCGCGAATTGCATGATACTGGTCATAAGACAGATTTGCAACCACGTTTGTGTGGGGCGATTGAAGCGAAAGCACTTACATTGATGAACACGAGTTCTGTCCCAGCCGTCGTAAAAAGCCTATGAGTAATTGTTGTAATCACAACGAACTCAGGCGTTTGACAACATTGTGCTCGGGACAGCGGTGGTAAATAACACCACAATTGCAGCATCAGCCGGCGGACAACATTTCGCAATTACGGAATCAACTATACTGGATCTACGAAAATTCTACCAAGCCTCAGGCTTGACAGGATAAACTGCAAAGTCAACTGCAAAGGCTAATGTTAAAAATTTTTCGTCTTGACAGTAATGTATGAGAAATGTAATCCTCTGGGACAGATAACCAAAGTCGAAGGTACCAGCGCATGACGGAATTATATCGTTTTCGAGATACAGTTTGAAACCATAGCGCAGGCAAGCCACTGGACCTTTGGAGTAAAATTAGCAACCTTGGTTTCTCTATAAAAGACTCCACAGGTGGTTCCTGAGGCCATCATATACACCAAAATCTCCTAATGGAACTATTAAATACACATCACAAAGCTAACGGATCAAGGTAGGAATATCGACATCGATATACAGCATCTCGCTTATTTGACTTCTGCAAATTCACCTGCTGAAATATTTAAAATCCAGCACCCTTCAAAGGATACGAGATACAAAAACGAGACGTACAGCACATATAAAAAATGAAACTTTTGCCGAAGAAATGTTCCTTTTGTCGCGTGTATACGCTTATTATTGCCGTTACATATAAAACGACATACACGCTTATGGACGTTAACCCGAAGGTGTCAAAATTGTAAAAAATAATACTAATCCCGTCTGCCAAAGGGGGAAAATGAACAAGGCCCATATTACATCACAAACTTATGCACGATATTGATTTTTTGTAGTAGTGATCCTAACGCCTGTTTTTCTCTTATTTTGCGCCAAAATAATTAAAACTTTCACTCCCAATCTCGGGCACTTTCATTCCCAATCACGAACACTACTTTATTTACAAGAAAAGTAAGAATTTCTATTCCGTTTGGCCAAACAAGAGTTTGTTGTGTAATACGGCAGTTATCCATTTTTTCTCTTTTGACACTTGCGACAAAAGAAACACGACTATTATATGCTTTGGCATAAGATACACAAAGTCACATAAGCAAAATAGTACGTAATGTTAATCGAATGAAACTTGAGCAGAATGAATCCATCGAAATGTTTATGAGGGAACAGTTGCAGGCTAGGTGCTGTATTTGTGGAGAATTTGCAATGAGCGCATAATATACCGAGGCAAAAGTGGAAATAGAAGTAAGACAAGCGCAAAAAATGTAAGCAATGCTACAAAATAGGATCAGTCGTTGAACTTAAACACACCCGCCGATTGGACCATTTCCCAAATCCATCACGAAAATAATAATCTTACATTAAGCGGGAGAGTTAATGGAAAATGACTGTTCTTAACTCTGCATACAGGTGCATAAGGGTAGTGATAACAGGTCATAACGGTCCTTCATTGTTATGTTCCCTATTTTACTCCTCATCAGTTGTGTTCCCGGTTTTACTTTTTGATGTATTCCGTCCATTTCCGACTGAACCGTTTTCCAATAGTGGCCTCGGTTATCAGCAAATATATTGCAATCCACACATTTGGATTTGATGGTAGTCTGAAGTTCGTCCCAAACTAACCCTGAAGGTGAGTGCCTTTTAGTTTCATGGGCTGCTGGATGATAGGCCACTAAAAATATTTGAATGCGATTATCCCAATTACGTTGGCATTTATCCACTCCCTTGCGTAAATGTTTTTCCAGGGTACTGTTAAACCCCTCTGCCATCCTACCTGACTGTGGGTATAGAGTCGTTATTCGAGTCCTTTTTGTGATCATCAATAAGCATATTTCATGAAGAATAACAGATTCAGAGAGCATGCACAGTTAGTACGCCAAATATTGCAACCCAATTCTGGACAGTGGCTTCAGTCACAGTTATTCCCGTTTTGTTTGATTGGGCGTACACTGCATGCCACTTACTGAAATAATCCATAGTCACAAACACAAATTTATTCCTGGGGTCTCTAAACGGAAGCGCCCCTATATTCATTGCGATGCGTTCGAGTAGTGGCCTTGTGTCGTACTGCTACAGTTTCCATTTACTCTCGTCAACGGACCGCTAGGAGTCGAAAGGGGCCAAAAATCCAAGGAATACACACACGAATTTTCTTATATTAGATCTGGGTATATTTTATTAAAGTATAAGGCGACGTGCACATTAGAGCGATACGATAAGCGATACGATATGCGATACGATACCCGATACGATAAGGAAAGACATGCGTCATAGCAAAACAATGAGAGCGATAAAAATTGTACATACTTGTGCGATGCGATACGATACGATTCTTCTATCGCTCAAAGCAACACTGGTTGCTGGTTTCTTGGGGCGATTCGTATCGCGCGATACGTTAAATTAAAAAATTATTTCACACATATTTAAAAATAAAAATAAAAATGACTAGCTCGAAAGAGCAACCACCAATACGCCACAATGATATCCTCTTCGGACGAGCTCACGATTTAAAATATTTTAAAAAGTATATGTCAAAACAATTATATCACCTATTATATCGCTTGTCGTATCGCTCTAGTGAGCACCACGCATGCGAGTCCTATCGTATCGTGTATCGTATCGCATATCGTATCGCGTATCGTATCGCTCTAATGTGCACGTCGCCTAAGAGTGAAGCATTCAAGCAATTTTATTCTCCTTGAATTAGCGCTTAACACTTCTTCTTTGCGCTCTATTCATTAGCCGATATTTTGCCGACGCTGCAAAAATTGGTAATTATCTGCTATAGTACTTCAAGTGTCGCAACTGTCCGACGTCCTGAAACATTCGGTTCTACATAATTATCCGCTACTCAAATTCAGGCGCCGCTGTGTAATTATATGTGGTAGATATTCCGGCATTCTTGCATTCTGGATGATTCACCACAGTATAATAGATAAATTTATTACTTTATTTTACCAGTTTAATTTAGAGTTAATATGAAAAATCCTTAATTGTTTACGTAATATTCTCTTGAAATGTGCATGACATAACTGGTGAACTACGCATACGCACAAGACCCATACGTGTGCTTATCTTGCGTAAAATTTTGTCGTTATTTTGGCTCATTTTTTGTGGGAAAAGAGTTTCCTATTTCGTTGACTTTGGCCGACGAAATCGGGTGTTCTGGAATCTGAAAATGAGGCATTTTGTCGGTACTATGGGCATGCTGTGAATCATGAAAGTGAATCACTTTTCGCACACATCACCATTTTAAGGGATTCATCATCAAAATCAGAGGATGTAGATATCCAAATTTTCCCAATTATCGAAATCAGTGTGTTATGTCATCACCCCATCCGTATAAAGAACTTACCCTAGAATTTCCTTCTTTTGCGTAATATTTAGGTCACTAGTGGAATACCGATTCTTCTCACTCACATGCAATAATCTAATACTTTTAAATTATTTACGCAAATATCTAATACAGAAAATTTCAGCTAAAGTTCATTTCAGTGGCTCAATCTGTAAGCACGCGTATTCTTGGCTTGATGTGCTTTCTTTTTACGAAAAAGTACAGTATGATTAACTATAGCACCCGTTAACTATACTGTATATTTTCGTAAAAAGCACTTAAATCAAGCATGGAGTACAGTTTCAAGTCAACATGCGTACAGATTCAAGGACGCTTTTCTAACATCGGGGTCATCTTACTGAAAATACATTCGAACTTACTGAAAATACACCCTTGATTATTAAGATCTGAGATTACTTTCGTTCGTATGTTCTGGTCTTCCTTTCTGCTGTTTCCCTTCTAACAAATTATCATATATATGATTGGTTAGAACCGTTTATGGTCTGATTTTGCTGCTTTGCACGAACTTGGCTAATCAGGAGAAAAATGTAAAAAAGAGGGAAATGAGATACCCGGACTATGCTTCGTGTTTGTTTATCAATTTTGCGAGCGTTGCCACTAGCATGAAAAAAACATTTGTGTTTGGATATTATCAAAATAATTTGGGTATACTGGTGCAATATTTGTACACAATTACTCATATTACGCATTTTATTTCCCCGTTGCTATAAATGTTTATACTTATAACCAATAAAAGTATTGTATTATATTTCACAAGTATTTAATAGTCAATTCGTCACCTTAAACATATTAAACGCTAAGGGCCTTATTACGCAAAAAAATAAACGGTTGGAGAAACAGCGACGCTGGTTTTGACGAAACGCTCCATGTTATAATACAAAGTTTTCATCAGCTGTTTTAGATAAAGTGTCCGCGCGAATGGTCCTATGCTTTTGTTTTGTATTCCGCATTAAAACCGAAAATTTATATTTGTATTATGTATTTTGTAGACCTTTTTCTACCCTTCTTGAAATGAATTGAGCAGGCCACATGTTGTGATTCGACATGCTTCTTTTACTTTACTTTAT
>OZ016503.1:14364810-14372310 GCA_963966595.1 Physocephala rufipes
GTACGGGTACCATAGGCAAATCATTTGGTTGTCCAATCTCGCGTGAAATTGAAAAGGCTATTAATAATTTATTTTCACTTTTTATTTACACTTATTTCAACTAATACGAATAATTGATAACATAATTAATTACATAATATTATGTAATGTTTACATAATATTATGTAAGAATGTAATGTAATATGTAATGAAATGTCATATGTGCCACAACTATGGTGAATTACGCATTCATATCCAAAAGCCTTGTACGTGAATTTCGGTTATGTAAAAATTTTTCTTTTCTTGCCAAAATTTTTTGTGGGGAAAGAGTTTCCTATCACATCATCTCTGGTGTGTAACCCAGTGATGGAGCTACAATAGAGATTGAAATCTATGTATGAATATTCTGACTCAGAATGGCGTCGGGTCGATTTACCCCTTTCCGACCGTCTGTCTGTGGAAATCACGATTATAAGAGAACTAATATAGCTATCTTCATGAAATTAGGTACGAATATTTTCTACTACGATAGGCCGTTTGGTATTGAATTTCTAAGCTGGGTTGGAACTTAAAGGTGAAATTTAAAACCGGGATATAATACCTTATTAAAAATTATAATCAAATCAAATGGTTCGCTCACTAGAGACACAATTCGTGACTACAGGCCAAACAAGAGGTATTGCCATGAATTTTGGCACAAATATTCCCTGTCATCATAGACTGATTGGTATTGAAAATGAGCGCAATAGGACATTTGCCATGCTTACCGTTTATAGCGAATATAAATTAATTCGTGTTTATACATCAATTTCTCAGCCTGCGTCGTGAGTCTGAAAGTAAATTTACGTATCCAAGCCTAACATCTCAGTTGGAAGTATTTTCTAAAAAATGGGCGTAGTCCGCCGACTAGGCACAAAAATGTCAACCACAGGAATGAAAGTAGAGGTATCGTCATGAAATTTGGCAGAAATATTCTTTATCATCATAGGCTAGTTTCTTTTTTATTGTTCTTTACAGAAATTCCTTTTTTCCAGAATGTTTATTTTGGTTAATGGTTTGTAATGCAATGAAGGATTTACAGGATTTTTATGGAAGACTACATATTGACAAACTAATAATAATTGGTGATTTTAATATATGACGTAAAGGAACCAAGCCCAATATGAAAGACTCACTAGTAAAGGCGAGATTACGTTCAATATTGGGGTGTACCAATATTGCTACAAAATAAGGAACACAAGTTGATTGGACTTTCTCAAATTTTTCTCTGCCAGTAGTAAAATACATACTTATGAGACCGTGCATAGTTATCTCGACAAGATAGTCTTAAATACTGACTGAGTATTGAATTTTATTATAAATGTAAATATAGTAATTTAAATATAAATATATAATATGTTTATATAAACCGCCCACATTTTATTTGAACGTTGTTATCAAGAAATTCGGGAATAGAATATATAAGCTTCGGCCAGGCCGAAGATAACTTTCTTATTAGATTATACTCATGAAGACTTTTCTGAAGTAACCACGGTCGGTCACTGTTTATAGGACGAACACGCCAACGCCTAATTTGCCTCAAATTCATCCACTACAGGTAGAGTCTTATAATATTCAAGATCTCGAAATCACTTTGATAATCCATTTTATGGTGATGAATAACAAATGAATGGCATTATTGTCTAAAAATGATTGAAAACTCTATGATTTTGAAACTTCTATGATTTCCTCTGTTGAATACCCAATGAATTTCGACAAAACAACGTATTTACTTACTTCTAACTTTCTAACAATTACTTATATTTGTTTAACAATATTTGAGTTAATGAAACACAAAACAATTTTTAATATAATATAGTCATCAAGAAAATACTCGCAAAATGCCCACCTTCGAACAAGGTTCAAATGAAATTGGTAGCATAAACAGCAAAGGAACGCCCTGCAACCCGAAAAATTTCGAAAGTGCCGAAACGTGCTACTAATCAGGCTTTAAGAGAGATTTGCTGACGCTGTCGCTGTGAGATTGTGGTTTCACTGGAAAGCCTTATCAGAAAATTCGTATCCGTCCAAAAGTTAAATATTTGCATGTTGGAGTAAATGCGCCGATCTCAAAACAAGTATACGAACGCGAATCCTTATGGAGGCCAATTCTGTTATAAAATCAACTTTCCGTGTTAGTTTGCTGCAACCTACTAAGCGTCAGGTAGTTTAAATAAAAACTTTATGAATGCAACTTTTCACTTAACGGATTAGAGGTAACACATGCTATAGTCTATAGATAACACTATTCCTGCATTTATAAATCCGGCAGTTAAAATATAAAAACATGAAAATTATTTTTTCTATTTTTTTATTATTCTCATATCTTTATAAAGAATTTATTTGAATTTTCTCGTATATACAGCTAATTTGTTATCTACAAAATGTAGTTTTGTGTACAAATTATTATTACGATATGCAAACAAAATACAACAAATTTGAACACTAGTATTATCGTATTTTATAATTTCTATAACAATTTTAACAAAATCATTTTAATATAATTGAAAAGATTGAAAATCAATTCCCCAAAAGTCTAAAAAATGTTAGAATAGAACTACAAAGCAGCACACATATTCGATATACTTTTCCTTGTTCATTGAGAAATTTGTTCATAATTCCACCAAGAATCCTCACATTAATTTAATTTTTTTCTTGAATTTAAAAATTACTCTTAGGTTCGATGTAAAGAATATTATTAATTTCGATCAACAAAAAACTATTCGATCATATTGAACAGAAGACAAGAGAAGATCATTCCAAATATCTAACCGATCAGAAAGACAAAAATAAAGAGAGGACTTTGTTAATTGTTGAATGATTTATCTTACCATTATAATGGCCACACCCACTCCTGCACCCCCTATCGTGGCCGCGTGATCGCGTATAAAATTCGTTGCCACATACAAACAACCTTGATTATAAAGATTTGAAACGTTGGGGTTATTTGTGCATTCCTTGCGTTGTCCGCCGAAGATCTCTTGACAGCATGATTCGGGAACTAAACTAAAACGGGTCCAATCGTGCCACGAATCTACACCGCAACACTGCAGACGCTCCTGTGTTTCATCCCATGCTTGTGTGATTGCCCGGCGGCTGCCATAGAGACCGATAGTGGAACGCATTTCCTAAACGGAAACGGAAAAACAAAAAATCCATTCCAATAAAAAATGTATGAAAGAAATATATCATTATACATGTTTCGCGCTGATGTTTTAATAAAATTCCCTCACCTGTCTCATCGTTTGCTGCACCTTCTCCCGAAAGACATAACCCAGAATACCACCAATTAACATCGTGACAAAAACAAAGAACACAATAATGAAGTACTACAAAATCAAAGGATTTTATCTCTTTCTCTTTGGATGTTTGTTGACATAATTCGTATACTCACGGTTAGGAGGAGACATTTGACTTCTTTGGCTGCTCCCACACAACCCAAAAATGATAGTAAACAAATGCACACTGATGTCACGATCAAAACATAAACAGCTCCGGAGAAGAGATTCGTGCCCAACAATTCATTTAAGAAGCTACGGTCAACCAGAGTCCAAAGACTGAGGCAAAAAACTGTAACTCCGCCAATCTATAATAAAGGAAAGAGTGCCCAAGTTGTTGAGGATAGTCGCGCACTAATCGCAAAACGACCTAAATCAAAACCTCAAATGCGTTTGAAAAATTGACGTTAAGAATGCTCCACGATCGTGGACTGTATTCATTCATAGCGAGAAATTTACGAGAAATTCCTTACGAATACTTTTTAATTCATTACGAGAAATTACTTACGAATATTATTAAGTTAGAGATAAATAAACTGTACTTGACGAATTGTCCACAACCGTCCATGCGTGAGCCGAACCCCATGTTTTCGCCCTAAATAAAAAAAAGAAATAGAAACAGAGGATTAATTTGTTTAGATTACAATCAAAACATTAAATTAATAAAATATAATAAACAAAAATGTATACATAAATCGAGTCGAATTGTGCAAAAACATGCAGTTATCAGGAAATTCGTTTTCATTTTCGCCAAGAATTTGACTCCTTTTAATTTAATTTCATTAATTTGATTGACGATCTCTCTCAAACTCATGGTGTAGAAGAAACAGAAGATTTAATATATTTATTTGTAACAGTTACTTCGGTACCTAAGGGATACAGAGAGGTGTATAAGATAAAGTCATAAGATAATCTCCATTTCAAATTGCACTTTATACATATATTGAACAAATGTTTCTTCGTTTCTCAACTGTAATCTATATATTTCATATTAAATGTATTGAAACCCTTTTCTCCAAAGATCCTTGAAGTAACAACGAAAGGATATAAAAACCTAAAGAACTAATCGCCTCTATTATCCCCATGGTATTCATCCGTCCATCTAATTCTGAATGATGCTGTCTGTTGAATGATGTTGTTTTCAAACGCCTGAATCACTTCTGACTGAGGACATGAAGCCGATATTTGATGGCACAAAATCATATTGTACCATCAAAACGCCTGATCAATTTTTCCATTTGCCTTAGTTATATTTGTTAAGGAGTCAAAAGTTCAACAATTCTTGGGAATGAAGAGGGATCTAATTTAATCCAAGGTAATTCTTATCTAAACTTTGGAATGTTTTTTTCTGAAATGAATTCGTTGAATTTGCTAATTTCTTACAAATTGAGTTCGGCTCAAACGGTAGATGAATTTGTAAATTTTATTAGCAGTTTGGCAACTTCAAATGCAAACACTTTTCGAACAGTTTTAATGAAAGTATTCTTATATTTTATACTTTATACTTAGCTTTAAACTTATCTTATACTTTACTCATTTTCAATTGTTCAATTCTTCAAAGTTGAAGCCTTTTTGATTTATTGTTTGTATTTGTTGTTATTTCGTTTTAAGTTAGTCTATTGTTTCTTATACTTGTTGCTGTTATTTTTATGGTTTAACATACTGCAAGGTTTTTTCAAGAAGTCACAATGACAACAAAGTTACTTGACAATTGAGGATAAGAATATAATTAGCTGTGAACTTCAAATTGATTAAGAATACCCCAACACAACGTCGGAAAATTACGCAAGAAAATCACGATCACTGTGAGAAACATTTATCCAGCGGGTTCTTCTACTACGACGGAGGGGGGATCAATGATGAGAAACTGCCACATTCGCTTTAGCTTGTTAGCACCTGAGACCGATTGACGGTATTAAAGAGAAGTTTTAACACGCAATTCGCATCATTCGTACTGAGAGGAATGAGACTGGGTTGGAAGTGTTTGGAAGTTTGTTAATTATTCTTCTATAATTTTTCCTAAAACTATGCACGGGTAAAGACTTGTATATTCACAATTATATTATATCTGAGTATATTAAATAAAGCTGTCGAATGGTTGAGATCTATCAGAGAGCTTTTCCTCAGCCATTTCTCATTAGCTGCATTTAATTCGTGAGTGGAACGTGTGTATAGAACTTAATTATTTTCACACCACCGAAGCCAGTCATTGCAAAGCCATTAAACGCGTTAATTTGAAACAGTGGTCAATCATCAATGATTGGCGGACTTTTGAATACGAGCCAAATAAAAATGGATTCATTTGATACTTCTTTTCTTTCCAAAATAGAGTTACAAATCAGGTAAAATCGCCACAATAATAGCTTCCAAAAAATTAAATGCCGCACATTTGGTTTGCTAAATGCATTAATTTTCAGTTTTCTGTTTGATCATTTCGAACAGAAATATTTGCAGTTCAAATTTTATACAAAAAATTCTGCAAAAATGGAATTATCACAGAAGGTTTCCAACGAACGAGTCCTTAAAAAATGTCCTTAAAAAAATTTGCCATTTAACAATTTGGAAAAATTCTGTTAAGATTTGCAGAGATTAAATCAGGTGGGAAAAATGTGGGCATAACTGTACCCACCACTGACCACCACTCTGTTCTGACTGAGAGGCAAAACAATTTTAGAAAACAGCAAAATAAAGATAACCAATCAACATAACTATTTACTATAATACAACTTTCTCAATTATTAATTGAAAATCAATTATTATCCATAAGATATGTGTTAAGTACATGGATTAGCTTAATTTATTATTATTTTTACTGCTTGTATTCTGCCAGTATTTACTGCTCATAAAAATGTTTGGTTGTCCCTGGATAGACCTAACAATTGCTGCACGTTTCGTCGCTGCCTTTTTATTACAATTTCACAGCAGTTTAACATGTGGGCAAATACACACAACCCTGACCTAAATAAACTAACTTCGTAAAAAAATTATTTTTTGAATCACAAGAAAACAATGTAAGATATTTATGCGGTTGAGTAAAAATGTATTTGCTTGACTCGTAATGTTTTTTGGTGTATATTATAAAAATGTCATTCTCACAATAAAAGATTTATTCTTAATTATTATCAGACACTAAAGCATTTGAAAACCTTCGAAACAGAGTTAAGTTAATAATTGCTCATTTTTCAAATAAATGAACTAAAATTGGTTATAAATGTTGAATATAGAAGGTCGTTTATACAATTGAAAAATGAAATCACATCATCGTTAGAGAATCACTTCTTCAAGAAGTCATCCATTTCATCCATCCATGAGACATTTTTCTCGTGATCTATTACCTTCACAATAATTTTATGGCATCGATAAATTTAAAAAACTAATTTATGATAATTTAAATATTGGAATAAAACAACAACAATGATCTCTATTCATGTTTACTGAGTTCCCAAGCCACTGCTGTTTAATTTCAATCCTCCACTGGATCAACTCGTCTGTATACAATTTTTGTTAAATATATTCCAATCACGATCTCGTTTCATTTAATTCAAGTACAAACAATAATTTTTTGTCGAGATCTATAATAATTTTCAAATGTTTTTCTTGTTTTTAATGGCGAAGTAATTGGGAAAGAAAATGGTGAAGTAATTAAAAATAAATGAGATCGTAATCGATCTATAATAATTGCATGCTCTTGCAGTTAAATTCTGTAATAGTTTAAAATAGATCTTCGAGACGTCTGTGCAATGATTAATAACATATTCAAGATTTTTTAGCCAGATGTAATTGAAATTTTAGCGAAAATTTAGGTTTATTTAGCGAAAATTTAGGTTTAAATAAAATCAAAAGATATCCTATATAATTCTCTGTCATAGAAAATGCTTTAATCCAATCCGGCTTCATTTTTGAATATTTTTGAATCGCGTGACACGTGAAGCTGAAATTACTTCGGAATTTTTAAAAACTTTTATTGTGATGCTTTAATTTTTTTTGTTTTATTTATTACGGTTCTATACATATTTTTTATGTTCTTCCTGTTATTTATTTGAATTCACCATTATATGGATGTGAATTCTTAATTTTCGTTGCACATTATACATTATTATTTTATATTATCATACATAGATTTGTAAATCCTTTTATTTGATTTTCTTTTCATATAAAATTAAATTAAAATATGTAAATAAATAGCATGAAAAATATGAAACAA
>OZ016503.1:14377310-14396760 GCA_963966595.1 Physocephala rufipes
GAGCCGCACACCACCCGTGGCACCATTTTTACATCTTTGGTAAGATGTCGGAACTAGTCTGCATAGTTCGTGGCAAGTGAACTACGTGCAAGCACGACTAGTCACTGCCATTTTGTCGCCTTACATCCACGACGGGCCTGGCACCCAGATTTTGGATACAGTGAGAAATGGGCGGGACCACCCAATGCCTCGAAAGGGGCGTTTCTTACAAAAGAATAACCCTGCGCCAATCGGTAGCAAATATCGCGATACGGATATATTTGGGAGTGGACGCCCCCAAAAAGGCGTAATGGCCAGTTTTTGACAAAAAAATTATTTTGCGTCAATCGATAGAAAATGCCATGAAATAGACATGGGACATGGTGGTACAGGGTGTGTACTGCCTAAAAGGGGGAAGAAGGGGTGTTTTTTACAAAAAAAAATTACTTTTCGCCAATCAATACCAGATGCCATGGAACGGACTTGAGACATGGTTATACGGGGCGTGTACTCACCAAAAGGGGGCGGAAGACGCGTTTTTTACTAAAAATATTACCTTGCGGCAATCTATACCAAATAACATTAAATGGGTTTGGGACACGGTATAAGGTGTGCGGGACACAAAAGGGAAGGAAGGGGCGTTTGTCAAGAGAACAACTTAAGTATTTTTGTGATGAATGACCTGTTGCAGAATTGTTGCAAACGCGATCATTGCTTTTGAAAATGAAAAAGGTTTTCTTTACATGTGTGTTAGCAAAAGTATATGGTAGCCAACATGAAGAGACATGAAAGAGACATCATGATATATATTTGCTATCGATTGACTCAAAATAATTTTTTTTCCAAAACCCTCATAACGCCTTTTTGGGGGCGTCCACTCCTTCTACCACCTGGTTTTATATACGTTCCGCGACAGTTGCTACCGATTGGCGCATTTTTTCTTAAGAAGCGCCCCTTTCGCGGCATTAGGCGCCCATCCCCCGCCCTAACTTACCACTATGTCAAAAGTCTGTTTCTTCATATTTTCTATCTCTTTGCATAATAAAAATCTCTTGGCCAAAACTCTGAACTTCAACAGATTCATCTTTCAACCACCAACTAAGATCCATTATTTTCATTAATTCTTAGCTCAGTGTTAATTCGTATTGACCACCATCTACTTCATCAACACAAGGCTTTTATTACGAAAAAGTCTTCTATAGATTTTATCGAGAAACTTTTAAAATAAAAGTCATTAAGTAACTTTTATTTCATGACATTTATTATGTCATAAAAGTTTCGACCTCTGTGCGAGTTATCTAAATTTGGTAAAAAACTCGAGAAAGAAACGTATTAACAAACGGATTATAAAATGTATTGGGTTTATTGGATTATTCTATTGATTAATGAATTAAATTTGATATAGTTATGAATATAATTCCTTAAATTTTTTAATGTTCATTTGTGTTATTACAAATTGCACTAATACATAAAGTTATAATACATAAATTTTATTTGCAAAACGCTAAAAATTAATCGTTTATAATCGCAATTGTATCGTTTATATGATATTTATGGTATGGCACGGTGCTTATGCTACTTAAGTGAATGAAAATTAACTTTGTCTCTGGGAAAACCACTTACAGTAAGGAGTCTCTTGAAACCAATTACTACTTTCCTGGTCGTCCGTATTGCCGTTTTGGTTTTACCACAAATAAAATGTATCAACTTTCGTATTTCTTAAGTGTTAATGTTTATTCAATTAAAGGTACTTTTCAAATCGTTTGGTATTTTTATTAAGTATAGTTCATTTACTTTTTAGTATAAAGCTGGCAAAATGTCAACTTTTACAACCAATATGAGAAAAAATTCTTAATTTTATTTTCAATGGACTATCCGCTAGTTAAAGAACAAAAATTCCTATTGAGAATAAAAAAATTGAAAGTTTTAAACTGAAAATTAAATTACAAACATTTGGATCAATTTTATGAAAAGTACTAAAGGTGTTAAAAAACACAATTCATTTTACTACTCAATGTGAACACACTTTAGTTTAATTTAAAGGGAACATCGGTGTAGCTTTGTCACCCGACATTCTTTGAGACAAAAAAATGGATCCGAGACAATTTCGTTCCCTTGTTCTCCTAACAGTTTTATTAGCGAAACAACAAAATTTTGTCTTCCGAAACGAATCTCTTTAATGTAGATTTGCCCAATACTCTAGCGCAAGTTAAGGTGTCTTTTGATCCTTCCTGTAAATTATTCAGAATATATACAAATTATTTGATTGCCCAAAGACCTCGCGTAGTTAATTTTTATGCATATTTAAGGTGTTTTTTTATACTATTCCCTTTAAAAACAGGGAAAAAGGATATATTAACGTTGATACTTAGTTTGTAACACAGTTTGTATTTGTAATACTTAGTTTGTATTTGTAATATATTCTGGCTCAGAATAATCTCCTGAATCGACTTAGCCCTGTCTGTTTGTCTGCTGTGGAAATCATGATTACAAGAGAACGAATAAAGGTATCATCATGAAATTTGGTAAAAATATTTTCTGTTAGGATAGGCTGGTTGATATTGAAAATGGACGCAATAGGACAATTGCCACGCCAAACGTTCATAGCGAATATTAATTAATTCGTGTATATACATCAATTTCTCAGCATGCGTTGTGAGTCTGAAAGTGAATTTACGTATCCAAATCTAGCATCTCAGTTCGATATAGTTTCTAAAAAATGGGCGTGGTCCACCGACTTGACACAAAAATTGCTTCTACTAAGTAAAAATAGTGCTATCGTCATGAAATTTGATACGAATGTTCTTTGTCATCATAAGGTGACAAATTTTTCTTTATTGTTCTTTACAGAAATTCCTTTTTTCCCAGAATGTTTATTTTGGTTAATATATAATATGCTTATATTACCCGCCCACATTTTACTTGAGCGTTGTTATCAAGAGATTCGGAATAAGATATATAAGCTTCGGCCAGGCCGAAGATAACGTTCTTACTAGTGCTAAATTACGATTAGTGGTACGCCCAACTCATTGATAAATTAAATCCATTAATAAATACTTAACATTAAAAGGCTTCTAGAACAAGACGTTCAATTTGTTAAATTTGTTTTTGGTTTCTTCCTCTTTTAATGGTGAATCGTAACGGTAAAAAATCTTTCCAATCGGAACTAAGCACCTATTTTTAATTATTTGTCGAACATTTTCTGGCCACGAGTGTGCCTGGGATGCTGCGTGATTTGTGAAGACTTGCGATATGCCATGAAAATAGTTTCAAACCAATAAAAAATTGTTATTTCTGAAAGCGTGAGTTCATTCGAAATTATTGCTCAATTTCATTAATTTCTTGAAAATAATCATATATATTTTTTTAGAGGGAATAAACAATTTTTAAAAGAGAAAACATTATATATTGCATAATTTGTGAACGAAAAATGAGCGGCTTTTATGTAAATCTTAATTAATTTTAATTATCACCTCAATTTTTCCTTTATACAGTTATGCTTTTTCTTTCTATTATGCGTCGGTTTATTTTCATATTTTACTTAATCATTAGAACCTCGTAATAAATTTAACCTTGCCTCCTCATTTTTATTTTCTTCAATATTATAACGTTTTAATTGTGCTTCGCTTGAATTATTTTAAGCTTTTAGGTTTTTCATTTCTTATTTTTAGCATCGTATTTATTCACTTCATTTCCTTCAGTCTTACTCGAAAATGATGTTGTTTCTTGCTGTTAATTCTCCTTTTTTGCTCAATATTTATTTCAGGTTTTTCAATATTATTCTGAAGTATAATGTTTTATTTAAAGATTAATTTAATTGATTTAGATAATTAAAATAGATAAATTAAATATTTTATCTTTACTCAGATAATTTCAATCATCTATATTTGTAAAAAATTCACGAACTTAAACCAAACACTACAACAACAATAGCAGCAACAACAACGGCGTGATAATTGATGGAATTTTTTTACCTCAGTTAACTGTCTTCAACAAATAGATATTATTCGATTTAACCTCAGTTTTATAGTTTCAATTTGTTTTCATGCTAACTGTTTAAAGTCTAATACTGTTGAATTTTTCTTAACAATCTGTGAAAATATGCGAAACGCAGTTGGCATAATAATGAAGAAAAACATTTTTAGGTAATTACAATAAAGAACTAGCTTAAAAATAGATAAATATTAATTTTACCGAGCGAATGTGCAAAAAGCGATCCTTTCTTAGAACGTATTCAACGACCGCTTTACCGAAACTAAAGTTTTAGCGCTCTAAAACATTCGAAGATCATCGCTTGTTTGTGGTCTTGAAGTCGTATAAGCTGCTCTGAGAGCTTTCATGAAAGAGTTGCTTCAAATGTTCGCTCCTGTTGTTGTTTTCACTGCACTTCATTAGTCATTCGTTAACGAACAGCTTGGCATAGCTTAAAATAACAACAACAAAACTTGAAGAGATCGGTATTTGGGATCATGGGAAGGTTTGTTTATTAAATGTGTTATTGTTTCTGTTATATTGTTGTCGCTGTTGTAGTTGTGCCCTCCAAATGGATTTCATAACATCATATTGTGTAGGCGTTTTTCTCCATACACAAGCATTGAAGAATTTAACATACATTCCACAAGCATAACATCCAGATTGTTGTTGTTTCACCAGCAAAATGACGAAATGAACTGTGGACGATCAACGAATGAATTTGTCCCTTGTGCGACAAATTTGTCTCTTGATGTTTACTGGGGACACCAAACAGCGGGTTGTCGTATCGACAAAGCAGAATATTACGAATTCATTCAGGCATGCATTTATATTATATTTATAAAAGAGCATTATGAATTTTGAGGATTCGTTCGATCGGGGCTGTTACTGGGACTGCAAAACATAAGCTATATTATTCTTATATAAAATTTTTTGAAAATATATTATATATATTAGAGCAATTAATTCGTCCATATTATTTTAGAAATTTTGACGGCTTGTGTATTAAAATATTGTGTTCACAAATATTTGCACTTTCAGTGCATTTTTTAGGTAAGAAATCGAACAGTCCATTAAATTCTAAGGCAGCCCCAACATTAAACAATATATAAATATTTTTGAAGTCTTTGGCTTGTGTTTTATATACATATTTTAGTATATTTTTTTCAAAATTCATTTCCAATGGCATTTAGATGGACTAAGGATACCACGGAAAGGCTGATTAACGCCCTACAACAAGAAACGTCTCTCTGGGACGTGAAAAGTAGCAAATACCACGACCATCACTGAATTAAAAAATGAAAATGTGCGTAGGAGAGGTGTAATGTATATCCAAAATTATTTAATGAAATTAATAGAACTGGACGAACAGGCATGTCAGGCTAGAAAAAGTAATATTCTGAGTCTGGCGCTGGAAGGAATATTGGATAATGATGATACATTATAAACATTCTTACGGTTAAATGTGCCTGATAACATTGAATTTTTTAATTTTATTTATGATCTCTGTACAAAATTGGTGGTATTCAACAATATTTTTAGATTTCATTTATTTTGTATTATGTCTAATGTGAAAACTGCTGTGAATTTTTTTTATTTTTATGAGATGTACATATATGTATAAGATTCATCCGGTGTCACAGCTTTTCGCATATGCGTTTCAGCCTTCTGAAAATCGGCTTGGACCGAATTTAGCAATTCAACAAACTTTTCCTCTGACATACGCAAATAATTACGGTACGAATATTTATCGCATACTTGAATGCTATTTGTCAGAACATCGAAGGATCCATTACTGTTTTTTTTCTTTTCGCCAGCTTTTGATCCAGCAGCTTCTCCGACGAGCTCTACTAACCTCCTCCAATTTTTCCACAGTATCTAAGATTAATTTTATTATTTCTGCATCTTCATCACGAATGATATATAATGCATCCACAAAATCGATCGCCATAGATATTAACGCAATTTTAATTTCTTCAATATTTTCCATAGTCACCTAGCGCGCAACACAAAATGAAATGAAATCGAATAATGTTCGAAAGTAGTCAAACCACTACCATTTAGCAAAAAAAGTATTAAAAGGTAGCAAAATGTAGTAAAAAGTCTAATTAAAAAATCATGCATGGGGATACAACCTACATTCCAATTTGTCTCCTGTGTGAGTGGTATCGGGGACAAATAAATGAATAGTTCCATGTCTCGCGACAAATGTCCCCTGTGTGAGTGCGGCCCAAACAGCCGTAGTATCGATAAAACAGAATATTACGACTGTTATCTGGCACGCATTTGTATTGTATTCACAAAAGAGCATTATGAATTTTGAGGATGGATTGTTCGATCAAGGTTGTTACTAGAACTGCATAACATGGATATATTATTTTTGCTAGAATTTCTAAAAAATCTTATTGTATTGTATATAAGAGTCATTCATTCTTTCATATTGTCTTACAATTGTCGATTTTTGTGCACTAAAATACTGTGTTTATAAATATTTACACTTTCAGTGCATTTTTGAGGAAAGGAATCGAACAGTGCATCAAATTCTAATGCAAACTTAATATTAAACAATATAAAAGTAAAATCACAAAATTAAATATTAAATTGATTCCAACATATAATCAACATAATCAACATAGCGTGCACCACAAATTGAAATGTAATCAAATAATGTTCGAAAGTAGTGAAAGCACTATTTTTATTTAGCAAAAAAGTGTTTAAACTTTAAAGGTAGCAAAAATTCCTCAAAATGATCTTCCATATGATTGATAAGAATTTTTTTCGCTGCGAAATATTCACGATTTTACGAAAAATTAATGGTCTTTTTGTGTTTAAATACGTTTTGGAAGATTTCCGTAATTGCTGCGCATTTTTAAAACGTAAGAAACAACGAAGTGATAAACGCAAGCAGAGAACGCTCTGATACTTATTTGTAAGGCCCCACTCACACAGGGGACATTTGTCGCGAGACATGGAACTATTCATTTATTTGTCCCCGATACCACTCACACAGGGGACAAATTGGAATGTAGGTTGTATCCCCATGTATGCTTTTTTAATAAAACTTATTACTACATTTTGCCACCTTTTAATACCTTTTTGCTAAATGGTAGCGTTTTGACTACTTTCGAACAATATTTGATTTCATTTCATTTTGTGGTGCGCGCTAAGTTGACTATGGAAAATATTGAACAAATTAAAGTTGCGTTAATTTTTATGGCGATCGAATTTGAGTATGAATTATACATCATTCGGGATGAAGATGCAAACATAATAAAATCAATTTTAAATAGTGTAGAACAATTGGAAGAGATTAGTAGAGCTCGTCGGAGAAGCTGATGGATCAGAAACTGGCGAAATGAAAAAACTCAAATGGAGCCTTCGAAGTTCTGACAAATAGCGTCCAAGTGTGCAATAAATATTCGCACCGGAATTATTTCCGAATGTCAGAGATGTTTGCTAAATTTCTACATTTTGTCCAAACCGATTTGCAGAAGGCTGAAACGCATATGTGAAAAGCTGTGCCACCGGATGATCAGCTAGCCGTAACTTTGCGATATTTGGTTACCGGAGAATCCTACTAAAGCTTGGAATACCAAACCAAGTCATCGACAACATTCATAGTTGTTTTTACATTTTTGTTATTATTTTAAGTTTTTAGTTCTTTAGTTATTTTTAATTAGCAATTTTTTAATTTTTAGTTTTATATTGTTTAATGTTAGGGTTGTCTTAGAATTTGATGGACTGTTGGATTTCTTTCCTAAAAATGTGCAATTAAAGTGCAAATATTTGTAAACACAGTATTCTAGTGCAAAAGGCATAGACATTTGTGAAACAATATAGGTGAATGCTTGGTTCTAATATACAAAATAAGATTTTGTCAAAAAATTCCAGCAAAAATAATATAATTTACGTTTTGTAGTCCTAGCAAAAACCTCGATCGAACAAACCATCCGCAAATTCACAATACTCTTTTGTAAATACAATACAAATGCATGCCTGGTTACGGTCGTAATATTCTGTTTTATCGATACGACAACCCGTTGTTTGGTGTTCCCAGTAAATATCAAGGGACACAAGTGTCGCACAAGGGACAAATTCATTCATTCATAGTCCACAGTTCATTTCTTCGTTTTGTTGGTGAAGCAACAACAAATTTGACGTGTCCCGATACAAATGTCCCCTGTGTGAGTGTGGCATTAGTTGATTTATCGCAAAGTTTTTCTTACTCGGTAAATTGCATAAAAGAGAGACATAACAACTGTTACATATGTTTGAAGGTTGTTAGATCTTTATTCGTAAGAAGTTCAATCGGAAAAAGAAAGGTTGTTACATTCAATGTGAGTTTACAGTGTTGCATTTTTCGTTACTACGATCAGCGTTGCATTATGATGTTTTATTACATTTTTAACACTCTTCCTCAACGCTGATACGAAAATAATATATAATAATAATTACATATTTTATAGTTATAAATATAAATCAATAATTATAACTGATTTTAATACAAACCAAGAAGCTCTGTCAATTTGTTATGCTTATTTTTACAAACATTTTTTGTGAAAATGTCAGCGATCATTTCGCTACTTGCTACATAATTCAATACAATTTCTTTCCTTTTTATTACATCGCGAATATAATGATGGCGAGTGTCTATATGTTTTGTTCTACCATGATACATAGGGTTATTTGCAATTTGGTGGCTACTTAAATTATCTCCGTTAATTACGATTGGATCATCATTATGTAAGCCTATTTCTTTTAATAAACGTCTTAAATAAACCGCTTCTTTTGTTGCCTCTGACATTGCGACATATTCAGCCTCTGTGCTGCTCAGTGCTGTCGTAGTTTGCTTCTTTGATCGCCATGAAATCGGTCCGTTACTTAATAAGAACACATATCCAGAGTATGATTTTCTATCAATCTTGTCGTTTGCCCAATCGGCGTCTACAAAACCCTTTATAGCTTCTTCTGATTTGCTATAATGTAAATTATAATGAATCGTTTTGGCTAGGTAACGTAAAATGTGCTTTGCACTATTCATATGACATTTTCTAGGATTTGTACTCAACTGTGCTAACTTATTAACAGAGTAAACAATATCTGGTCGAGACAAAACTGCTAAGTACATCAACGCTCCAATGAGCGATTGATATTCTGTTTTATCAACAATTTCGTCATCATCGGATCTTGCTATTAAACTATCTCCAGGATCAAGTGGTGTTGAGCATGGTCGACAGTTGTAAATATCGAATTCTCTTAAAAGATTCTCTATAAATTGTTTTTGACCCACACCTATTGATCCGTTTTCAGATTTTCGTTCTACTTCGAAACCAAGGAAAATTTTTACCGAACCTTTATCGACTACATCGAACTGATTTGCAATTTTTTCTTTAATTGCCATAAGCTCATTTTTACTTGAAGATGCAATAAGAAGATCGTCTACATAAACAACAATAATGTTTATATCGCTATTTGAATTCAACCAATACAAACACGGTTCATTCATCGACTGTTTGAATCCAATATTCTTCAAAACCTTTTCTAACAAATTATTCCATTGTCTACCGGATTGTTTTAATCCGTAAATGGATTTTTTAAGTTTTAATACACTTGTTGGATTTTTTTCATCACGAAAACCATCTGGCTGTTTCATATAGCATTCTTCTTTCAAATCGCTATTTAGATATGCGGTGGTAACATCCATTTGATGTAAATATAGCTCATATTTCGCGGAAAGGGCAAATAGCAACCGAATAGTTTCATATCGCGCTACAGGTGAAAATGTTTCGAAATAGTTTACGCCATGTTTTTGGTTACACCCTTTTGCGACAAGTCGAGCTTTATAGCGTATAACTTCACCATTAGTATTTCGCTTTATACTAAAAACCCATTTATTTCCAATTGGTTTCTGATTATTTGGAAAATTACTCAATGTCCAAGTATCGTTTCTTATTAACGCGTCATATTCTTCTTTCATAGCTTGTTTCCACTCATTTGCATGTGGACTTGACATCGCTTCTTCTAATGAATTAGGTATTAACATATCAGTATATAAAATGTTTAAAGTATTGTATTGTTTGCGAGGACGTCCAACTTTGCCGGTTCGAATTATTCTAGGTCTACCCGGACCTACATTTTCATTGACACCGGAATCAAGGTTTATTATTTCTTCGGCATCTTCATATGGATCACTCGAATCTGATTCTTTAACAACACCATTACGTTCCTCTGTAGCATCATGATAAGTTTCATTATGCCCTACCGCAGCTTCATGATTAGCTTCGCCAGTGTTTAAAATAATAAGATTTTCCGTCGCGAACGAAGCAGATTCAATTTTATTGTGTTTCTCATTTTTAGATTTGTTTATAGCGTTCTCGTCAAATAATACGTCACGTTTTTCAACAACAACTCGGTTTTTCGATTGTAAAGTCTATATGCTTTGCTATTTAACGAATAACCCACCATAACATACTCTTCTCCTTTCTTGTGAAGTTTATTAGACTCAGTTTTATCTAAACCTATGGCAAGGGAACCGAACATTCGTAAATGACGTACATCCGCCTTTCGGCTACACCATAACTCATAAGGAGTCGTATCACCAATTGCTTTACTCGGACTTCTATTTCTCAAATACACTGCCGTTGCAATAGCTTCCGCCCACAGAAAATCGTCTAAGCCTGCATGAACCAACATCGATCTAGCCATTTCTACGATTGTTCGGTTCAGGCGTTCCGCTACACCATTCTGTTGCGGGGTGTAAGGAACTGTCAATTCGCGTTTAATACCTTTTAGCTTTAAATAATCATCAAATGCATTATTTATATATTCACGTCCGTTGTCAGTACGCAAACATTTAATCATTTTTCCAGTTTGTCGTTCTACTACTGCTTGAAATTCTTTAAATTTCTCAAAAACTTCACCTTTGTGTTTCATAAAATATACAAAAACTTTTCTAGACATGTCATCTACAAATATTACATAGTATCGAGAACCAGCTAATGTCCTACAGCTGAACGGACCACAGACGTCTGAATGCACTAATTGAAGCAGTTCATTTGTACGGTTTTCTGCTTCTGCAAATGGTAATGCATGTATCTTACTCTTCATGCATGTATGACAAGAATTACCTTTAGAGAAAGAATTTACGTTTATCCCTGTAACTAACTGATTTTTTACTAAATTATCAAGGCTTCTATAATTAAGATGGCCAAATCGTTCATGCCACTTTTCTGTTAAACCTGATTTTAAATTATTACATACGTTCTTGTTTTCGCCAAACCAATATAAATTCATTCTCTTAGAAGCGTTAAGCGCTACTACACCATCAGAGTTTACAATTTTTGCTGATTCTTTTTCAAATATAACTTTAAGTCCCTGGTCTGTGGCTTTCGAAATAGAAATAAAATTATTCTTTAACTCAGGGACATATAATACATTGCTAAGTAATATATCATTTAATTCGAATGAAATGCGGACATCTCCAAAACCTTTAGCATTCACAAAGTTATCTGCTGCTAGCTCTACACGTTCTGACTTCTGAATGAAATTTGTAAACTTACTGAAATCACCAGACATATGGGCAGTTGCACCACTATCCAAACACCAATATCCACTTTCTGTATTTGCGTGCTCGGTCAACGAAAAATTGAAGTGGTTTGGCCGCTGCTGATTATCCACAAGTTTTCCTTGATGCTGCGATTTTCGATGGTACTTTTGTCGATTGTTCGTTGCTGCAGAGTTGTTTCTTGAAAATTTCTGGTCACAATTTTTCTTTTGGTCACAATTCACTGCAATGTGGCCTCGAACACCACAATTAAAACATTTTACGTGTTGATTGCTGACTTTCGTTTTCGCCGCAAATGCTTTCTGCGTTTCACTTTCGATGGACTGCCCCTGCAGTTGCCGGTCGGCCTCCTCCAATAATTTCGATTTGATCGCGCTAAGTTCTGGTAGAGAATCTCTAGTCTCCACTGCAATAACAAAATTCTCGTAATTACTCGGCAAACTTGATAATAAAATAATTTTCAATAGCTCTTCCTGAATCTCAATCCCAATTTCTGCAAGCTTTTCAACTGTGTCGGTAAACATGTTTAAATATTGAGCCATGCCGTCTGCAGTGCCCACCATTTTGAGGTTAAGTAACTTTTTATATAAAGCTACTTTACGTATTGGAGCGTCACGTTGATGAATTTTCTTTAATTCCTGCCAAGCCTCCAACGACGTCTTACAATTTTTGATGTAAATTAATTGGGATGGTTTCACATATAGGATAACAGTCGCAAGCGCTTTTTCATCTTTTGTCATCCATTGTGCGGACTCCTCCGCCCCTTCTGGCTTTAATGACTTTCCGCAGACAATATTCCACAAATCCGCGTGTATCAAAACACTTTTAATCTGAATCGACCAGACGTCATAATTTTTTTCATCCAGTTTCTCAAACTGATATGATAAATTCATTTTTGTACAAAAAAAATGTGGCTTGATATTTGTAAAGCTTGTCGACTAGACACAATAACTGGAGACACACTCCAAGCGTTGTAACCTAGGCCAAAAAAACTAGAAACTTATTCCAAAAACTGCGTGGTCTGGGCCCATAACCTTTGTTAGATCTTTATTCGTAAGAAGTTCAATCGGAAAAAGAAAGGTTTCTACATTCAATGTGAATTTACAGTGTTGCATTTTTCGTTACTACGATCAGCGTTGCATTATGATGTTTTATTACATTTTTAACAAAGGAAACAATATTAGTTGAGCAATATTTTTATTAACATTTGGGCAAAAAAGCATTAGATTTTTACGACGCTCATTATTTCCTTAGAGATGGCAGAAAAGTGATGCACGTAAAAATAGGAAACAATATATGCAATAACATTCCCACCCCCGTGAACAATTCTTTAAACGGAATCGTTCCATAACGTAGTTCCTCAGAATAAAATAGCTCCGGTTATATTAATTAAAGACACATACGATTCGATGTCATGTCCGGACTGCTGTAATGACTACTCAGTAACGAATATTAGGAACAAATATGAAAGTAATTGTTGAGTGTTCGTATATGAAAGTATTATAAAGCAGACTTAAAATTTTTGGTGGTTGAACGTTTGTTCTCTTAACTTTAAGTTATAACTTTTAAATGTTTACTATTGAAATATAAAGAACGTATTATAAAGAACATTGTAAAAGTTTGCTTTTGAAAACGCGCAAACAAAACGATTCTGCAGCATTTTGTCCTAAGGCGAAAACACATTTTTTGACTTTTTAATAATTTTAAAAAATAGTGAAGGGATCTTATTTTTGGATTTATTTTTGTGTGCTTTTATAAAACTTACATAATAATAATGTTCGGAAAATTATTGTTAACATTTGTTTACAATTTCCTCTATTACGGTGCAAATAGGACTGTTTTGCCTAAACTGTTGCTATGTTCCCATACAAATAGTCCCAGATATGTGTACGATTAAGAAGCAGATGTGTTTCCTAGAGCTAGCTCCCAAGAGTGAACTTTTCATTCATTTGGGTATATTTTTCACCGCCACATTAATTTAGATATTATTTTTTTAACTAATTTAGATATTACTTTTTGTAGTTAACTCAAATTTTTTTAATTCATTTAAATATTATTTTATTTTACAATGGTCCCTGCAATATATTCTGCTTCAAAGAGCGAGAGCGAGCAAAAAAGAGAGCTCGCTAGCGAGCATTAATGAACCCAGGTCAAATCTACAGTTTGCAATTATATACCAATAAGAATAAATACCGCAATAGAATCTATATTACTTTTAACCATGCGATATCTAGATTTACCAAAAAGGATTGTATGAAACTTTCTCCTATTTCTTACCTTTTTATGACTCCGAACCTTTCTCAGGGATGGGAAATTCATCACAGCTTTCGTATGCGTATTAATGTTATCTCGGTTTTCTCCTTTCTTCAATTCCATGACAGTATGAGTGCGTAAAAAACATAGAATTTACTGTTATAAGGAATTCATCATGCGCTTTTTGTGTTTTGTTTTTCCCTCCTACGGATTAATATGAAGGTCTTCCTTTTTTCATTTTCTTTCAGTTCTCATTTTTAACTTTATTAAAATTTCACAATTTTTCGACCAAGAAAATACAATAATATTTGGACATACATATATTCATCAACAATCACAATCATCGGAAGTTAATAGGTAACGATTTTTTGTTATGTTACGGTATATGTACTCACATATGATGTCACCAGACGTAAAGAGGTAGGATACTCGTTGCTACAAATTAGGGATTCGCTATGACATTTTTATGGTTCACGTACACAATGTGTGAAAACATGTCGCATGTTATTCTTGTTTGCTGTGCGGGTACCAACGAGCATAATTTACCATTGAGTGTGCTGAAAACATTTTGCACACCTTCTATATCCCTATAATTTTCACAAAACATAAACAATAGTGGTGAGTTTTATTTTAAGAAAAATAATGAGGCACACGGAGATGGACGCCCCCCAAATCCTTGTGAAATATATCCGAGTTTTTGACACATCGGTGCAGGCGATTTCAATATGTCTGTGGCATAACTAAACGCTTTCAAGGCTTCATAACAATTTATTTTTCTTTAAAATAATTTTGGTTTAATTAACTTTTTCTTAAAATGTAAAAAAAATAATTACATCGAAATTGATAACACCTCCTTTTAATTGTAAATCTACTATACCTTTCTAATCGTGTTTAATTATTCTATGGGGTGGGACGGTCGTGATGTGCCTTTTAAAAAATGACACTTCCTTTCTGTGAGCAAAATTAGCGACAACAATATACCATCTAAACCAAAATGTCACTATTATTTTTAATTTTAAATTAAGTATTAGGAACACTTAATCGTTAACGAATTGTTGTTATCGGTCATGTAAGCAGCAAAAAATGGGAATTACTTAAGTAGAGAGGATCTTAGTAAAGTCCGGTCTATCGTTTTAGCGAGCAGGCACTGAAATGTACTTAATTTTTTCAATCATTAGCTTCATCAGGTCACATAATTACACAATCTTTGATAATAGAATCAACTCACTCACTGAAACTTATTTACAATCTCTGAATTCAATTATTACAATAAAATTGTTCTCAAAGGTTTGTTGTATCCTAGCTAAAAATATGCGATATATATTGTACATCATCTTTCTGAATTTATACATCTGCGATAGCTTAAACGAATTTACAAATATTGACTTAGACCTAAAGCGAAGAAACTAGAAGAAATTATTATACCCTGCTCTCTAATTTGCCATCGACTTCTATGTCTAGGACGATCGCGCTGTTCGGCAAGCACTAGCATATAATACTGCATCATGCAAGGTGGGAAATATTTCAAAGGGACCTTCACCCAGGGCCATGCTATGCACTATTGTGTCGTATACACGGTCAGTGGGACTCGCGAGGAATATACGCACATCGAGCGGCTTCATTTCCTCCATGATGTCTGTTATGGCATGACATCCGGCAACGTCGATGTGTCCCAGCATAGAGAAATCCAAAACTAGAAAATGGAATGGATTAATATGGCCATTCTCAGCAAGGCCACTTTGCTGTATAGGAACATATGAGCGGCGTTGCATTAGTTTGCCATCAATTGAAAGTCCTTCGTAAAGCGCCTTACGAAAAAACATACTCGTAGCAAAATTAAGAGCTCCTGTATATCGGAAAATTCTCGTTTCGGGAACTTCCGCTGCATTACGATGATGGCTGATATCAACGTAAACGGCCACTGCACCGGAAATAACACCCAAGAATGCAGAATAAGGTTTGACACCTTTGACATACAGTGTCAACAACGAGAGGCAAATTCCGATCAAAAGTCTGGTGTAGAACGTAAGAAGTATATAATTTATTATTGGCGATCGGTAGTTGAGCTCAAAAATCACTTTGTATTTACCCAATATCAATATCGATGATAACAACGGCAGCGAAAGTACAGATCCAAGTCAGTAATTCTAGTTTGCCTTGCTTTGAAAATTTGTGAAGCTCCTTTGCTTGCATGAACATCGGTTTCAACGCCACGACGATAACCCCGGCAAGAACGCACTACAGAAAGATCAACATTATTCGAAATTTAAGCATTCCCCATAACCACTCACTCTTGGCAATGATGTGAAGAAGGGACCTGCCCACAAAAGCGTCATTATGACCAAGCACGCCGACACTAGAGATGCCAATTGAGTGACTCCCCCAGTTTGCTCTTGTATTACAGAGCGCGACAATGAGCAAGCCAGTGGTATACATGAAAAACAACTACCCACAAGGTTACCGATTCCCAAAGCGAACAGCTCTTGATTGGGGCGAACATCATAACCATGCTTCTTTGCAAAGGTCAGTCCCATCGACATGACAATCGAAAAGCTAACTATCGCTATAGCTATGGAATCTGTCACGACCATCGGTATCAATTCAAACCGGGGAAATTCTGGCATAGGCAAGCCCGTTGGTATGTTACCCACTAGTGTTACGCCATAGATTTTATGCACATTAAAGAAGTCAGCAATAAGTGTACCACCAATTATTGCTATCAGTTCGGCCGGTAGAGGAATACGACACTTTTTTCGCAAGCAAGGTTTGACGACCTCATTAGCTATGACCATGAAAACTATGATACAACAACAAAATAACAACGTGGCCGGATTCGTTTGAGACATCGCTTTGCAGAGATCGATTAGTGTGTAGATTATTTTAAATGCCCCTTTGTGCCGCGGCGCGGACACACCTAAAACATCTTTCAGTTGGCTACTGATGACGTGGATTGCAGCGGCAGTTGTAAAGCCATTCACCAGCGGTTCGCTAAGCAAAGCGGCTAAATTGCCTAAACAAAGGAAGCCCATCAGAAGCTGAAATCGATAATCTCTCGAATAAATATTTGACTATATTATATAATATTTTCATAATCTTACATGCACTATGCCCACTGTGAGCGCGAGCACCGTAACTACCTGCACCGGGGTTATGACATCTGCATTGCTCATTATATTCCCCTCCTCTGTTGCGTAGGTCTGCACGACTTTCAGAGTCATCATACTAATCACTGCGAAGGTCCCAATTGATATGTGACGTGATGTACCGAGCACCATATAAACCAAAACTGGAAAAATGGCCATATATAGACCATTGCCAGGCGAAACACCAGCCAGCAAGCCATAGGCCATGCCATGCGGTATACTCATGATGGCCACGGTGATACCAGCAACGATATCGCCAAGTAAGTCGCGTTTTAAGGAATACTGAGGTAGCCACTGAAGTATGGGCACGATGCCAGTGAACAACGAGAAAAATGACCAATTTGGCCAGCAATTTCGTAGAGCAGATAGAATACTCTTATCTCGGGCGCCATAACCAGTTTGTTTGATGACAACCTCATGTAACAGAACATCACGATGGACGTCATATTTGGGTTGAATTTTAGGCTTGAGGGGGAGAGCGGGTTGTGTAAGCGGTTTGGTTCTATAAAGCAAACGAATATAAAAAGTTTAAGGTTTTATTAGTTCAAGGTTGAATAGAACAGAATGATCATTCTGTTTTGCTCACTCACTCATTGCTGATATCCTTGGCCATACTACTCAATTACACAATATCGGCAACCACATCGGTGAATCGGTGAATGAGTTGCTGATGTTTACTCTCATCAAATTGGGAAGCGCTCTTCTGTCGATGTCCTGTCGATGTCGATGTGATCCAATAAGAACTTCTGTATCACTGACTACTGAAATATTTGGGACCAAGTGAGAGGTATTTCTTGATGCCGTTGTTCGACCCTGAACCCGATGATCTTATCGTCACTATTTCGTTGCTTAGCCGATTCGTTGAAAGGTTTCTGCGAGATTTAAAGTAATTTAAAGGTGGCTTTCGTATATGCTTTAGAATAAGAAAATTATAAAGCATAAAAGTATAATCATAATCCTAGATTAGAAAAATCCAAAAAAAGAAATAATTGGATCACAAAAATACAAGAGAAATAACCAACGAATTCTGCCTGGATATGTACAAAAAGCATAGAAATCACAAGCGAGACTAATTTTTAACGTGCCATAATGTTTCTCTTCACACCTGCCCTTTATCCCAGCAACCTTTTCTACAAATTACACAGTAAACATTTCTGCGACCTCAATTTCCACGGCCTTTTAAACACTCAAATTAGGGCAAGTTTGATAGCGACATTATAATTAAATTATAATTACAATACATTATATTGCTAACTTTCAAAAAAAAGGCAGCCTTTTTAATCTGAACTGAAAAAACCGATGTGAACTGAGGAAATGAAGATTTGAATCATAATGAATCATTATTGTTTTTGCGACCACTTCGATACTATTCGATATGATACGACGACAGAATAATACATTATTGAACAAACTAATTACTGACAGAGTTTATTGACAAATCTGAATTGATGAGTGTTGCCTTCGAGTCTTCAGCTAAGAGTTCAATAACCATTGTTTTTTGAAACGGTTATTAGCCGTTTTCAATTTGCTTACCTTTTAATTATTTAATTCATTTAGTAGATCACGTGCCTTTAATATTTGCAAATTTTAACGATAATAAAAACAGAGAAATTAATAAAACAACACCCACAAATAAAGGTGCTATCTTCGGCATGATGGAATAATTTCGGCATGGTGGAAAAAATTTTAACGATAATAAAAACATATATATATATATATATATATATATATATATATATATATATATATATATATATATATATATATATATATATATATATATATATATATATATATATATATATATATATATATATATATATATATATATATATATATATATATATATATATATATATATATATATATATATATATATATATATATATATATATATATATATATATATATATATATATATATATATATATATATATATATATATATATATATATATATATATATATATATATATATATATATATATATATATATATATATATATATATATATATATATATATATATATATATATATATATATATATATATATATATATATATATATATATATATATATATATATATATATATATATATATATATATATATATATATATATATATATATATATATATATATATATATATATATATATATATATATATATATATATATATATATATATATATATATATATATATATTATATATATATATATATATATATATATATATATATATATATATATATATATATATATATATATATATATATATATATATATATATATATATATATATATATATATATATATATATATATATATATATATATATATATATATATATATATATATATATATATATATATATATATATATATATATATATATATATATATATATATATATATATATATATATATATATATATATATATATATATATATATATATATATATATATATATATATATATATATATATATATATATATATATATATATATATATATATATATATATATATATTATATATAT
>OZ016503.1:14396960-14512639 GCA_963966595.1 Physocephala rufipes
ATATATATATATATATATATATATATATATATATATATATATATATATATATATATATATATATATATATATATATATATATATATATATATATATATATATATATATATATATATATATATATATATATATATATATATATATATATATATATATATATATATATATATATATATATATATATATATATATATATATATATATATATATATATATATATATATATATATATATATATATATATATATATATATATATATATATATATATATATATATATATATATATATTATATATATATATATATATATATATATATATATATATATATATATATATATATATATATTATATATATATATATATATATATATATATATATATATATATATATATATATATATATATATATATATATATATATATATATATATATATATATATATATATATATATATATATATATATATATATATATATATATATATATATATATATATATATATATATATATATATATATATATATATATATATATATATATATATATATATATATATATATATATATATATATATATATATATATATATATATATATATATATATATATATATATATATATATATATATATATATATATATATATATATATATATATATATTATATATATATATATATATATATATATATATATATATATATATATATATATATATATATATATATATATATATATATATATATATATATATATATATATATATATATATATATATATATATATATATATATAATATATATATATATATATATATATATATATATATATATATATATATATATATATATATATATATATATATATATATATATATATATATATATATATATATATATATATATATATATATATATATATATATATATATATATATATATATATATATATATATATATATATATATATATATATATATATATATATATATATATATATATATATATATATATATATATATATATATATATATATATATATATATATATATATATATATATATATATATATATATATATATATATATATATATATATATATATATATATATATATATATATATATATATATATATATATATATATATATATATATATATATATATATATATATATATATATATATATATATATATATATATATATATATATATATATATATATATATATATATATATATATATATATATATATATATATATATATATATATATATATATATATATATATATATATATATATATATATATATATATATATGACTCTGGCGCACTGTCGCAAAGAAATTGTGATAACCACAATTTGAGACGAGAATTGTGATGTTTAGTTTCTGGCCAAATTGCCACAGAGAAAAAGCTCCTTTGAGACGAAAAAGCTCGCATGCGTAACTCTAACCTTGCAGTAAATATATTTCTTTAAAAGAAATTTTATAAATATTTGTTTGAAATAACTAAAACCATAATAGAAATAATATTTACATAATATTTGATTGCATATTCTTTGGAAAAAATTTATTCTTTACACTTTTTAGAGTCTGCAAACATATGTCATAAAGCAATACTGAATATTCTCAAAAAAGTTTAAAAATGACAAGACACATGGGCCAATATTGTGGTTTCTAGTTTATTTAATTATGTACCTTTTAGACTACCTAAATGCGAACCAATAAGCCAGAGGAAATTGCAAAAAACAAATTTTTTGCTCCATTCTTTGCACCATCTGACCTGGTGCTGTAAACTTTACAACTCTTGCTTAGAACAAGATTCAAGACACAAATTCTTGAGATGGTCAATTGATTGACAATTATTATTTTTGATATTGATGTCATAACACATCTGTCTGATATTGTAAGGTATTGAAGGTACAATAATTCTCATTTAAGATAATAAGCAATAGGTAACAATATCTGATAAATTTTTGCTACAAGCAGCAAAAAATATTAGTCGAAAATATGATGACCCGTTAGGTCGCCGAGTGTGGTTTTTATCTACTTGTTTTTGAAGAGAAAGAGTTCACTTAATAAATGAAATTTTTCTTATTATTCTTTCGTCTCAAGTGACAATTTGATCATATGAAGATTTAATAAAACGATCTGTCCAAATAAATAGTGTTTGAACAGGTCCGGTCCACTGATTGTCATTAACAAAAAAATATTACTGACCATTCGTGAAATGTGAAACATATAAAAAAAACACCTGAACTATTAAAATTTTAAATATTGTTACGTTATTTGAAATTTCCCTTGTGAAAATTTCAGGTTCGATCGCTGGATTGTGAATAATTTAATATAACAATTAAATTTGCTGTTACTTTCAGTCTTTTATTTGCCACTTTTATTGCAAAATGTAGTACTTTCTGTTTCACACCACTTAAATAATGTACTTCGCTTTGTAATCTCACGATGTGTTCACTTTCATTTGCCAGATACGAATTTACAGATGACGCAGCTACTGCCGTATTTATACCCCAGAGCCAATAGCATTGAAGCTTCTAGAATCAGCTGGCAAGTTTCTAATGTATTTGTTATGATCTCTATCGTAGTGTCGTAATTGCGTTTTCGGGCGACACACGCCGCCTTCGCGAAAGTTCGCAAATTCACAACACTGCCCTCCTCTAAAATCTGATCGTCCCTATCAGTTATCATATTCCCTTGATGGTATGGGGCTAGTCTCTCCAGATGGACTACTTTCATTTTACATTTCTTTTTGATAAGCTTTGTATGCGATACACAACATCGTTCATCCGATTTATAATATTATAAGGTCCTTCCCATGATGTCTGCTCCAAACTTTAGTCAGTATTACGCACAATCTGCGGGTGCAATATATGCTGTATTTTGTGAGTTCGTTCCTTTTAATGAGCAGGACGTAGAGTGACTTATTGAAAAATCCCGAAAATTGTCGGAATATTCTGAATATATTTATTCCTAACAGTGGAGATAAAAATATATTTTACAAGATTCTCATTACACTTTCTTATTCAATATTTTAATAAATTCATCCTTTTGAACATGTTTCTAAAACGTATTTTTATAATCCATATTTTTATAACTATAAATCTCACACAAAGTCACACCAAGGTGCCGAATACGAATAGCCTGAACACATAGAAATGCCGCCTGCTCCCTGCGGCGAGTAGATTTTCACTATTGAACACGTATGCTTATCTAGCAGCTAGCAGCAATTGGCGAAATGTAAACAAAGAAAACAAAATAAGAAGAACAAGGGTAGCAGCAAAATTCGGAATTTTCAATCGATTGATTGGCAGAAAGCGGCATTTGTTGCCAGGCAGTAAACAGCATAAATTTTGGCATAAGAGGCAATGTAATTTTGGCATTTATGCTTGCTGCGTCAGCAAAGCAGCATTCTACGTGTTCAAGCTAGTATGCTCCCAAATAAGGAGATGGGTCACTCCCAATTCACCATGCGAAAATGTTATTTGACATCTAATTTTTATGCATTGTTTACATAACGTACACCATACCTGAGCGTGTGCCGTATCGTTGATGCGGTTGTTTACTTTCATTTAGTATGTAGAAAAAACAACAATGTGTTTCACCGCACATAAACAAAAGTCGTATCATTTCTACAATGATTGTAACGAAATATTGTAATTTTATTGAATTGCTATTTTTAATTTAAATACTGTATTTTTTGAAGGCTTAAGAGGCCAGAAACAATATTCAATTTATACACAATTATTTTCCTATTCACCATTTAACTACTTTTTTGCTATGAAGAAGTAAAATTTCTGGAAAAATTCATACAATAAAATACAGAAGTCAGCGTGGAACTGATTCGATGTCATCCGTTTTTACAACCAAACAGCCTAGAACCAAAGAAGTGGGAAGAAAATATATTGTTATTTGAAAATTTCCTTGTGAATATTTCAATTTAGATCTCTGGATTGTGAATAATTTTATAAAACAATTAAATTTGCTGTTACTTTTAGTCTGAGTTTATTTGTCCCTTTTATTTCGAAATGTAGTATTTTCTATTGCACACCACTTATTTAATGTACTTCGCTTTGTAATCATACGATGTGTTCACGTCATTTGCCAGATACGAGCTGACAGCTATCGCAGCTACCGCCGTATTTATACCGCAGAGCCAATAGCATTGAAGGTTCTATAATCAGCTGGCAAGTTCCTAATGTATTTGTTATGATCTCTAATGTAGTGTTGTAATTGCTTCTTCGGGCGACACACGTCGCTTCCGCGAATGTTCGCTAAACTGCAACGACATGGTTCATCCGATATATAACTTTATAAGGTCCTTTCCACGCTGTCTGCAACTTTGGGGACACACCCTTTTTCCGTTGTGGGTTGTACAGCGGTACCAAATCGCCTTCTTGGAATCCTTCCGAGTTTATGGCTCGGTCATAACGATCCTTTATTTTGTTCGTGCATTTCGTTCATATCATACTGAAGGATTTCCCAATAGCATTCTTCCTTATCAGTAGGTCTACTGCATCTTCCAAATTTCAGGTCTGATGGTAATCTCAAATCTGCTGCGAAAATAAGCCTCGCGGGAGTATGCTTTAGTTTCGCGGATTGCGGATCGATAAGCCATTAAAAACATTTGAATGTGCTTATCCCAATTACGTTGACATTTGCCCACTACCTTTCGCAAATATTCTTCTAGGGTGGTATTGAATCTTTCTACCATTCCGTCTGATTGTGGATGTAATTTACTCGCTCGAGTTTTATTGATTCCCAACAATGAGCACATTTCCTGAAATATGACAGACTCAAAGTTCCTTCCCTGATCGGAGTGCAATTCAATTGGTATACCGAATCTTGTAACCCAATTCTGGACAAAGGCTTCCGCCACAGTTTTTGCCTCTTGGTATGGTAAGGGTACACTTCAGGCCACTTACTGAAGCAATCAATTATGACTAACACATATTTATTCCCGGAGTCACTAGACGGAAATGGTCCCGCTATATCCATTGTGGTGCGTTCGAATGGTGCTCGTGCATTGTACTGCTGCAATTTGCCTTTACTTCTAGACTTCGGACCTTTAGTTTTCATAAACTGGGTACAGTTTTTGATCCATTCTACAACTGATTCTTTGCAATTTGCCCACTAGAATCGCTGTTTGATCTTTTCTAGTGTCTTGTTGAATATCCGTTGTGTAGTGTCCGTTGTGGAATTCCATTAATACGGCTGCTATTCTGGACCTCGGCACGACAATCAAACTGCGTGTATGTTTACCACCCTTGCTTTCCCACGTACGATGCATACTCCATTTAGTAGATTTAGGCTGTCACATTGCATCCAGTATGCCTTGTCTAATGAACTTCCTGAAGCCATTTCTTCTTTTGTTGGTCTCTGGTTTATTTCGATGGCATCCGTGATCCTGACTAAGTCTTTATCGCTGAGTTGGTAATCTATATGGCAATAGGTTCCCATTCTTCTTCAGGTTGCAAGTTTGTTAGTCGTACAGCGACTATTCCTTCACATCATTCAACCATACAACAATGTTTGCACTACAATGGCCAAGGGCGCCAAGATAGTGCATCAATATTTCAATGCAGCCCTCCCTTTCGATGTTGTATTTCAAATTCATAGTTTTGAAGTCTTTCTATCCAGCGCGCCATCTGCCCCTCGGGATTTTTTAACTGTAGCAGCCATCTGAGTGCTACATGATCTGTCCTTAAGAAGAAGTGCTGTCCATAAAGATATTTGTGGAAGTGTTTGACGCATTCTACAACTGCCAATAGTTCTCGTATTATTACGCAATAGTTCCTTTCTAGTTTTCCGAGTACTCTGCTGTAATACCCAATTACTTTTTTCTGGCCACCGACTATCTGTGAGAGCACACCTCCTAATCCATGTGCGCTAGCATCTGTATCTAAGACAAATTTTTTTGCCAGGAACTGGAGATGCCAACATTGGAGCTGTGTAAAGTTACTCTTTCAACCGCTGGAAAGCATCCTCTTCCTTCTTCCTCCATGTAAATTTACAATTCTTCTTTATCAGGTCATGTAAGCATCGGGCAACGTTGGCAAATCCAGGTACGAAACGACGATAATAGGTACACAGTTCTAGAAAACTTCAAACTTCATAAATATTTTTAGGGCGAGGCCACTTTCTTTCTGATTTGATTTTATCTTCACCCGTGTAAATTCCATCTGTAAATATTTTGTGGCGCATGTAAGTTACTTTTTTCTTAAATAAAACGCATTTCTTTGGATTTAACCTCAGGGCGGTAGAGGAAATTCGACTAGACTTCCAATTTTTTAAGGTGGTCATCAAAATTCTTGCCATGACAATGGTGTCATCCAGATACACTATCATGTCTCCGAATGAAGTCCTTTTAGAACGTGTTCCATCAGACGTTCAAAAGTCGCTGGCGCATTGCATAATCCAAATGGCAGTTTTCTCACGATCAGATTTCTCGATCTCCACTTGCCAGTACCCGCTTTCTTGGTGACGTCATTCAATTTCCGATAGTCGACACAAAACCGTGTACTTCCATCTTTCTTTTTAACTAACACGACCGGTGAGCTCCATGGACTTGTTGAAGGTTCAATCACTCCATCTTTCTGCATCTCTTTTATTATTTGCTCTGGATCTTCTCGTTTTGCAAGTGGAACTCTGCGCGAAGCTTGCCGAATCGGTCTTGCGTCACCTGTTTCTATCTGATGTTGCACAACAGCAGTCCGTCCAAATTTATTGTAATCACTTGCAAATATGGAGCTATATTCCTCTAATAGACGTTTTGCTTTTATTCTTTCTAACCCACTCAACTCACTCAACCAATTGTTTGCGGGGATGCGAATTTTTCTACTTCCTTTGCAAACGTCATTGTTCCCTTTCTGGAGAGTTATCGCAATTAATCACAGCTTCAACTGCTTGGCATTGTCATATTACCTCGCCTTGATTAAGATTGATCGGTCTTGTGAGCCTATTAACTACCCGAATGCACTCATTGGTTCATCCAACCAATATATCCGACGTCGTTCTCATTCTCTCTACTACCCACAGGTTGCGAGTTCCACAATCTCCATCCACACGTGCCCATTAGATTACTTCGGACTTTGCTGGAATCTGCTGTTGGTGACTAATACTCACATTCTTTATCTGAGGCTGTTTATAGCCTGTGTTTGTGGGTATCTCCATATTCTGGAATGTCAACATTTTTTCTCTCAAATTTAGGGTTATGCCATGAACCAGCATGAAATTGAAAAAGGTGTGACGCACTTTAAGCGTTCCCATCTGCACAGTACACTCTAAGTTTCCATTAATCTTGGCTTCTTCTCCCGTAGCTGTACGTAATTTGTAACCAATCAGTGGCTCTATGTTACCTCCTCCAAGAACTGATCTAATAATGGAGTGTGATGCGCCCGTATCGAGTTAAAACTAGTATTTTTCCATTCACAGCTCCATTTACCGTAAGGTTGTTATTATTCCGATATATTTGTGAAACAGAGATAGTGGGGTAATCAGTAGGTGGGACCAGCTCATACCACTTGTCGTTATCCTGTTTTAATTTAAAGGTTGGTCTTGCTTCGTACCGCCACTGCTATCTCCGGCGCCTGTCTTTTTTCCGTTTTCATTTTTCCATCGAGATGCTTTACACTCTCTTGCGAAGTGTCCTTCCTTTCCATAATTGTAACATTTACTTCCGAAACCTCTGCGCGAATCTGTGATAACCTCCTGGGTATCTCTCATGAACTTTTCCATATATTCGCTTTGGTCGAGCTCCAGTCGATGAACGCTATGTGCTGGCTTGCTTAGGAGACTTGCTGTTTCTTGAGTCAAGGCATATGACACTGTTTCAGCAAACGTTTTCTTTGTCTCGATATTTGCTGCCCGTCTAATATCCACATCCCGTATTCCTCTGACAAATGCCTTGAGCTTCAACGTCTCAATTACTTTAGCTGGTGATTCAGCATAAGCCAAACGAAGTGACTCGTTAGCTCATTGAAACCGATTTAAGAATTTCATCCGGAAAACTTTTATCTTATGGTTACTGCTATATCTACGTTCAAGAGCTGCGATTATTGCGTCATAGTTTCCCTTTTCATCCTCAGAAACAGTCTGTAAAACTTCTGTCGCAGATCCTTTGATAGAGACGATTAAGGCTGCTACTTTATCTGCCGTGTTCCAATGATTGTCTTGTACTGTGGTTTCAAACTGCATCTTGAAAATTTTAAATGGTATCGTTCCGTCAAAGGTTGGAGCCTTTAACTTCGTTGAACTGATAGCTGTTACTGGCCCACTGGATGCCATTTCTATATCAAGACACAAAACTTTTGATTCTAGTTGCTGCAGTTGATCTTCCATTTTATCTTGCTTTGCCTGCAGTTGCGCTGAGTTCCCTTCAATCCGCGATAGCTGCTGCTGTAATTGTGAGGTCTTATTCTTTAATTGCTCTTCCGTGCGTAGGGATAATTGCTGTTGCAATTCTGCTGGCTGCTGCATGAGCATGCATGCTGTGGCTCTGGTAGCAGCTCTTCGACTTTTTATGATGCTCCTGTTGCATCAAGACGGAATTCATATTCTTCTACATTAATGCCGGCGCTTTCCATTGCCTCACGCAAACGTGCTTGCAAATCTGCCTTCTGGCCGGTTATATGCAATCTGCGAACCTCCAACTCTTCTCTTAATTCTGGAATTCTCTAATTAAATTTGCTGTTACTTTCAGCCTAAGTTTATTTGTCATTTTTATTTCAAAATGTAGTACTTTCTATTTCACACCACTTAAATAATGCACTTCGCTTTGTAATCTCACAATGTGTTCACTTCAAATATCAGATACCAATTGACAGCTGTTATAGCGTTGAAGATTCTAGAATCAGCTGGCATGTTCCTAATGTATTTGTTATTGTCTCTATCGTAGTGTCGTAATTGCGTTTTCAGGCGACACATGTCGCTTTTGCGGAAGTTCGCGAATTCACAACAATATATAAAACATGGAAAAAGTTAAAGAAACAATCCTTTCGATGGCAAAAAAGATTCGATTTGGAGATTTAGAGTAAGGGCACTATTAGCTGAAATCGATGCTCTAAAATTTATTGACAGTGAAGTTCCAGAAAAATTTACAGAGGAATGAAATAAAAGTAAATGAAATGCCAAATACATAATCGAATATCTAAGTGACTCCTTTCTTGGCAATGCAAGCCGTGCGTAATAACCAAAACAATAATAAAAATAACATGCATAACTTTAAAAATAAAAATAAATTCAAATGCTTCAAAAATAAAGCAATATTGAAGTGTCATCACTGTAGTAAAAAAGGTCACATAAAAAATGATTGTTACATATATAAAAGACTTATAAATCTGAAAAATAGTTGTGACGAAGTTTTTCCTGCCTTGCCGGGGTATTTCTCGCCGGTGCCAGGATTTTACTTATTTTTAATAAATATAACAAAAACACCGCGTCTTTTATTTTCTTATTTTTCTTTATTTACTTATTCCTAGTTTTACATGTATTTGTTGCTTTTGTATACATATAGATATATATTTAGAGACTTATGTCTATGTGTATTTGGCATATAGCAATGGTGTTTCTGTGTTTGATAATTTTTTCGTATCTCTTAAACTAACAGATATAATATTTACCAAGAATTAAAAATATACTGAGATAATAGTAGCCGACACTCGAAAGCTCTCGACTAATATTATGTTTACTAGTAACCAGAAAAATACTAAGATAATATTAGCCGACACTCGAAAGCTCTCGACCAATATTATATTTACCAGGAATTAAAAATATACTAAGATAATATTAGCCGACACTCGAAAGCTCTCGACTAATATTATATTTACCAGGAGTTAACAAAATATACTATGATAATATTAGCCGACACTCTCGACTAATATTATGTTTACTAGTAACCAGAAAAATACTAAGGTAATATTAGCCAACACTCGAAAGCTCTCGACTAATATTAATTTTACCACGAATGTAACAAAGAGTCTCACCTGATGCAGATTTTCCAAAAAGAGAGCTATTCTAATTCTTGTCCCCCTTTTGTAGCAAATTTTTGAATAGTTGCTTATTTACTTGTTAGAATTACCGTTTTCGAATTATGTGTTCAATGTCCAATCGTCCAAACATCTGCATTTCAGATGTTGTTGTTGCCTAAGGCTTTGTATATGTCCAAAGTTCATTTTCTAAAACATCTGCATTTCAGATGTTGTTGTTGCCTAAGATTTTGTGTATGTTCAAAGTCTAATTTACAAAACATCTGCATTTCAGATGTTGTTGTTGTCCATGATTTTGCTTCGTAAAAATTTTGCTTAACTCCTTTCCTCTATTGATTGTTGTTGTTATTTTGTAAGTGTTCAATGTTCAGTTTTCATACATCTGCATTTCAGATGTTGTTGTTGTAAATTTACCTTACTCTTTCTGCTCTTTCTTTTATAACTTCTTTCGATGAGAGAATGCATTGCCGTCGGCAGAGGCTTGATGCGCATTTCACTCAAACCTCTGCTGGCGTTGTTGCTATATTGCTGGTGGAGGATAGATTCACTTCAGGCTCAGGTGACATGTAGGCAGTGACATGTAGGCGTGTCTATAATTTATGAGGAAAATTAATTTTCCTCATATCCTCTCCTTTCTTCCCGATGAGGGGTAATCACGATCTTCAAGCTACGCTACACATAGAATCTAGGCTACAAAGTATTATTGCATTCGTCGTTTGTCGATTGGTCAGTCGGTTGCCGATATTCTTTAAGGTCCCTGACGTGAGCAACAAGCTTCTTTGAGTTTTCGAGGTTGCTAAGCTGGACAATAACAGGTGACGTGTATCTTATGATTCGATATGGTCCGTCGTACTTCGGAGCCAATTTTGCTGTGAATTTTTTCTGCTGCTTTTGATAAAGGGTACGTTTTTACTAGCACCAATGTTCCTACTGCTGGATTCCACTGTCTTCGCCGTAAATTGTAGTGTCGGCCTTGATCCTTTGCTGCTCTCTCAAGATTTCTTCGAACGATGTGAAAAATCTCTTGTAAACGATTCCCTTTGTACTCGGGACTCTGTGGAGCGGTTCCTGTGCCTGTGGTGACTTCGTCGAAAAGTGTTCTTGGTAATCGCGGTTCTCGTCCCTGGGTGAGGAAAGCTGGACTGAACCCGGTTGATTCTGATGTCATGGTATTGATGGCCAATGGGATTTCTGGGATGAATTCGTCCCACTGTGTTTGTTTGTTGTTGGTTACCTGGGCTAAAATTATTTTAGCATTCCTGTTCGCTCTTTCCGTTGGGTTCTCTTGCGGTGTGTATGGAGCCGTGAATTGATGACTGATTCCGAGATCCTGGAGAAATCGCTGAAACGGCCTGCTGCTGAACTGAGCGCCGTTATCTGTAATGAGCACTTTCGGTACTCCATATCTCGCCAGTATTCTCTCTCTGAAAGCCTTCTTCAGGCTTGTCATAGTTGCTTGTCGTAGTGGTACTATTTCTGTCCATTTTGAAAATTTATCTACGAAGACCAAAATCATTGTGTTTCCGTGTTTCGACCTTGGTAAGGGTCCGATGAAGTCTGCACATACGATAGACCATGGTTCCTGAGGTAACTGCGTAAGCATCTTTCCAGCTACCTTGTCCTGCACTGATTTGTATCTCTGACACGATTCGCAACAGCGTACATGCTTCCTTATATCCCCAAATATAACTGGCCAGTAGTATAGATTGGTTATTCTCGACACGGTCTTCCTAATTCCTGGGTGACCTGCACTTGGAGCATCATGATTTTCCTCAGGGACTCGTTTCTTTAGATAATTTGGAACACAAAGTTTCCATGCCGCGCAATCTTCGTCGTTTGATTGTCCAGGGATATGCCGATATAGTTGCCCGTTTTCCATGATGTAGTCCGGAAATTTTTCTGGATTTTTTTTGACTTCTGCCATTTTAGTTGTAATCCAGTTGCACTTTTCCTCGCTCGTCGAAACCTTGTTGAGACTCTCCAACGGCTGTCTCGAGAGTGTATCTGCAACGACATTCCATTTTCCTTTCCGATACTTCACGTCAAATTTGTATTGTTGCAGTTCCAGTGCCCATCTTGCTATTCGTCCTGAAGGGTTTTCCAAAGAGTTCAACCACTTCAATGAGAGATGGTCTGTGATGACGCAGAATCTATAACCTTCTAGGTACGGCCTCATCTTCCTAATTTCCCATATGATTGCAAGGCACTCTTTCTCCGTCGTCGAATAGTTTCGCTCAGCTTGATTTAATCGCCGGCTCGCGTAGGCAATGACTTTCTCTCCTTCCTCATCATCTTGCGTAAGTACAGCGCCTAATCCATAATGACTCGCATCTGTTTGCAGCGTAAATGTTTTCGAAAAATCCGGGTAAGCCAGAACCGGTGCTTCCGTGAGTTTCTGCTTCAACGTGTCGAATGCGTGTTGTTGTTCGTCACTCCAGCTCCATCATTTTCCTTTCTTGAGCATGCTGGTAAGTGGGGCGGCTAATTCTGCAAAATCGGATACAAAACGTCGATACCAGGATGCAACTCCAAGAAATCTGCGAACTCCCCTCACGTCAGTTGGTGGTGTTAGCTCCTTAATAGCTGCCACTTTATCTGTATCGGTATGGATCCCTTGCCGACTGACGACGTGTCCTAGGTATTTCAAATCTTCCTTGAAAAACTCGCATTTTTCTTTGTTGATCATTAAATTTGACGCTCGTAGACGTCGAAACACTTCCCTTAAGTTAACCATATGTTCTTCCAGTGTTTTCCCGATCACGATGATATCGTCGAGGTAAGCGAAGGCATGTGTTTCCATTTCCGGTCCAATTATCCTGTCTAAAGCTCTTTGAAATGTCGCGGGTGCTGAATGCAATCCAAACGGCATTACGCACCATTGAAATAAGCCTCTTCCTGGCACTGTAAACGCTGTATACTGCTTACTCTCTAAATTCATGGGTATTTTCCAGTAACCGTTCTTGAGATCAAGGCTGCTTATGTATTTTGCATCACGTAAATGATCTAAAATATGTTGAATCCTCAGGAGAGGATATGCATCAGGAACTGATCGTGCATTCAGGTGTCGATAGTCGATGCAGAGGCGCCACTTTCCATTTTTCTTCCTTACTAGAACAATCGGTGAACTGTAAGGACTTTTCGATGGTTCGATGTGACCCTTTTCCAATAACTCGTCTATTTCTTCGTTTATTATTGCCTGCATTGCTGGATTTTTGGGGTAATACCTCTGCTTCATTGGTCTGTCGTCCTTCATTATTATTTTATGTGAGGCTATATTACACGGTCCTTCCAGAGTGTCAAATTTTTCCAGTTCTTCATTAATGAATTCATCCACGCTTTGATTACCATTTTCCGTGACTTTTACGGCTGCTTCTTCCTGTTCTGTTGCTGTATTAAGTGCCTCTGTCGTATCTTCCATACTCTCAGCATCTATCTCTACGTCTGCTGTTCGAAGTGTAGAACATGCTATTATTTCCTCCGTTTGTGTCTTGGTCCCCAAAGTTATGGTTTCTCCACCACAGCTGAATGTAGCTCCGATGTTGGTGAGGAAATAGAGACCAAGAATTAAGTTGCCCGTGGCATCGCGAAGTATTAACAGTGGCATTGTACATTGCTCTGTGCCCAGACGTATGCAAATATTCAGAGCTTCTTTAATAGTTCCGTCGGCCATTTTAACTTTCACGTCCGTCCTCATGATTTCGCCGACGACCATCATGGCTGCTGTTTCGCTGATAAAGCTCCTTGATGCTCCTGTGTCAATCGTTGCAGTGAGGAACTGCCTTCCCAAGGCAACTTTGGCGAATATTCTGTCTTTGGAGACGCCTAAGCATTTCGTTGGATACTAGGAGTGGTTGTTTTCAATGGCTCCAACAGCCCTCGCCAACTGCTGGACACCCAAAGCGTTTCCCTTCCTGCAGCATTCCACTGTCTTGATTCCTTGTTTTCCACATTCCCAGCAAAACAACTTCCATTCGTTGCGGCAGTTTCGTCGGAAGTGACCATTTCCTCCGCATCTCCTGCAAGCCGTGCGCGGATCGATTCTTGATCCGACAGGCACAGAAGACATCATCCTGTTTGGCTCTGGCAGCTGCCGGCGTTGAATTGGAATAATACGTGAAGTTTCCGGCTCTTGACGAATTCCCTCAAAATCATCTGCGAGCGCTATTAATTCTTCTAGTGATGAGAAATCTCTTCTTCTGATATATAGAAGATAGTCCCGCTGACTATTTCTATATATCCGTTGTAGTTTTTGCTCTTCCGTGTAACTTACATGTCGCATTATGTTTGCATGGCCAAAACATAATCTTTGTATTTTTCTCGTGCTCCTTGTACTCTCTTGCGTATATTGTCTTCCAGTTCTTCGAAATATCGAGATAGCAAAAAGAATTTGTTTAAATAATTCCCAGGTGGGCCATCCGCGATTATTATTCCTAAACCAACTGAGAGCTTTGTCCTTTAAAAGCTCTGGCATGGTTCGTGGCAATAAATATTTAGGTAATTCATATGCCTCAGCGAGCTCTTCAACTCTTTCTATAAAACTAATGGAGTCTTTGCCCCCGTCATATCTACATGACCACTTACGTACCTTGTCCATGACTTCTGAATAGTTCATGGTATTACGAGGTGAATATACTCTTTGCTGTACGGTTGATGTGTTGCCAAATGTGCCTACACTGTCGGATGTTGTGCCTGATGTCTCCTTTGTGTCAACTCTCTGATGACAAACCTTCGGAATCGCCCCTTGTGGTGCCTGGTCTATCGTCGGAGGAGCCAGTTTCGCCGTGGATGAAACTGCTCGGTGCCAATGTGTTTCCAATGCGCCGAGACGCTCGATCACTGCGTCTGGCAAATCGTTCGAAGTGATGAATCTAGTCAATAACCTGCGGAGCTCATCGGATGTACCGTTAGACTCGATTCAGAATTCTTCCAGTATTTTCTGCAAAGCCTCCTTTGGTACATTGTACACCCAGCTTTTCCCCAGGTTGAAATTTTGTTAATTCGCGTTATATTATTTCGTGGCAGTCGTTTATTAATTTTTACTGTTGAGTTTCAGTTTCTGCTTCTTATTTTATTTTCCTAGGTTTTTAAATTTAAATGTTTCCCCGTTTATAATTACACTGTTTTTTCCTCTCTGTGTGTTTCGGCGATTATATCACATTTTTTTTTAAATTAATTATATTTATTCCTTTTTTTAAATTTTATCTTTCTTCTCTCAAATTTCGCGATCTTAAATTTTTTTTCAATTTATATTTTTTTCCGCTTTAACTTTCTATGTTTTTTTTACAATCCAGTTTAATTTTTTCTTCAATAAGTTTTTTTTTCACTGTAAGATTTTTCTTTAATTTTTTTTTTACAAACCGAATTTATTTTTTTTTTCGATAAGTATTTTTTTTAATTTTAGTTATTATTAAAAATTTTTATAAATCTATTTTTTTTGAGCATTTCTCTTCACTGTTTTTTTTAATTTTAATTATTGTTTCTCTTTTTTTTATTTTTAGTTTGAATTTTCATTACCTTTGATTTTAAATTCATTCCTTATTTTTTCCCCTTGATTTTAAACAAGTTCTTTATTTTTTCTTGATTTTTAATTTGTTCCTTATTTTTTTCGTTATTATTTTTTTTTAAACACTGTTGTATCGGTTTTTTTTTAAATTCTTTATCATTTGTTTCATGTTAATTTTAATTTTCTTCTTTAGCTGTTTTTATTTTCTTCGTGTTTGGTTCACTTTTTTTTAATTTCCCGTTTTTTTTACTGTTATTCACTCTGTAATCTTTTTCGTTTTCTTGTTCCGGATTTTCTGATACTGTTTTAAAATATTTATTTTATTGTCCACTGTTTTATTACTGTTGTCACGTAATTTGTTTCGCTTTATTTATAATTTTTTTTCACTTTGTAGTTTTTTTGATTTCTGTTCACCGTTTTTCGCTGGTTTCAAAAAAAATGCTCGCTACACTTTTCAATTCCCTGCTCGGGCGCCATTTTGTAACGAGGTTTTTCCTGCCTTGCGGGGTATTTCTCGCCGGTGCCAGGATTTTACTTATTTTTAATAAATATAACAAAAACACCGCGTCTTTTATTTTCTTATTTTTCTTTATTTACTTATTCCTAGTTTTACATGTATTTGTTGCTTTTGTATACATATAGATATATATTTAGACTTATGTCTATGTGTATTTGACATATAGCAATGGTGTTTCTGTGTTTGATAATTTTTTCGTATCTCTTAAACTGACGGAGATAATATTTACCAAGAATTAAAAATATACTGAGATAATAGTAGCCGACACTCGAAAGCTCTCGACTAATATTATGTTTACTAATAACCAGAAAAATACTAAGATAATATTAGCCGCCACTCGAAAGCTCTCGAACAATATTATATTTACCAGGAATTAAAAATATACTAAGATAATATTAGCCGACACTCGAAAGCTCTCGACTAATATTATATTTACCAGGAGTTAACAAAATATACTATGATAATATTAGCCGACACTCGAAAGCTCTCGACCAATATTATATTTACCAGGAATTAAAAATATACTAAAATAATATTAGCCGACACTCGAAAGCTCTCGACCAATATTATATTTACCAGGAATTAAAAATATACTAAGATAATATTAGCCGACACTCGAAAGCTCTCGACTAATATTATATTTACCAGGAATTAAACATACAGATGCCGCTTGGTGCTTTACGTGAGTACCTGCCATGATAGGCTTAAGCTCACGGTGGGCCTACCCACACTCGGGATTGCTGGGTAGACTTTGTGAATACCCTATATCTCGGCAATCATCGACCACGGCAGCAACTTAGCCCTATTGCGCCATTTGTGTACCTGTGGAAGCCTGGGACGTGCAGGACATTCCTCGCAGGTTGACGATCGAGGCCTATCTAAAACCTCTTTATGCCGGTGGGGACACTCACCGGCATATTTGAGTTGTCGGAGGTCTGCCTCCTCACGCAACTCCACGCGGAGACTCTATGGTCTCTCCCCGCGTAATTTTGGGTAGTACCACAGCCACCACGAAGCTCCCACAAGGGGGCTTACCCACTGGTGTGCTGTGTACGTGGGCATTTATATTAGCGGGGTCCGTTTAAGACCCAAAATGAGCTGCACACCACCCGTGGCACCATTTTTACATCTTTGGTAAGATGTCGGAACTAGCCTGCATAGTTCCTGGCAAGTGAACTATGTACAAGCACGACTAGTCACTGCCATTTTGTCGTCTTATGTCCACGACGGGCCTGGCACCCGAGAATTAAACATACACCAAAATAATATTAACCGACACTCGAAAGCCCTCGACTAATATTATATTTACCAGGAGTTAACAAAATATACTATGATAATATTAGCCGACACTCGAAAGCTCTCGACTATATTATGTTTACTAGTAACCAGAAAAATACTAAGGTAATATTAGCCGACACTCGAAAGCTCTCGACTAATATTAATTTTACCACGAATGTAACAAAGTCTCACCTGATGCAGATTTTCCAAAAAGAGAGCTATTCTAATTCTTGTCCCTCTTTTATAGCAAATTTTTGAATAGTTGCTTATTTACTTGTTAGAATTGCCGTTTTCGAATTATGTGTTCAAAGTCCAATCGTCCAAACATCTGCATTTCAGATGTTGTTGTTGCCTAAGATATTGTATATGTCCAAAGTTCAATTTCTAAAACATCTGCATTTCAGATGTTGTTGTTGCCTAAGATTTTGTGTATGTTCAAAGTCTAATTTACAAAACATCTGCATTTCAGATGTTGTTGTTGTCCATGATTTTACTTCGTAAAATTTTTGCTTAACTCCTTTCCTTTATTGATTGTTGTTGTTATTTTGTAAGTGTTCAATGTTCAGTTTTCATACATCTGTATTTCAGATGTTGTTGTTGTAAATTTACCTTACTCTTTCTGTTCTTTCTTTTATAACTTATTTCGATGAGAGAATGCATTGCCATCGGCAGAGGTTTGATGCGCATTTCACTCAAACCTCTGCTGGCGTTGTTGCTATATTCCTCGCTGGTGGAGGATAGATTCACTTCAGGCTCAGGTGACATGTAGGCAGTGACATGTAGGCGTGTCTATAATATATGAGGAAAATTAATTTTCCTCATATAGTGAATATGCTAAAATTTCACAAATGGCAACCAGTGAACTACACAACGGTTTTCCATTTATGCTGAGTCGTAAGAACATAATTCGTAATGGTGGAACTGTATCTTTTTTGGATTCAGGGGCGTCTAACCACATAATAAATGACGAAAGTCTATTTGCTGATTATATTAATGTGGAGCCGCCAATCAAAATCTCAGTTGCAAAATGTGGAGAATATATTTATGCTACAAAAAAGGCAGTGAGGCTCAGCAGTAATTTCAAAATCAAATTACTTTGGAAAATGTTTTATTCTACGAAGATGATCCACAAAATTTAATTTCGGTTAAAAGGATGCAAGATGCTAGAATTACCTTTAACAGAAGGTGTTAAAGGCAATAAGGATGGATAGTAATTTTTGATGGTAATTGTATAGACAATGTACCTATTATTAACTTCACTTTAGAGAAACATGTATATGCATCCCTTGCAGTTAAAAATAATGACTATCAATTGTGACATGAAAGACTAGGACATTTAAATAAAGGAAATATTGTAGCTATAAAAGGAAAAAGTATGTTCACTTATTCTTACCTGTTAAAGAATGTGAATGCACATAGTGAGTTTTGTGAGACATGTATAAACGGATAACAAATTATACTCAGCTTTAATAGATTTAAAAATAACTACTATATTAAGAGACCTTTATTTGTGGTTCATTCAGATCTCTGTAGTACGATACTTTCAACAATTGATGGGAAAAATTATTTTGTAATTTTTTTTAATCAATATACGCACTACTGTGTAACTTATGTGTTCACTTATAAATCTGGCGTCTTTTCAACTTCTAAAGATTTTGTATTGATAATGGCCGATAATATTTGTCAAATGAGACTATTGTGTTGAAAAAGGCATTAGTTACCACTTAACAGCTCCACATACTCCACAATTAAATTGTTTTGTCTGAACGCATGATAAGAACAATAACTGAAAAAGCTCGTATAATAGTTAGTAGAGCAAAATTGGACAAAGCGTTTTGAGATAAAGCTGTTTTGACAGCAAAAAACAAAATGAAAACACCATATGAAATGTGGCATAATAGAATGCGTGATTTAAAATATTTAAAAGTATTTGGTTCGACAGTGTATATACATGACAAATCAAGAAGAAAAATTTGATGAAAAAGCATGGACGGGAATACTTGTCGGTAATGAACCAAATGGATATAAATTGTGGGATGTGGAAACTGGGAAGTTTATGACAGCGAGAGATGTTATCGTTGACGAAACAAACATGATAAATTCTAAGGCTGTGATAAGGAACAGAGTAAATTTGAAAAAGTCTGATAATGAAATTAAAGTCCCGAATAAGAGTACGGACGTAATAAAATTAATTGTCCCGAATGAGAGTACGGATGTAATAAAAAGAAATTTTCCGAATGATAGAACGGAAAGGAATTTTGATAATTCAATGTCAAACAGACAACCCGATAGTGTGGTAACATATAACGAGAATGCCCATCCAGATAAAACTGGTGGAAATGTATTACAAAATACAGACGAACACGATAGTCAGCTATCCAAATCAATATTGAATAAAAATAAAATCGAGAATGAAGTCAGAAGAAGTGAAAGACTAAGGGATCGATCATACAGAGATTATTCGGTGATTAATAGTTGCATAAGGGATGCACAAACTTCTATTGATAGTGCTCCAATTTAATTTGAAGAGATTAAAAACATAAATTATAGATTATTTTGGGAAGAAGCAATGAAAGAAAAACTTGATTCACATTTTTACAATAAAACTTAAAACTTAAACTTAAAAATATAGTTAGCTTTAGATGGGTTTTCTTACTAAAATATGATGAACTAGGCAACTCAATTAGATATAAATTGCTCCTGTAGCAATAATTTCTAGTTTTCGATGTATTCTATATTTTTTCAAACCAATTTAATTTGAAAGTTCACCATATGCATGTTAAGACTGCCTTCTTAAAAGACACGTTAAAAGAGGACATTTTTATGATGGTTCCTCAGGGATTATCCTGTGGTAGTGGTATGTGCAAATTAAACAAGGCCATTTATGGACTAAAGCAGGCAGCAAAGTGATGGTTTGAAGTTTTTAAACAAGTTTTAAAGGAAATCGGTTTAATAAACTCAGCTTAGATCGTTGCATTTACATTCTTGATAACAGCGATATACATAAAAATCTATATGTGCTATTATATGTAGATGACTTAATAATAGTATCAGGAGATGAACAATGACAGCAGAGAAAACAATGACAGGTTTTAAAAGATATTTAATGTGTAAATTTAAAATGACTGATTTATTTGAGATTAAATTTTTTTTAATTTAAAATTTTTTATTCCAATAATCGTTAATTCTTCAATTTCTCCTGTTCAGCACGATTTTCGCGCAGGGAATTCAACTACAGCAAATCTGTTGGAATTAGGGTCTCAAACTATAAAGAATTTTAAATTTTCTTTGCAGACTGATGTCATTTACGCTCACATCAGTAAAGCATTCGATGTTGTAAACTACAAGCTTCTTATCATTAAACTAAAGTTATTTGGATTTACTGAACCTCGCTTAGTTTGGATCAAATCGCACTCAAATGGTTGTTTTCAACAATACTGTATCTAAAGAGTTTGCTGTTCCGTCCGGAGTTCCGCAAGGGAGCCATTTAGGACCGATGCTGTACCTTATTTTCATATGTGATCTTCCATCGGCTATTGTGAACGGAAATGTACTTATATTTGCTGATGATGTGAAGCTTTTATTATCCTACAAAAACGAAAGTGATGCTTTATTACTTCAGTCTGACATTGATCCCTTAATTGCATGGTGCAACATAAGCTGCATAGACTGCAAACAAATCATATTTCCTCGTGTTTCCTATCCTGTATTCCGGAATTACACTATTAGTTATTGAAAATTGGAGGTAGTAGACTCTATTCGTGATCTCGGTGTGATTCTAGATCGGAAACCACGCTTTCACATTCATATTAGTGACATTGTTAGCAAAGCAAACAACTTATTGGGCTATATTAAGCGATGGGCAAAGGAATTTTATGACCCTTACGTAACTAAATTACTGTACACCTCCTTAGTGAGACCAATTCTGGAGTACGCTTCACCGGTTTAGATTGAATCTGTACAAAAGCAATTTCTACTTTTCTGCCTGCGAAATCTGCAACGGGATGGGTTAGTATCAGTAGTTAGTATCAGTAGTAAGTATTAGTATGGGGAATGGGATGGGAATCTCGGTTAAAGTTGATAAATCTGCCATCACTCGTTGATCGGCAAATAATGTTAAGTTCAATTTTTATCACGAACTCTGTCCGGTGTTACGAATTATTCTTATCTGCTGAGCAAAATTCATCTTAATGTTCCACGTCGTACATCGAGACGATATGAGCCTCTTCGCTTAAGCTTCTGCAGATCATCTTACCTAGAGCATTAGCCTCTTCGTAACACCTGCTTAGATTTTAATTTAGTATTTCCTGCTATTAATTTTGCAATCTGTTGCAGCTGTTGCAGCTCCATCTGTTGCAGCTTCATCCACTGAAGCAGAGTATATGGCACTGTTTGAACCAGTTAGAAGCTTTGTGGTTGAAGTCTCTAATGAATAGTACAAAAATTAACTTCAAAGAACCAATTATAATATATGAGGACAATCAATGTTATATAAGCATAGCTAGTAATCCTCATGCCACAATAGGTCAAAACATATCGATGTTAAATGTCATTTTTCAAGAGAGCAGGTTGAAAATAAACTAATCAAAGTTGAGTATATTCCTACAGATAACCGACCAGCCGATATTTTGACGAAGTCAAACACGTTTAAGTGATTTAAGAGATTAAATTTTAAGTGTAAATAATACCGAAATGTAAATATATGAACATGGTCTGATTGGGTTTTTCTGGGTTTTCCCCAATCCTTGCAACAAATGTTGGACCATAATATTGTAATACCCCAGGATACATGATTTGTCAATTGTAAATAACATGTTACGTATAAATTACGAAGAAATTGTTTCGACCAATATATTTTTGAGGAGGTGTGTTGAACATACAAAAATTATTATTTAAAAAAATACGCAATAAATACCCAATACGTAATAATATTTGATAAATTCTTGTTACAAGCAGCAAAAAAATATTGGTTGAAGATATGATGACCCGTTAGGCCGCCGAGTGCGGTTTTGCATCTAATTGTTTTTGAAGAGGTAAGAGTTCACTCGAAAAATGCAATTTTTCTTGTTATTCTTTCGTCTCAAGCCTCTGCAAATCAATAATATAAAGATTTAATAAAACGATCAGTCCAAATAAATTGTTTTATTTCAAATAAATTCTAATATAGGGACTACAAAAATCAAGATAAAAAATAAAGACATTAAGGTATTGATGGCTTTAAGGATAAATTTAAATGTAAGCTGAAGGTGGTGTGCTCCGACCACGAGTTCATTTGCCCATAAGCCAATAGTGAATGGAATATTTAAAATGAACGTATATCAAAACGATGTACATATTTCTTAATGGAAATCAGAGATAATTTTTGGGACACATTCACAAAAAAGTACAAATTGATTAGGAAATTGGTACAGGATTAACGATTTGTAACCACGCCAATGGCACTCGCGCGTGCGCTTTTGAACTGATATCGCCCCTGATTACGGGCGTTGTAGGTGAAAAAGTATAGAAAATTTGTTTGAATTCAGTAAACATAAAATTTATTATTTGTCATTTTAATTTTATTTGATTAATAAGACATTATGATCCAGTAAACAAAAACATAAAATTAATATGGTTAGAATTTACTTATAAAACGAAAAAGCGAGCTATAAATTAATTCTCTGGTATAAAATGATGTTTGGGTTATTGTATTTTGCACTGTAACAAATTTGTTGGTGCCTCTATGTCAAAAATTAATTATACATATCCATACTTTTTTTAATTTTAAGAGCTATATATTTCACAATAATTTGGGGATCATCCATCTCCGTAGTGCCCCATCGATTTTCTTACAATAAAACTGAATGGATGATATCTGTGAAGAATACAGTTCTGAAAATGTTATGGATAAGAAGTATGATTAATAATTAACATCAAGGCACCACCAAATTTGTTAAATTGAGATATTAAAAGTATGCGCTGTGCTTTCTTTTATACCAGAGAAATCATACGAACTTAGTTTTCACGTTTATTATAATGAGATAAATTCCAACTATATTTATTTTCCGAATCATATTTTATTTATCAAATAAGAAATAAAAAATAATAATTTTAATGTTCAACTAATTCAAACAAATGTTCTATCGTTTTACACCTCTAAACTCCATAAGAATCAATACCTATGCAATAACGCCAATGCTTTGGCGGTGGGAAATTTTTCTGGGAATTACGAAATTCCATTTTGTGTATGCCAAATACACGTATCAAATTGTGAGAGTGTGCTGTCACTTTATCTCCGGTGGTAGCTGTATATTTTAAGACAAGCTGGGAAAGAGGTTTAGAGCCTAGAGAGCGAGGGTGGCGAGAATATCAAAACTGCACAGTCATATTTGGATTACTTGTCTCCTAGTTACTAGTTACCTAGATTACTAGTCTCCCACATTTCACATATATATATTTATATTCGGGGTCATCATTGAATTTAAGCTCGAACGATTATCGCTTTTTGTTTTGATTATTTCTCTAAATATAACGGAAATAAATGACTGTGAAGTTGTAACGAAAACGAAGTAATACCAGGGATAAAGACGTGCTCATTTTTGGCATACATTCACAAAAAGGCATGTTTCTTAGGAAATTTGTACGTTTCACTGGGAATTTGTAACCACGCCAACGGCACTCACATATGCGTTTTTGCACTGGTATCGACTCTAAGGGAGTTGTAGGTGAATAGCAATAGAAAATTTGTATGAATTCATTGAACATAAAAATTGTCTCTTTTTTTAATCATATGGTCTATAAATTATTATGACTCAGTAAGCAAAAACCCAAAATTAATATAGTTAGTATTTATTTCATTATAATAAACGAGAAACCGACCTACAAATTACTCCTTCGGTATAAAACAATGGTGTTGTAATTGTGTTCCACTGTAATAAATTTGGTGGTGTATTGATATCAAAAATCAATTATACAAATCTATAGTTTCCTTTGATTTTGAAAATTGTATATTTCGCATTGATTTGGGAGATCGTCCATCTCTGTAGCGCTCCACTGATTTTCTTAAAACAATGCCTACCACTATTGTTTAAGTTTGGTGAAAATTATATAGAAACAAAAGCTGGGCGAAATGTTTTCAACACGCACGATGACAAACGTGGTCTTATATTCGTTAGCGAACGCACCGCAAACAAGAATGACATCGAACGAGTTCTCACACATTGTGTCCGTGAATTCAACAAACATAAAAAATGATTTGTGAAGAAAGAATGAGCATAACGGAACAGCAGAATATACGAACCAGAGATAAAGATATCGGACACATCGCACTAACCCACATGCGTTTGCTCTACACAATCACAAAATGGTACAAATTTAGCTGGAATTTGGAATTTGTACTTATTTCTTAGGAAACACGTACTCGCGTCAACTGCAATCGAGAATATGAGCTTCGATTAGAGGGTGCTTTGGATTTTAAGTGACAAAGGCTTGTTGAATATGTTTGAGCCTTCTGGGGATTTTGATGAATTTTTTCAAAAAATTTACTTTGAGATTGTTAAAAAATTGTTCAACAATGAATAGTGTGGAAATTGGATATTGTTTTTGGTCTCTCAAAATCTTAGAACACAATATTTGGTACTGAATTGAGGGACGTACTGCTCTATGACCCCGTTACAAGCGTTGCAGAAATTACACCGCTTTTGAATTGAGGTGAATTGAGTGTCTTATCCCTTTATCTCTAATATGAACGAAAGCAAACTCAATAATCTAGTGTGCGTCTTCATTAAATTCGAAGAGAGGAAAGTTGGTTCGAAATTCAATGATGACCCCAGTTGTCCTCATGTATATCATAAAATCATAGAATTTCGTGATCTTTCGATCATATTAAGGCCTCATCAACCTTTTTAACTGCGATAACTAAGCTATATATAATTTGATCCACGACAACAGTAAAATATTGTTCGCTAACAAAAGTGAATTTTCCCAGTTCAAGAAACAATTCAGTTTAAAAGCAGCTTGATTTAACATTGAACACGTAAAAAAATCAAAGAACTAAAGGAAAACAAACAGAAAGGCACAAGATTCAATCACTATTAATATAACCTAGAGTATAAGTAAAAATTTATGACTTTAACCCTGTGCTAATTTTTGGGATTATATTTTTATTTGAAGCGATGCGCCCAGTAGGAAAATTTTATTTTCAAATTAATGCTAAGGACTGACCAATATCACCCGTATTAGAAGTAGACCTCTATCACCTCTATTAGAAGTAGATATTGGATCAATTCTTCCGAATTGGAAAACCAAAAACACGTATATTTAGAGTACAAAATAAACATATATTGTTATATTACGTACTTACAAAAGTTATTTGCAATCAAAATCGACGATTTTAACAACGGGATTTAATCAAAGTTGAAATCCTGTGGAATGCTAATAAGTGATGAATGCTTTTAGCAATAATTTCCAGAAAGCACACTAAAAAAGTGGATATAATACGGAGATAATTAAATGGTGGATTCAATTTAAAATTAAAAAATGTATTGAATTATAACTCTAACTTTTCATTATTAGATTTTCAGATTAGAGTTATATATAATATATATAACTCATTATATATATAATCCTCTGTGTATGCATTGTCACCGTTTACGAGTGCATTAAATTATTGAAAAATTACATGCTGCTGCAGACAACGGCTTGACCTGTTACAGAACTACTGCAAATGCGTTTATTGTTTTTGAAAATGTTAAGAAATATATATTTAACATTAATCACAAAAATATTTAAGTTTGGGTCTCAAAAACCGCCCTTCTGTCCTTTTTGTGCGCCTACGCCCCCTTACACTATTCCTATAGGTATTTCATATAGGTTTTGATATAAAAATAGATTTTGAAATTTTTTCTCAAGCTTTTACTAAAGCCGTGTGGAATATTGTTTCAGAACTTCGATTTGCAAAACGACATTGTAATAATTCATTTCATAATAAGCCATTATTGGAAAGGAAGAAAAACGAAACAAAAAATAGCTGTTATTTAATCACGTTGAAAGTAATTTCATATCAATATGAACTACTTCAGTGACTCATGAGCTTACTTTATGAACAATTCGAACGATCGGTTGTAGAGTTTGAATTCATTTATTTGAGGTTTCATCATTAATATTTGATTAATTAATAGGATCAACCAATCGGAAATACAAACGAAAATTGATAAAACTTAGAAAAATAACGAAACTTGAAAATAACGTATTTTTATAAACATTTTTTAGAACGAATTGAAAACTTTCGCGAATTGAAAAACAGAGGTTATTCAAATAAAAACATCATTTTGAAATATTATTAAAAACATGCTAAGCAAAAAGTACAAATAATAAAAATCTATATCTTCGTCGGAAGAGGTCAAAGATCGATTTTGTCACTGTTTGAGGTTTTGAAATATATCAAAGCCTCCCAAGTGATGAGAGTTCAAAGTGGGTACACATACACGCACATATAATATATACGAGTAGTAATATGCAGAACAACTCAAAGCTTCAGGTTTAACTTTCAAATTCAGTTTTATTCAAATCTTTTAAGCAATTAATATCAATTGAAAATATTCGTAGGCAATAAGAAGAAATCGAGGCGCAATTACAATCTAATCAATATTACGATATATTCAATAGTAAATAAGTTGAAATTAATGAATAAGTATTTCAACCTCACTAATATTAATTATGCATAGATATGAATATATAATTGCGAGCAAAAATTAATCTAATCGTTTATAACTTTTTTGTTTCACCAATAAAAAATTACATGATTGTTTCGTAGACACTGAATTATTCTATTATTCCACTAACACAAGCAGTAAATTAAATATATCAAAACCCCTTTTAGACTTACGACAACACGGTATTTGTATATTGATTAGCACGTTTTTTTCTGTGTTGTTCAGCTCTGAAATCGACACAGAATCGGATATAAAAATAGTAAGAACAAACAAATACGGTCGCGGAATCGAGTTGTCGAGTCAGCGATTGAGGCGCGAATGCAATGTAAATACAATAAAAAATTTAGCTTGCGTAAATACTAATTAAGAGAAGAGAGAAAAATTGGAAACAAAACAAAACAGCATTTAAAGCACGGAAAACGGAGAGACGGGTTAGCATGAATTTTTTAAATATTTTGAAGTGTGCAAATGACTATTATAAAAAGGCGATAAATATACAAACCCCTTTAAATTGAGGGAGGGGGATTTATGGAGATGGCGATTTACGACAGTCACCAAAAGTCAAACGTTAATGATCAAAATTTTCAGTCACAAAAATTTACTCATTTGCAGCAGGTAAAAATCTAAAGCTTTAAACGAGATTTAGAGAAAACGAGGAGGTGCTAAACATTGAGTTGGAATAAACAACAGAGAATAATTTTTTGAAGGGAATTCGACAGAGTGTAAATGTATTGGGAGGGGAAAAAGGATCATATCATAAATAAAAACTGAAAGAAATACTTAAAATACGATCAACCCATATCAATCCGACTTAGAACTAAGTCTTTACTTATTATACTAATAACTTGATCAAATGTCACTCTACAATATTTAATAAATCGACGACGTCGATCGCGCGATCGCTACCTAATTAATTGACGATTGCTTGATTGAACAATTTAATTGATTTATTGTAATGGGCAAACGAGTACTATAATCATTTAATTTAATCTACTTAAATAATGTAGTGAGGTTCGCTTAGGTCTTAATTACTTACCCATTATATCGAGCGAACGTCCAGGCAATTGTTGCTTTCGTTAAAATGTGCTGTTTTAACCACTAAACTAATTCCAACCAACTGTTACTCGTTGCCGTTATGCTTCGCGCCCTTGTTTTACTGCAGACCACAGTAGCGGCACTACGTCTTCTGATTAGAGCCGACTATCTATTCTGGAGTTATACAATATACGATTTCGATGTTATTGAAAGACTTAATCATTAAATTAATATAGCCTACCACCAAGTCTCTATAACGCTCTATAAGTGCGTATGTGCGATTATCAGTACGTTTTCTCTTTCGGAATATCCGTTCTTCGACCCTGCTGGTTCACTGATAGGCAGAAAGGCGAAGGCGAAATGACAACGCACAATAACCGACGAATGACTTTGACCAACTGACCGCAGCACAAACGATCACTAGCTCTGGATGTCGCGAAAATGGTAATCCTCCCCGCATCTAGTTTTCCTGGCATTAGTGATAAGCACGCTTATAATTTCCTTCCTCGCTATATTTATTGACTTCTGCTGTTCATGACTCTTGCTTTATTCTGTTAAATTCGCCCTAATTTTATAAACAGCAAACTGTTTGACTAAATTCTTTCAATTTTTCCGAATAGAATAGAAAACTTTAAGTCAATTATCATTCCATCCAGAGATAATGAGTTAGGAAACTCTTCACCCAAAAAATGTGGCAAAAAAACCATAATTTTACACGACCGAGACTCACGTACGGGGCCTTTAAATATGGGTGCGTAATTCACCAAATTTATGTCACGTATGACATTTCGAGATTATACTATGTAAACAACTAATATCAACACTTGTTCGTATTAATTTTGCTGCTAAAATTATTTCCGTGCTTCATAGTTAAACCTTGGTGAAAGTAAATTATTAATAGCCACGGCTATTTTAAATTATATGTGCGTGGTGTCCATACTCAGGATGGCAATACAGCGCCCTCAGATCTAACAGAGGTTGTATCGGTATTGCAAACTCAACAGAATCGAAACGGGCCAAACACATCGATATTAAACACCACTTAATCAGAGACTGTATTGAAAAAAATCTTATCAAGATTGAATCCGTTAGCACCGAAAATCAATTAGCAGCCATATTCACGAAAGCGCTAGATATTACAAGATACCAGAAGTTACGTTCAATGTTGGGATTATCCGATTGAGAAGGGGTATAAGAACGCAATCTCGTTAGAAGCCCTATGGAGAAAGGACTGCAGCTTTTACAAGGGAAAAATAATACAAACCTGGACAAACCATACAGAGAAATATTAGGTAGCTTAATGTATATCATGCTATGCACCAGGCCGGACATATGTTTCTCCGTTGGTTACATGGGGCGGTTCCAACAAAATCCTTCAGAAGAACATTGGCAAGCTCTTAAGAGGATTCTCAGGCATTTGAAAGGATCCAAAAGCTCTAAACTAATTTTCAAGAACGACCCCAATAAAGAAGTCGTGGGATTCGCAGATGCCGATTGGCTAGTGATGTAGCAGATCGAAAGTCGGTGAGCGGCTACATATTTCAGGTATACGGATGTACTGTTTCATGGAGTAGCAAAAAGCAAGTAATTGTAGCAATGTCATCAAGCGAGTCCGAATATGTGGCATTAAGTGCAGCAACAACAGAAGCAATCTGGTTAAGGGGTTTGCTCCAAGACTTGGAACAACTGGATGAAGAAGCTATAAAAATATTTGAAGATAACAGAGGTTGTGTCGGTATGGCAAACTCAACAGAATCGAAACGGGCCAAACACATCGATATTAAACACCACATCATCAGAGACTGTATTGAAAAGAATCTTATCAAGATTGAATCCGTTAGCACCGAAAATCAATAAGCAGACATATTCACGAAAGCGCTAGATATTACATGATACCAGAAGTTACGTTCAATGTTGGGATTATCCGATTGAGAAGGGGTATAAGAATGCAATCGACCTATATACACATTCCTGTTATACACCTGTTTAAATGTTCTACTGTTGTATATTCCAAATGAACTGATATCTATGTGAAGCATTTCAATTGAGAAAAAATAATATAATTATATATATCAGATTTTTTTCTCATTCGATCTTAACTTTTGAAACACATTAAACTGTTCCTTTTATTGTATCATATTTAAAATTATTTAAATACCTTGAATAAATCTTGTTCAAATCTGAAATTGTTGTTTGAGAGGAATCTAAAAAGATCCTCGCATAGGATAACCGCAATTTTCCCAAAATTGTTCGTGGTTCAAGTGATTTAACTGAATTAATTACAGTCGTGTCCCACGGAAACTAAATTTTAAACATAAAATATCGCGTTTTCCGCCGGATTGAAATTTTTAAAAGCTTTTTCAATTTTCTATTACCTCGGGATCTCCTTCATTATATTCGCAAGTCATGATATGTGCGGTAAGGCTTTTTGGTGAAACATCCAAAGGCATCGAAAGTTGAGTTAATTGTTCTTTTATTAGCTCATTTAATGGAGAAGTGGTTTTGATAACCGATGGTAGTGATTTTATCGGCCAACCTATCATCAAACGTCTGACTTAATGCAATGATTCTCTACACATTCGGGAAGTTCGTTTAGTGGATCTTGTGCCGCATATTGACTTAATAGGTATCCTTGGTAAATATGTTTGGCTTAATTTTCCAACGCTCTTATAGCCTTCATTTTTCAGATTCTAGTCTTCTATATAGTTACGTGCAATAGGGAAATAAAATACAAATTACTTATAGGAAAATAGGGAAAGTTAGTGTTATTAAAAAGCGAAAGAAAAACTAATATCGGTAACAAGAACGATATCCAAAATGTTAGGCAATAATATATAATTGGACATTATTTGCTCTACACCCATTATTATATTACTTACACCCACTCCCACTCAGGCTGAAACCACAGCGAACCATCGCAACTCCTAGAAAAATATAAAGGTCATTAAATATAAAACGAAAAATAAAGTTTTGCACTTACCTAGGAAAATATGGAAAGGTTTAGCTTCTCCAATTGTTGGTGTGGTTCCAGCTTTATTTAGTACCTATCGATAAAATTCTTACTACAACCTTAATAGTTAGCCTTATTTTACATGTTAATCTTATTAGCTAAACGCCGTCCAACTGGATATTTTTACTGCTACCAATTAGCGAGCAAAAATTTCCAATTCGTAAGCTTACCTTTGAGACTGGACACTTTCCTTCGGGAACGAATATAATTTTGTCCTGCTGTGACAGTTTCTGCAGCAAATTCTTATTTTCGGCATTGTTCGCTATATATTTCACATAATTCTTCCTGTTATTGTAATTGTTTCAATTCTTTTAAAAATAATGTGAAAATATCAGTGACGTAATAACACCAGCGTTAATATTTACAATTTAGGAAAATTACTTTTTGCGCACTCAGTGTAGTTGGCAAAATATTATTATTATTTAACTCAGATTTAATTAATTATTAACAATATTAATTGTGCTTATTTCAAACGACGATAATTATTTTGAACATTTGAAAATGTTTTTCTTCTGTCAAATTTTTAAAACACAAAATTTGGTACTGAGTTGAGGGCCGTACTGCTCTATGAGTTCCCGTAATAATCATTGCAGAAATCACATTACTTTTGTTTATGCGCGGTAAAACTGGTTGTTGCTTTTTTCTGTATTTTTATTCTGTATTTTTTTTCAATATGGCACAAGTCCACGTATAGTGCACGTGATGTGCATAAAAAAATGCATAAAGAATAGACGTCAAATCACTTTTTCGCGTGGTGAATTAAGTGTACTATCTTTCTATCTGTCAGAGATAATGAGATAGGAAACTTCGAAAAACAGCAACGCTGACAGTAGATTTGACGCAGAAATTCAAAGTAGGGTTAGTGTAAACGGGCGGATATTGATGAAGTTTTAAATAAGAAACTCACCTACGGTGCCCCCTATGACATAATTTTTACGCTCAAACTCACCTACGGTGCCCCCAAAGATGCCAGTCTTCCAATGAAAAATTTTAGTCTTGGACCCCATTGACATATCATTTATTCAATTATTTTGAGATTTCAACTTAGTTAAAATTTACACATAAAAGCATTCCCATTCAGGTAAATTTTTGACAAATGTGTAATTGTGAGTGTACATGGTTTTTATATGCACTTAGATTTGAAGGTATTATTTGTTTAACCAAAAAATTTGATGAAATTTGTGAGAAACCAGATAGAAAATATATTTTATTATGGATGTTATTTTTAATCCCCGGTCTACTCCCGAATTAACTAAATCGTGATAATTGTGAACGAGGATAAAACAAAGAGCGAGTGTAAAGATATACACGCGTATATTACACGCGTAATATAGTTTTCCATTAGTTTTGCCACTCTTTCTCCCTGCTGAATTTCAGGCCATAAATTATTTATTGGTAAAAATCCTTCCGATTGGGAAATATTTATGATTTCGTAAGAAATAACAGGTAACTGCGCAAAAAGTAATTTCCCTAAATTGTAAATATTAACGTAAATATTAACGTAATTGTAAATATTACAATAACAGGAAGAATTATGTGAAATATATAGCGAACAATGCCGAAAATAAGAATTTGCTGCAGAAACTGTCACAGCAGGACAAAATTATATTCGTTCCCGAAGGAAAGTGTCCAGTGTCAAAGGTAAGCTTGCGAATTGGAAATTTTTGCTCGCTAATTGGTAGCAGTAAAAATATCCAGTAGGACGGCGTTTAGCTAATAAGATTAAAATGTAAAATAAGGCTAACTATTAAGGTTCTAGTAAGAATTTTATCGATAGGTACTAAATAAAGCAATTTTGGGGCTGGAACCACACCAACAATTGGACGAAAGCTGAACCTTTCCATATTTTCCTAGGTAAGTGCAAAACTTTATTTTTCGTTTTATATTTAATGACCTTTATATTTTTCTAGGAGTTGCGATGGTTCGCTGGGGTTTCAGCCTGAGTGGGGGTGGGTGTAAGTAATATAATAATGGGTGTAGAGCAAATAATGTCCAATTATATATTATTGCCTAACATTTTGGATATCGTTCTTGTTACCGATATTAGTTTTTCTTTCGCTTTTTAATAACACTAACTTTCCCCATTTTCCTATAAGTTATTTGTATTTTATTTCCCTATTGCACGTAACTATATAGAGACTAGAATCTGAAAAATGAAGGCTATAAGAGCGTTGGAAAATTAGGCCAAACATATTTACCAAGGATAAATATTAAGTCAATATACGGCACAAGATCCACTAAACGAACTTCCCGAATGTGTAGAGAATCCTTGCATTAAGTCAGACGTTTGATGATAGGTTGGCCGATAAAATCACTACCATCGGTTATTTTTATAATTAAGATACACCGTTTGTAAATTTCTTTTAAGAAAAACAAATTTACTTCCTTTTGGAAATGTGTTTGGTTGGAGATTTATTATTCGAATGAAAAATTGAATAATTGTTTTTGAACAGACTATTTTTCTCAATTGAAGTAATGAACAAAACATATACGTGATTGAATTTAAAACTAGTTTATATTGTACATACAAGTAGTAAACATAAACAAGTAAACTTAATTTAACACCCCCTCTCATTCACATATTTTAGATGGGTTTTTAATTTTTGATGTTTGTTACTATCCAGGGATTTTGCAAAGATATCTGCCAGTTGAAACTCTGTCCTGACGTGTTCAATTTGTACATCACCCTTTAAAATGTGATCACGAATAAAGTGATGTTTTATGTCAATATGCTTGGACCTCTTGCTTTCAACGTTCTTCGCTATCCCAATACATCCTTGATTGTCTTCATATATTACCACAGGAGAATTTGTTATAACCTTCAGATCTCTTAAAATTCCTCGAATCCATATTGCCTCTGTGACAGCTAAACTTAAAGCAACGGATTCTGCTTCACTTGACGAAGTTGCAACTATTGTTTGCTTCTTACTACACCAGGAAACTGGACAATCGAAAACCTTAAAAATAAAACCACTTACTGATTTTCTATCTCTGGAATCAGAAGCCCAATCAGCATCTACATATCCAGTGAGTACTTTTGCTTTTAAATTTTGCTTGTAAACAAGTTTGTTGTTAATTGTACCTTTTAAGTACCTCACAATTCGTTTTAAGGCAATCCAATGTGTTTCGTTAGGGTTTTGTTGAAATCTACCCATGTAACCAACGTGGTAGCATATATCTGGTCTCACACTTAGCATAATATACATTAAGCTTCCTAGCAGCTCTCGATATGGCTGATTAATTGGGGAACCATCGTTTTCCATAAGTTTTAATCCTTTTTCCATATGTGTTTTCGTCGAATTGCATTCGTCCATTCCAAATTTGAGCATTAAATTTTTAATGTGTGTTGATTGATTTAATTTTAGTATGTTATTAAAGTAGTCGTACTCTATTTTTGTGCCAAATTGAAGGTTTCCACAGTCTGACATTTCGAATAAACATTCCAGTCTACTCTTTAATTCCTGAATAGTTTCTAAGTCGTTTCCGGATATTAATATATCATCAACATAGAGTACCAGATACAATATCTTATTATCCCAAAATTTGGTATAAAGGCAATAGTCGTGCTTGGAACGTTCAAAGCCACATTGAATAATATAGTTATTAAATTTATCATTCCAGCAACTTGGACTTTGCTTAAGACCTTACAATGATTTATGTAGTTTGCATACTAATCCTACAAGACCGTCAGGTATTTCCATGTGTATGTCTTCTTTTAATTCACCATAAAGAAAAGCTGTTTTAACGTCAAGTTGGTGTAGATGATATCCTTTTTGAACACTGACCGCTAGAATAATTCTTATGGTTGATAATTTAGCTACTGGTAAATAGGTCTCTTCATAATCTACGCCGTATTTTTGCTGAAAACCTTTCGCCACTAACCTGGCTTTATATCTAATAGGACTTCCATACTCATCCTCTTTAATTTTAAAAACCCACCTTGATTTTAATAATTTGATTCCTACAGGACGTGGCACCAGTGACCATACACCATTCTTTTCCATAGAATAAAGTTCTTCTTTAATAGACTGCATCCATTGAGCTTTGTCTGTTCTATTCTCAATTTCTAGGTAGTCTTCAGGCTCACGTGCTTCATCCGAAATTGCTGTATACCCCGAATTTAATTTAAGTGCACTACTCTTAATTCTTTCGCTGGGGCGAGGTTCCGTGGTGGTATTACTTAGATAGAAATTTTCATCGGTTTCGTGAAATACATCTTCTGAGTCTAAGTCTTCTTCTGTTTCAGAAATGTTTCTATCCTCTCTTTTAACTTGAGGAATACCTTTTGATGCAGAAACGGTATCAGTAACTGATGTAGCCCCTCATGTTCGTTTCTATTAATTATCATTATATTATGCAAGTCCTTTTTATTTTTGCTATCAATTTTGTATGGAAACGAAGATTCACAGAAACGAACATCTCTGGCTAATTTAACCTCTTTCTTATGCCTGTTCCACAATCTATAACCATTTGGAGCATATCCAATCATAATTAATTCGATAGATTTTGGATCTAGCTTCGCTCTTTTTTGTTGTGGCAGCCATGCAAAAGCTTTGCGACAAAAAACTCTCAGTTTGGAAATATCTGGCTTTCTTTTATACCAAATTTCAGAAGGCGTTTGTTTCACTTTTAGTGTACTACAGGGACTACGATTAATAATATACGTTGCAGTTAATGCCGCTTCACCCCACAATGATTTCGGAAAATTCGCTTGTAATATCATTGATCTAATCTTTTCTACTAATGTTCTATTAAATCTCTCTGCAACACCATTTTGTTGAGGAGAGTATGCAATTGTGGTCTGAATTTGTATTCCTTTTTCTTTACAAAAACTCAATCCCCTTTTAGAGAGATATTCCCTCCCTTGATCTATAGTCAGCATTGCAACCGGTAGATTATGCATAGACGATACCATTGCCTCGAACTCAACAAGTTTATCATATACTTCAGATTTATGCTTAATTAGATATATGATAGCGAAATGACTGAAATCGTCTATAAAACTGACGAAGTATTTATAACCATCTCAGGTACTTGTTTCAAATGGACCGCATATGTCAGAATGAATTCTTTCCAACAAGCGTGTCGATACTGGACGAATTCCATTAAAAGGATAACGAGTTTGCTTACCTTGAACGCATACGTCACATGAATCAGTTGCCTTTTGCATATGTTTATTCAAGCCTTTGACCATTTGATGCCTTACAAGTTCTTGAATTAAATTATCGCTTGCATGTCCCATTCTTTTGTGCCAAAGTTGTGTTTCTTCCAAAATCCCGACATTGGCTTCAGATCTTATAATTTGTAACTTTAATGCATACAAATAACCAATCTTAAATATTTCATTAAAAGTTTATTATCTTTTTTAATGTTGGCCACTCTTCCAAAAAATTCAACGTTTGTACCTAATGTAGTTAACTTCGGAACCGACAAAAGATTTTCTCGGAGACCAGGAACATAGAGTAACAGGCCGATTCTGGCGCTTCGTCACAAAAATTTGTGAGGATCAGAAATTGAGACGAATATTGTGATTTTCGGTATTCTAGCGCAAACCTTTCACGAAAAAAGCTCTTTGTGATCAAAAAGCTCTTATGTCAAAGTTTAGTTTAGCAGGGTTGCATTATATCTGTTTTATTATATAATTCGGTGTAAAAATATTGTTTTCTAAAACAAATCGATAAAAATTCTTTAAACCATTCGGAAGGAGGACCATTCGGAAACGCAAAAGGAAAAAAAATTACGTTTGTATGCTGTTGTGACCTGCTCCCGCAACCGTTACAACTTTCGTCACAATTGAGATGAAAAGAGCTTTTTTAAGGTGTTCAGAATACCAAATCGTCTCAATTGTGACGATTGTCTCTATTGTGATTTGTGATGATTTTGTGATGGTGGCAGAATCGGCCTGTAAGTCTTTCATTATTACATCTATACAGTTTGAAACACCTTCGATCTTGCCGGAGTGACTTGCTTGTAGAGTTTCATTATCTTTGGCTACACATATGTTTATTTTGTTTTCTAATTTTTTTAAATATGAAAAACACCATTTCGTATTGCACATATGATCAGTAGCACCTGAATCTATCTTGAAAACCATAAAATTGTGATTATATTGTGGTTCATCTTTTAAAGTTCTTGTCATCATGAAGCAAACAGACTTAGTGCGTGCTGCTGTGTTTGCTTTGTCTGTAACTATACGTACACGACAATCTTTTTGCATATGACCTCTCTTCTTACAGCGATTACACACTCCATTAAATTTCCAGAGTTTCTTCTCTCCATAAAATGCTATATTTTTCCTTACATCTTGTGATTTTTCTACCCGATCTAGTTTCTTTGATTCCTCTGCCAACAATCTCTGTTTCACTAATTCCAGAGTCAGATCGGATTCATTCATATTTTCCATAGCAGTAACAACAGGATCAAAGGTATCAGGTAAGGTCATGAATAGTTGTGCGAAAATATCGTTTTCTGCAAGTGTAGCCCCTGATGACTTTAGCTTGCGAATTAGTTCATCGAAAATAAGAAAGTGTTTGTGTAGACCTTCGTCATGTTTCATTCTTAAATTTGAGAGTTGCTTTCTCACCAATTTTTGATTTGTAACGGACTTCTTGGCAAATGTATTCTGCAACGCTATCTACATCTCCTTTGACGACTTTTTGTCACGTATACATTCCAGATATTCATCAGCTATTAGACTAACCAATACGGATTTTGCCTTCTTGTCGTTTTTGTCGAATTGGGCTCTTAAGCCTGGTTCAGCAGGGGGAGTATCACTAATAACTCCAAGAAGGTCTAATGCATCCAAATGCATTCGTGCTCTAAAACTCCAGCTATCGAAGTTTTTGCCACAGAATTGCAAGATTCCATGCGATGACTCTTTGTTTGTATCGCCCATAACCTTTTATAATTAAGATACACCGTTTGTAAATTTCTTTTAAGAAAAACAAATTTACTTCCTTTTGGAAATGTGTTTGGTTGGAGATTTATTATTCGAATGAAAAATTGAATAATTGTTTTTGAACAGAATATTTTTCTTAATTGAAGTAATAAACAAAGCATATACGTGATTGAATTTAAAACTAGTTTACATTGTACATACAAGTAGTAAACATAAACAAGTAAGCTTAATTTAACAGTTATCAAAACCACTTCTCCATTAAATGAGCTAATAAAAGAACAATTAACTTAACTTCCGATGCCTTTGGATGTTTCACCAAAATGCCTTACCACACTCAGTTCCTCAATCCGGCGGAAAACGCGATACTTTATGTTTAAAATTTAGTTTCCGTGGGACACGACTGTAATTAATTCAGTTAAATCACTTGAACCACGAACAATTTTGGGAAAATTGCGGTTATCCTATGCGAGGATCTTTTTAGATACCTCTCAAACAACAATTTCAGATTTGAACAAGATTTATTCAAGGTATTTAAATAATTTTAAATATGATACAATAAAAGGAACAGTTTAATGTGTTTCAAAAGTTAAGATCGAATGAGAAAAAATCTGATATATATAATTATATTATTTTTTCTCAATTGAAATGCTTCACATAGATATCAGTTCATTTGGAATATACAACAGTAGAATTCTGGTATCTTGTAATATCTAGCGCTTTCGTGAATATGTCTGCTAATTGATTTTCGGTGCTAACGGATTCAATCTTGATAAGATTCTTTTCAATACAGTCTCTGATGATGTGGTGTTTAATATCGATATGTTTGGCCCGTTTCGATTCTGTTGAGTTTGCCATACCGATACAACCTCTGTTATCTTCAAATATTTTTATAGCTTCTTCATCCAGTTGTTCCAAGTCTTGGAGCAAACCCCTTAACCAGATTGCTTCTGTTGTTGCTGCACTTAATGCCACATATTCGGACTCGCTTGATGACATTGCTACAGTTACTTGCTTTTTGCTACTCCATGAAACAGTACAACCGTATACCTGAAATATGTAGCCGCTCACCGACTTTCGATCTGCTACATCACTAGCCCAATCGGCATCAGCGAATCCCACGACTTCTTTATTGGGGTCGTTCTTGAAAATTAGTTTAGAGCTTTTGGATCCTTTCAAATACTTGAGAATCCTCTTAAGAGCTTGCCAATGTTCTTCTGAAGGATTTTGTTGGAACCGCCCCATGTAACCAACGGAGAAACATATGTCCGGCCTGGTGCGTAGCATGATATACATTAAGCTACCTAATATTTCTCTGTATGGTTTGTCCAGGTTTGTATTATTTTTCCCTTGTAAAAGCTGCAGTCCTTTCTCCATAGGGCTTCTAACGGGATTGCATTCTTATACCCCTTCTCAATCGGATAATCCCAACATTGAACGTAACTTCTGGTATCTTGTAATATCTAGCGCTTTCGTGAATATGGCTGCTAATTGATTTTCGGTGCTAACGGATTCAATCTTGATAAGATTCTTTTCAATACAGTCTCTGATGAAGTGGTGTTTAATATCGATGTGTTTGGCCCGTTTCGATTCTGTTGAGTTTGCAATACCGATACAACCTCTGTTAGATCTGAGGGCGCTGTATTGCCATCCTGAGTATGGACACCACGCGCAGATAATTTAAAATAGCCGTGGCTATTAATAATTTACTTTCACCAAGGTTTAGCTAAGAAGCACGGAATTAATTTTAGCAGAAAAATTAATACGAACAATTGTTAATATTAGTTGTTTACATAGTATTATCACGAAATGTCATACGTGACATAATTTTGGTGAACTACACACACATATTTAAAGACCTCGTACGTAAGTTTCGGTCGTGTAAAATTTAGCTTTGTAAGTTGCTATTGTTATTATTGTTTCCTTTCACCCAGTTTCCAGAAAAAATAAGAACATGTTTCACCGCGCATAAACAAAAGTGGTGTGATTTCTGCAATAATTGTATCGGGGTCTCATAGAGCAGTAAGGCCCCCAACTCAGTACCAAATATTTGGCCCTATTCTGGCAAATCTTTTATGTAAAAGATCTGTTATTCTGTTATGTTTTTACATACAAAATTTCTATTTGTCAAATTATATTTTATCATAACCAAAATATATTTATCATAACCAAAAAATCGTATTCTGTGCGGCAAAATCTTTAACAGAATCTGCTATAATCTGTAACAGAATAAAAGGCAGATTTTTGTATCTGTGTAACGCGACCTTATCGTCTTCCTGCGTGGTTTGTTCCGGCTAACTGGTGAATCGGGTCGCGGTTCTTAACCCACCACGCAGGAACGGATCGTACAATAAAAAAAATTTTTTTTTCAAACTCCAAATTGCCATAGCCATTTCCGCTCCCGGACTTTATTTTTTTGCTTCCACTCCGCCCTTCTCCATTCACCCGCCCTACATGCCCCGCCCGCAAATAAAAAAATCAGCCAGACATATTAGACATAAGTACATATAATTAGCACAAATACATAATGGATATTATTTTTTTGTATGCACATTAAAGAAGAAAAATTTTTGAGTAATCACGCTATTATGAATATAAATAAAATGATAGATTCCTTTTTTTATAAGTTATTCACCTATTCAGGGGCCAAGTTATCTACTTCTTTTTATATGGGTTTTGAATCCACTGATTGGGCGAAATATACCTAAACCGAACCGCTTCGAAGGAGCTCTCTCGTCGCGTATCTGGAGGTCGAAAAATATCACATATTATTAGAATTTTGGCCGCGATCTAAATTTTGAACCCCGGAACGAGGTGTAACATACACTTTTCAAAATACAAACTCACATCCAGGTCTATGGATGTTACATATATCATTAAAATTTACAAAAGAAATTATTAAACTACATATAATATAATCCGCATTAAACGTAGGACGCGTTCATCATAGGTACCGGGGTGAAAATCGCGTTCGAAACTTATATATCCATGTAAAAAAAAAATTCCCGTCCAACGAAAAAATATACAATGGGCGCGAGGTGGAGAGTTGTCTTTATGCTAGGATTTTTGGTGGTGCTCTTAAGGCTAGACGCACTGTTCACTAATTATGCCACTTAGCTTTTCAGCGGGGAATGCACCGCTCATTGGGAATAATCCTCCAGAATACTTTTCCCCTCCCCTTCGTCTCCTCTCTTGCACAGGCGCGTATCCTGGACGACGTTCCGAACAAATGAATCGGCTCCCTGCTACTGCTACCACCTCAAAATCGTACGATCCTTTGAACCTTTATCGTGGTTTCAACTTTATACGGTTATCGCTTCTAATTATAATTTAATTTTCTTTAAAGCCAGCGTTTGGCTGTACTTTTTCTTTCAAAAACTTTTATTCAATCTCCTTTCCTGCAACTTGCTTCCTCGAAACACGATCCCAGAATCATCTTTTCAAATCAACTGCTCGATCTCTAAACCGGTGATGTCGGATGATCAACGGTACCTTATTTACTCTCTTTCAGTTATTGCTTTAAACATAGGTATAAGCTTCTCTACAAGGAGTTCTGTACATGATTCAGAGTTTAAGTATGTGTTCGAATCCGAACACTCTCGCTCTACCCAATCTTCTCATTCCAGTTGCGTCAATACAATGTAATCAGTAATAGTGGTGGTGGTAATAGTGGTGGTGGTAATAGTGGTGGTGGTAATAGTGGTGGTGGTAATAGTGGTGGTGGTAATAGTGGTGGTGGTAATAGTGGTGGTGGTAATAGTGGTGGTGGTAATAGTGGTGGTGGTAATAGTGGTGGTGGTAATAGTGGTGGTGGTAATAGTGGTGGTGGTAATAGTGGTGGTGGTAATAGTGGTGGTGGTAATAGTGGTGGTGGTAATAGTGGTGGTGGTAATAGTGGTGGTGGTAATAGTGGTGGTGGTAATAGTGGTGGTGGTAATAGTGGTGGTAGTACATTTAGCTATGGCATCCCGTATTTTCACCACGAGCTTTTACGATACGATCTCTTGACAGTAGCTGTTCACTTGTCAAAATAAAAAACAAAAAATACACAAAACGGAATGACATTTGGATTTTTTCTCACGCAACATAACTCGGGACTTGTCGTCCAATATAGTGAACACGGAAAAAACAAGGACAGAGTGCGTGCCCAGAAGAAATTGGACGGAGATTCGCATGCCATCAGGGTATTGGTTAGACTCCTTTCGGCGCCCGACGTAGGCCATCGCCCATGCCTTGAGAACGACAAGTATAGTTAGCGGGGCAATCAATAAATTTGTTCCTTTTTTCATGTGCGGGTGAACTTTGGTTAACTATTGGAATTTTCGCCTCCTACATAACTCATCGCCTCTTGGTATTCACTGTTTCAAGTCTTTCGCGTGGACTGGCCCGAGGATTTTCCCCTTCATGGATTCAAGTATGTATATATTATTTCCTAAAGATTTGTTTATGCGACATTTCACGAATTTCGGGAGGAATTTAGCGTTGATATTTTTATTAAAATCGCTCAACGCGAAATTCCTTTTGAATACTTCTTGCCCGGGCGTAAATTTAACAATTCTTTTCCTTTCGTTGTACCTACGAGCACTCTTTTCAAACGAGATATGCAGATTTTGTTTGATGTTCTCGCGTAAGAAACTCATGCGTTCCTTTCGCTCCAACGTTTCAAATTCGCCTTCACCCAACGATTTTAAACGACGTGCCAATTTGTAGTCCATACCGTGAGTGAATCTATATTGACCGAAGAGCGCAAAGTGTGGAGTTACCCCTATTGCCGCATGTAGAGAGTTCCTTAGAGCACACTCGATCTCTGGCAGGTACAAGTCCCAGTCGCGATGATCTTTTTCCAAATACGAGCGAATTCTGCCAGGATCGACTGGTTCACTCTCTCCGCTGCATTACTTTGCGGAGCGTATACCGCCGTCTTCATATGCGTAATGCCATAGTCCCTCATTAACTTTTCGAATTCTTTTGAAACGAACTGCTTTCCGTTGTCACTGTGGACTACTTCTGGCACTCCGAACTTCAGAAAAATTTCCTTTACTAAAAATTCCACTACCTTACTAGCAGCTGCTTCTTTCATGGCTTTAAGAAAAACGAATTTGGAAAAGTGATCTAAGGCGATAAATATATATGAATTTCCTCTTTTAGATCTCGGATATTTTCCCAAAAAATCTACATATAGTTTTTGAAAAGGTTGCTCTGTGACAACTTCCTGACCTAATCCTACGCGCATTTCATAATTTGCGGATTTAGATTCCTTACAGATTCTACAGTTATTTATGAATTCCTTTACTTGCAGGTTCATTTTTGGCCAATAGTAAAATCGTCTTAAACTGTGCAAAGTCTTTGCTACCCCCCCCCATGCGCGGAAGTTGGTGGATTGTGAGCAGACTCTATCAAGGTAGACCTTAAGGCCTCCGGAACCTACAGTTTCCAACAATTTTCAAATTCTTCATCTGGACGATTGAACCTAGTGCGTTTAAAGACCATACCATTATCGACTTTTACGTCTGGCAGTTTTTCCTTATTTTCTTGAACCACTTGAATAAGTTGTAAGTACTCTGGGGCCTCAAACTCTGTAGTTTCAAAATCAAAAGGAAAGTCGGTTATATTCAGTTCATCAACGAAACGGGAAAGTGCATCTGCAATAATATTGTCGGAACCTTTTCGGTGCTCGATATGAAAGTTAAAGGCTTGCAAATGAAGAGACCACCGTGCTAGTCTCCCACTGAGGTCTTTTAATGACATAAGCCATTTTAAGCTAGAATGGTCTGTTACAATGGTAAACTCCATCATTTCAACGTATGGTCGAAACCTCTTCACCGCCAGTACTGCAGCTAAGCACTCCTTTTCCGTTACCGTATAATTGATTTGATACGAATTAAGTTTTTGGGAGAAATACGCGATTGGTCTTTCGCCACCTTCTTCATCCTTTTGATACAGAACTGCTCCGACTCCATGATGTGAAGCATCACACTGTATCCAAAACGGTTTGCTAAAGTCGGGATGTTTTAGGACAGGCGCTGTTATCAGCGAATTTTTCAGTTTCTGAAACGCGTCTTTAGCTTCTGTGGTCATTTCAAATTTGGGTTTTTTCTTCAAAGTGTCGGTCAGAGGCGCAGATAGAACAGAAAAATTACGTATAAAGCGTCTGTACCAACCCGCGACACCTAAAAAACTTCTGACTTCCCTAAGCGATTTGGGCACTGGAATTTTTTGAATTGCCGCCACTTTTTCAGGGTCTGTTTTTAGCACACCTCCTCCAATCACAAAACCCAAATATTTTAATTCCTGGAAACAGAATTTTGATTTTTTAAGCCTATGGTCAATCCTGCCTTTTCTAAACAATCAGCAACCTTGCTTAAAACACGCAGATGGGCATCAAAGTCTGCAGATATTATAAGCAGATCATCCAAATATATAAATACGTTCGACCTCAACTGCTGCGGGATAACCTTGTCCATGAGCCTGCAAAGGCGCTGCGCCGCGTTGCAAAGGCCAAAGGGCATGACAACGAACTGGTACAAAGGTCGACCCGGAACAGTAAAGGCCGTATATACCCTGCTCTTCTCGTCAAGCTCTATTTGCCAAAATGCGTACTTCAAGTCGACGCTGCTGATGTAAATAGTTTCGTCTATACGACTCAGGATCCCCTCTATATTTTGTAATGGATACGCATCTTTTACAGTTTTCTCGTTTAATTTTCTAGCGTCTAAGCAGATTCGGTTTTTTTTCAGGTTTCCGCACCACGGTAATTCTGTTGTTCCAAGGACTTTCGCTAATCTCTATAACGCCGAGATCCAACATCTTATCTAGCTCTTCATAAATGATATATTGCACCGCTGGAGATACCGGAAAATGTCGTTCTTTGATCGGAACGGTGCCTTCCACCAATTGTATTGTATGTTTTTCTACGTGAGTACGACCTAAACCACATTTTTCAAAAGATTTAAACTTTTCGACAACGTCTTTCAGCTTTAGCCGCTGTTCTTCAGATAAGTTGTGCGAATTTTCTTCAAGAGCTACTGGTTTGTCTACTTTTACCTCTGATAGCCCTATTACGTCGACAGCCAACGAGAACTTTTGCCAGAAGTCTATTCCTAGGTAAAGCTCCTGTTCCAAATACGGACACAGGTAGAACAGAACTGTCTCTATTTTGTCTTTGTACTGGGCCTCAACGACAACTCTGCCAACAACTTGGTGTTTTTGACCAGCGGCTGTTCTTATTAAAGAGGCGTATGGTAGCACGCACAGGTCTAATTCTTGTACTAGTTCTCTGCATTTGTTGCCTAGTATGCTCACTGAAGCGCCTGAATCCAAAAGACCGCGAACTATTTTGCCCTTGATTTCTACCTCCGCATACGGTCTAGGATCTTTACTGTCTACAACATTTAGTGCTTCTGAAATCAGTTTGCGAATATGCTTTCGGTCGCTATATCTTTGCCTGGCTTTACGTACTTTTTTTGTTAGAGGTGGCCATTCCAAGTACCATTCTGGCCGAAAATTCTGTTACGTGCCTCGCAATATCTTTGAAGTCTAATTTCCATGGGTTCTATCTTAATTCTTTTCCCCTTTTGATTCTCACAATTTACAATTTTATCTAAAGTACAGACGTTATCTCGATTTCTAGATTGAATGCCTAAGATACTTGTGGTTTGTTCACTATCATCGCGACTTTCGTGCTGCTCGGATGTATCGGCTATTGTTTTGGTTGGGCGGGATTTTTCTTGGAGCAAGGCTCCCGCTATTGCCAAGTCCCCCTTCGTGTTTTCCGGCCTGCATACAGGGCATTTCGGTGTTATGACATTTGGATTGCCACATTTGAAGCAAAAAATATTCTGTTGCTCTGACTCACACTCCATGAACGTGTGCCCGGTTTTATGGCAATTCCAACAAATTAAAATTCTCCTATTTGATTGTGATTGTAACGACTTCGCATTAGCATTTCGCGATTGATCTGCGACGCCTATTACCTCAATTTGAAAATCTTTATCTGGATGAGAATCGTTTTCGAGGAATGCTGCGCTTAATTGTCTGGTATATCTTTGCACTTGAGGTGGATTCGAAAGGCGAAACTCTCTACGCACAAAATTTTTTTCTATTTCGTTGCATTCCTCTCGCAAACCCTCCATAGAAAAAACTGGCATAGCATACACTATTTTTCCTATCGATTCTTTTAAATTCCTTTTAGCTATCTTGATCATTTCCTCTTCAGGGACCATATAGTTCAAATGGGATCTTAATTTCCACAAAGCGTGAAAGAAGGAATCAACGGTCTCGCCCGCCATTTGTTTTCGCTCTACCAAATCACGCATGGTCTCAAAATCTGAGCGATTGTTTCTGAATCTTCGTGTTAAAGCTTGTCTTAGCGAACCCCAATCGTTCACCGTATTTGTTCTGATGTGCAACCAGTACCATTCTCTGGCTTCATCGGTCAATAGAAGATGAAAATCTCTCAGAATGATGGACCATGCGCAATTATACTGCCTCTGTAGATGCTCAATACGAAAAACAAATTCTTCTACCGATACGCTGTTGTTCCCACCGTCAAAACTTAGACCACACTTGTCTATTTTTACGTTATGAAGGTCTATCAATCTTTCCTGACTATTATTGTAAACGTTCGGGGCATTAGCAAATCTGGGCTCCCCTTGTGACATTCCATTGACTTGTCGGTTGGTGGTGTTGTTGTACCTTGGATTCTCTCTCTCTGACTCCCGCGGTTATCTCCAAGGGCCCAATTATTCAACCATATTTCCCCTAGGGTTTGTGCGTTAGTATACCCCCCATTTGACGTTGGCTCAGTCGCCGCTTGCGTTACCGAGTTTAATCTCCTAGTGTTAGTCGACTGTCTGTTAATTTCCTGATTTTGTTCATTTCTATTGAAGTTCTTGGAGAATCTGTTTTCTGCTAGATTCGAATTACTATTATTTGATACACTAGTATTACGGTTATAGTCTTGTCTCATTGGTCCTTTCATCCCGTCAAGCTTCGCTACAAGTTCTTTCATACAGGCATTGATACCTAACTGAATTTGTTGTTTTATAGATGCGTCTAAACTTTGCTTCATTGATGCACATGCAATATTGACCATATTCGAGAGCATCGCATCATCTTCTTCGCCCTTCCCCATACTCGCGGCACCGTCTTCTTGCAAAGGGTTACTATTCGGATGAGCGATTTGCTCAGGCTTATCTTTCTCTGATTGCGGCATATCTGTTTCGGCGAAAGTAACAACACGGGAATTTTTACTTATCGCACCCTGTCTCTGTTGGTCTCTGCTCTTTTGCGTATCTGCTGTTGGTCCTACTCTAATAGTGGACGATAAGTCCCTCATAGACGAATCTAAAACCGAACTGCTTTTTGCATTCGTGCTACCTGGCATATTTAAATGACGGAGAGGTGTAGTAAATACAGCCCACTTAGCCTGAGGCGACTTGAACGAATTTCCGCGTGCAGTTTTCCTTTTCGATCTGTGTAAGCCTATTCTATCCTCGACCGGCATTAATTGAGACCGAGCAGTTTCACCGGCTTGATATAGCCTTTCTATTTCCTCTTCACAACAGTAATCCACTTTGATAATTATAGACTGAAACCTTCCCTACTTAGAGTGCTTTGCAAGCGATTGACTGTGAAACCACAACCTGGCAGCGGCAGCGGCAGTAACGCTCTCTCACGAGCTGCCGGGATTATATGTGGCAGTGGCATCGACAGCGGCATCTGTCATTTGTTTGTATATATTTTCTTTATTTAGTTGTGAATTCTGTTCGGATTTTGTTTACATTCTATTATAATTCTATTACAATTTTAGAAATTGTCTAGGATTTTCGTCAAAAATTGGCAACTCTTCTTGAGAGAAAAAGAGAAAATGCTTTGCTGACGAAATAGATTTTAATTTTGCTGACGATGCCCGGCAGCTAGCTGTTCCCATAAGCTCCTGTGTAAATTTCACGTAGCTGCCGCTGCCGCTGCCAGGTTGTGGTTTCACAGTGATTTGATTAATTTCAAGATACACAAAAAAAACGACACTTTTTTTATAAATAAATTTCACAATTTTACTTCGTTTGCAGGGGCATGTACTGGAAGTGACGAACAGGGAGAATGGAAGAGATCCTGTTTCGTTGTTATGGTTATTGGCCGGTAAGTATGGCAATTAACTTCTCTTCTTGTATCCTCATTCTACTTTATCTCCTTTTTAGACTGACTCCCTTTTAGATATCCGATACTACAGATTAGCAAAAGATAAGTATCATCGCTTTTTTAAGGACAAAATTTTAATGCCTTTTTAATATTTTTAGGTTGTTATTGGATGTTGAACTTTGCCAGTCTAGGAAAAGAGATTTCACAATTTCAAGCTGTATTCAAAAACAAAAAAAAACTTTATTATATGTGATTGATTATTTTAACTTCGATTGCGCGAAGCCATTCGGGTTTTCTAATTCCCCTTTCAGTACGTATGTTCTCTTGATCTGAGCATGTCACTTATGGAAAACTAATTTTTCTTATGCTCCATGGCACATTCGCCAAGCACTATTAACCAATAATTTTGACTTCCAGTTAATTTTTTTTCGCAATCGATTCTATAGTACAGTTTTCGGCAGCTCTTTTCCTGTGCTAATGATTTTATAGTTCTGGTGAACATTTCATCACGCCACCGGAAAGAAACCTCCTACGTACTTTTTTTTTTCAATCCATAGATCTTCGTGAGCGGCTACCTCGCTTTCATCGTGCTACCGGATTTTTTATCTTATAAGTCAAATTGAAGTTTACCCGGGCCACTCTTTGATTGTAAAGTATCGCTCCAGAAAATGTATGGGTTACTATCAATAATTTGAAGAAACTAATAAATCTTTGTTGCATCTAAAACTTGTATGGTTTTCCGCGGTTGTTTGTTCGCCGCGTTTCCGCCACCCGGTGCAATTGGGCTTGGCTTTCTTTTCTACCAGTTCACGCCACCAGGATTAGGAAACGCCGCGGAGAAAAAACCGCGAAGTCCTAGCTCCTTTTGATTGGGCGCCATTATTGTAACGCGACCTTATCGTCTTCCTGCGTGGTTTGCTCCGGCTAACTGGTGAATCGGGTCGCGGTTCTTAACCCACCACGCAGGAACGGATCGTACAATAAAAAAATTTTTTTTTTCAACTCCAAATTGCAATAGCCATTTCCGCTCCCGGACTTTATTTTTTTGCTTCCACTCCGCCCTTCTCCATTCACCCGCCCTACATGCCCCGCCCGCAAATAAAAAAATCACCCAGACATATTAGACATAAGTACATATAATTAGCACAAATACATAATGGATATTATTTTTTTGTATGCACATTAAAGAAGAAAAATTTTTGAGTAATCACGCTATTATGAATATAAATAAAATGATAGATTCCTTTTTTTATAAGTTATTCACCTATTCAGGGGCCAAGTTATCTACCTCTTTTTATATGGGTTTTGAATCCACTGATTGGGCGAAATATACCTAAACCGAACCCCTTCGAAGGAGCTCTCTCGTGCGTATCTGGAGGTCGAAAAATATCACATATTATTAGAATTTTGGCCGCGATCTAAATTTTGAACCCCGGAACGAGGTGTAACATACACTTTTCAAAATACAAACTCACATCCAGGTCTATGGATGTTACATATATCATTAAAATTTACAAAAGAAATTATTAAACTACATATAATATAATTCGCATTAAACGTAGGACGCGTTCATCATAGGTACCGGGGTGAAAATCGTGTTCGAAACTTATATATCCATGTAAAAAAAAATTCCCGTCCAACGAAAAAATATACAATGGGCGCGAGGTGGAGAGTTGTCTTTATGCTAGGATTTTTGGTGGTGCTCTTAAGGCTAGACGCACTGTTCACTAATTATGCCACTTAGCTTTTCAGCGGGGAATGCACCGCTCATTGGGAATAATCCTCCAGAATACTTTTCCCCTCCCCTTCGTCTCCTCTCTTGCACAGGCGGGTATCCTGGACGACGTTCCGAGCAAATGAATCGAACGGCTCCCTGCTACTGCTACCACCTCAAAATCGTACGATCCTTTGAACCTTTACGTGGTTTCAACTTTATACGGTTATCGCTTCTAATTATAATTTAATTTTCTTTAAAGCCAGCGTTTGGCTGTACTTTTTCTTTCAAAAACTTTTATTCAATCTCCTTTCCTGCAACTTGCTTCCTCTAAACACGATCCCAGAATCATCTTTTCAAATCAACTGCTCGATCTCTAAACCGGTGATGTCGGATGATCAACGGTACCTTATTTACTCTCTTTCAGTTATTGCTTTAAACATAGGTATAAGCTTCTCTACAAGGAGTTCTGTACATGATTCAGAGTTTAAGTATGTGTTCGAATCCGAACACTCTCGCTCTACCCAATCTTCTCATTCCAGTTGCGTCAATACAATGTAATCAGTAATAGTGGTGGTGGTAATAGTGGTGGTGGTAATAGTGGTGGTGGTAATAGTGGTGGTGGTAATAGTGGTGGTGGTACATTTAGTTATGGCATCCCGTATTTTCACCACGAGCTTTTACGATACGATCTCTTGACAGTAGCTGTTCACTTGTCAAAATAAAAAACAAAAAATACACAAAACGGAATGACATTTGGATTTTTTCTCACGCAACATCTGTTATGAAAAATTTTTAAATTCTTTGACATCCGTCAATTGAATAGAATTCGTAGTAGATTTCCTGTTTGAATATGCGTTTACAGACTATCATAAAAGTTCACGATACAGAATACCACTTTTAACAAATCTGTTATGATCACGATCTGTTATGAATGCATAACAGAATTTTATAACAGAAAAGTCAGAATAGGGCCAATTGTATTTTAAAAGCTTGAGAAACCAAAAACAATATACAGTTTCCACACAATTATCTCCCTATTTTTCGTTGAACAATTTTTAACAATCACGAAGTTAATTTTGTAAAAAAATTAATCTAAATCCTCAGAAGGCTCTACCATATTCACCAAACCTTCTACGCTTAAAAACCACTGCATCTTCTACTCGAGCTCATGTTTTTGGTTGTTGTTGACGCGAGTATAAACTATAAACTATAAACTTTCCTATCTCTTTATCTCTGTCTCCGGCCATTTCGAAAAATTTTTTATTTGTGTCCAGCAGAGATATTGAGATACGAAACCCTCTCTCCACAAGAAATTGTAACAAATCAATGCCAAAATATTACACGACCGAAACTAACGTACAAGGCTGTTGCATTTTTTGCGTAGTTCACCATTGGTATGTCACGTAAGACATTTCATGATAATCTTATGTAAACAATTAATTATGTTAACAATTCTTTATGTTAATTATTCTATAGTTCCAATTAAATACTGTTGAAAATAAATTATTAATAGACATGGCCATTTCAAGTGAGATTGGACCACCACATTATCTGCGCGTGGAACCTAACTCTGGACCAGAGATAAAGAGATATGCCGCACTCACACAGGGGACATTTGTCTCAGGACACGTCAAATTTGTTGTTGCTACACCAGCAAAACGAAGAAATGAACTGTGGACTATGAATGGATGAATTTGTCCTTTGTGCGACACTTGTGTCCCTTTATATTTACTGGGGACACCAAACAACGGGCTGTCGTATCGATAAAACAGAATAGTATGACTGTAACCAGGCATGCATTTGTATTGTATTTACAAAAGAGCATTATGAATTTGCGGATGGTTTGTTCGATCGAGGTTTTTACTAGGACTACAAAACGTAAATTATATTATTTTTTTAGTTTTTTGACAAAATCTTATTTTATATATTAGAACTATGCATTCACTTATATTGTTTCACAAATGTCTATGGCTTGTGCAATAGAATTTTATGTTTACAAATATTTGCACTTTAAGTGCACATTTTTTGGAAAGGAATCCAACAGTCCATCAAATTCTAAGCCAACCCTAACATTAAACAATATAAAAATAAAAATTAAAAATTAGCTAATTAAAAATAACTAAAGAACTAATAAATTAAAATAATAACAAAAATTTAAAAACAACTATAATTTTGTCGATAACTTGGTTTGGTATTCCATGCTTTAGTAGGATTCTTCGGTGACCAAATATCGCAAAGTTACGGCCAGCTGCTCATCCGGTGGCACATCTTTTCGCATGTGTTTCAGCCTTCTGCAAATCGACTTGAAAATTAACTGTATATACGAGAAAATTCAAATAAATTCTTTATAAAGATATGAGAAAAATAAAAAAAGTAGAAAAAATAATTTTCTTGTTTTTATATTTTAACTGCCGCATTTATAAATGCAGGTTAGTGTTATCTATAGACTATAGCATGTGTTACCTCTAATCCGTTAAGTGAAAAGTTGCATTCATAAAGTTTTTATTTAAACTATCTGACGCTTAGTAGGCTGCAGCAAACTAACACGGAAAGTTGATTTTATAACAGAATTGGCCTCCATAAGGATTCGCGTTCGTATACTTGTTTTGAGATCGGCGCATTTACTCCAACATGCAAATATTTAACTTTTGGACGGATACGAATTTTCTGATTAGGCTTTCCAGTGAAACCACAATCTCACAGCGACAGCGTCAGCAAATCTCTCTTAAAGCCTGATTAGTAGCACGTTTCGGCACTTTCGAAATTTTTCGGGTTGCAGGGCGTTCCTTTGCTGTTTATGCTACCAATTTCATTTGAACCTTGTTCGAAGGTGGGCATTTTGCGAGTATTTTCTTGATGACTATATTATATTAAAAATTGTTTTGTGTTTCATTAACTCAAATATTGTTAAACAAATATAAGTAATTGTTAGAAAGTTAGAAGTAAGTAAATACGTTGTTTTGTCGAATTTCATTGGGTATTCAACAGAGAAAATCATAGAAGTTTCAAAATCATAGAGTTTTCAATCATTTTTAGACAATAATGCCATTCATTTGTTATTCATTACCATAAAATGGATTATCAAAGTGATTTCGAGATCTTGAATATTATAAGACTCTACCTGTAGTGGATGAATTTGAGGCAAATTAGGCGTTGGCGTGTTCGTCCTATAAACAGTGACCGACCGTGGTTACTTCAGAAAAGTCTTCATGAGTACAATCTAATAAGAAAGTTATCTTCGGCCTGGCCGAAGCTTATATATTCTATTCCCGAATTTCTTGATAACAACGTTCAAATAAAATGTGGGCGGTTTATATAAACATATTATATATTTATATTTAAATTACTATATTTACATTTATAATAAAATTCAATACTCAGTCAGTATTTAAGACTATCCCGTCGAGATAACTATGCACGGTCTCATAAGTATGTATTTTACTACTGGCAGAGAAAAATTTGAGAAAGTCCAATCAACTTGTGTTCCTTATTTTGTAGCAGTATCGGTACACCCCAATATTGAACGTAATCTCGCCTTTACTAGTGAGTCTTTCATATTGGGCTTGGTTCCTTTACGTCACATATTAAAATCACCAATTATTATTAGTTTGTCAATATGTAGTCTTCCATAAAAATCCTGTAAATCCTTCATTGCATTACAAACCATTAACCAAAATAAACATTCTGGAAAAAAAGAATTTCTGTAAAGAACAATAAAAAAGAAACTAGCCTATGATGATAAAGAATATTTCTGCCAAATTTCATGACGATAGCTCTACTTTCATTCCTGTGGTTGACATTTTGTGCCTAGTCGGCGGACTACGCCCGTTTTTTAGGAAATACTTCCAACTGAGATGCTAGACTTGGATACGTAAATTTACTTTCAGACTCACGACGCAGGCTGAGAAATTGATGTATAAACACGAATTAATTAATATTCGCTATAAACGGTAGGCATGGCAGATGTCCTATTGCGCCCATTTTCAATACCAATCAGTCTATGATGACAGGAAATATTTGTGCCAAATTTCGTGGAAGTACCTCTTGTTTTTGGCCTGTAGTCACGAATTGTGTCTCTAGTGGGCGAACCATCCCCATTTCTTTGATTATATTTTTTAATAAGGTATTAGATCCGGATTTTCAATTTCACCTTTTCATGATGATAGCTTATTCGTTTTCTTAAAATCGTGATCTCCACAGACAGACAGACGGCCGGAAGGGGCTAAGTAGACTCGACATCATTCTGAGCAGAGACAACGAGATAGGAAACTCTATTCCCGAAAAAAATGTGTCAAAAAATGACAAAATTTTACACGACCGAAACTCACGTACAGGGGTTATGTATATGTATGCGTAGTTCACCAAAATAATGTCACGTATGACATTTCATGAAAATTTCATGAAAATATGTGCTAAAATTTTTTCATTATCTTGGGCCCATACTATTCAATGAATTGCATTGCATTTTATTTATTTCAAACGCGTTAAAATATTTAGTAGAGATTAACTGAGCACTTGCAGCGAAAGATGGCACGACGTGACTATGACCAGGACAAAGAGTCGATCAAGACTTTTCTGACTGAATATTGAATTGCATTCAATGAAAAGGCGGAAGATGGACTTGATAAACGACAATGTTTTAATTGCTTTAGATACGATAAAGGAAACGTATATTTGTAAGCTAGTTGAGATTTCACCAAGCCATTAAAACACCATCCCCACTTGCAGCCTTAAAAATAGTATTAAAGCAAAGGATAAAGAAATACAAGACCTTGAACTGCAGAATAAAGAGCTGATGAATATTTTGGAATCCTGTAGGAGGGAACAGCAAGAATGAGTTGAGGATCATGTTAACATTACTCCAGATGAACTCAATATTGCCATGAATAATGACAGTAATTCGTCCTTCGGTGATGGCAAACAACAAAATCAAATAATGAGCGCGGATATTTTTGAGACCGAAAATGTAGGAATCGAGCCGTTGCGAAGTTTTAGGAAACCTGGAAAGAAAACGCGCAAAGAACCAGTTGATGCTGAGAATATTGAACCAAAAATGGGTTTAGTAGAAATTACGGGAAATAAATGGTTACAAAAGAAAATGCACGATAACAGCAAGGAACAATTTTTGGGAGCGCTGGAAGGCAAAAAATTAATTTGCATTCAAGATAGTATAAAGCAGTCTACACAAAATAGAAATAATCAAATGAAAGACTTGCCGCTTAATTCGAAAAAGAAATTGAAACAGGCGCGCCTAACAAATTATTCAATTCACAAGAACTCAGTCATCAAAGTAAAATCAGGCTCTATACTTTTTAAAATTTACGGTAGTTCTATTAAATATTTAATTTTTAGTCGTAATCGATTAATTCAATTCAATTCTTTCAGAATTTTCAGATTTTCATTGATTTTAATGCGCGAATGAGCTAGACTTTCCTCTAGAATTTTATAACAAGCTTCTGGTATTGTAAGGAATTCCATACCACGAGCCCGAAGATTTCGTATGGTCGTGTCTACATCACTAGTATTCAAGGCGATGGGTTGAACACCTGCCCCGCCGTAATATTAAACGTATCCCTGTATTTGTGATTTCTTCTTACCCTTTGACGGCTCATTAATTGGCGTCTTAACAGTCTCCTCGTAATTGGCCATCACTATGGAACGCAATGTGGAATATTCAGTATGAATTTGTGAATCATCAACTGACCAGAAATGATGAAACTGTAACATGCGTTCATACCAAAATGCAACACTTTCCATCTGTTGATCGGGCTGATTACCGACTATATGATCGATAAAATCTAATTTAATTGATGGTAATTTAGCTGAGAGGACATCCTTTGGAAGTTGTTTGAAACCAGGTAGAAAGAATCTCTTATAATTTGTTCGATCGACGAAAGTATGTGTGGTATCATCGTACTAAAATTATGGCAATTTTTACTGAAGTATTGGTTTATATTTGCAAAACTTGATCGTTTTGAAAATGTTTTTATCTTTGAAATTTGTAATTCTTGATAGTTAAATTGTTAATTTATTATAATTATATTAGTTAATATTTTAATAAAAACAGTGTTTTTATTTTTTATTTTACGTAAATACAATACAAATTATTCCTTTATTTCCTATAGTAAACGAAAACATAAAATTTCCATCAGAGGGCTATGTGCGCTTCCACGCCACCCAAGAGGTATGCACATTGGCGCGTTACCGGTTCTTTTTTGGATGTCCGGTTCCCCAGTAGGCCTATAACACCCATATACCCATCCTGGCAGCATGTTCGCAAGTCCGGCATTCTTATTTTTTTTGCTTAAATTTAACTAAATTTAAAATTTTTGTAAAATTACAAATATTTTATTGTGTGGTGAAAAAATTGTTTGAGAAATTATCACAGCGGTGCAAAATAAATTTATAAATGGAACTAAAACAGAATGAAATGGACAAAATGGACTTAAGTAAATGCAAACATTTTATGAGCATCCTTAATGTCCCAATTGAAATAATCTAATATGAAAATAAATGGTTTAGCTAAAAACCATGTTAATATAGCATAGAAATCATCAAAGTGTTTGAAATTTCAATCCAAAATGGTTTCAAATTTTTGTATGCAGTACCAAAAATTATGAAATTTGGTAAAATTGATAGTTATTCGATGCACACGCAGCAATACTAACATATTATTTTATTATTTTTAATAATTAACAAAAAACATGTATATAATACTTATTACTAAATACTGGCAGCACTCCTTTAATGCGAATATCCAAAATGGCCTATTAAGTAGTAATCGACGCACATGATGGCAACACTAAAATCATCGAATTTATGGGAGAGGTGAAGAAATAATTAGGGTATACCAATGCTACATGTTTTACACATTTGATTTTTCAAGAGTTTCTCTTGATGATAATAAATAAATAATTCCGTGTAGGTATGGTTATTAATGTTAGCACCAGAAGCTCAAAAGTTATATTAAATGATTTACGACGAAAAAAGGAACATATTAATAATAATGCAATTTTATTTGAAACTAAAAATAGTCATATTTGTGTATTGATATACTCAAGGAAAATCTTTTATATCTTACATGAACTAGTGCGGCTAACACTTGGCTTCAAAGTAATGGTAGCAGAGTCGTCAATAAATCAATGTGAAGAATTTTTTCAAATAAATTATTCGATGTAATTTTATTTTTAGGTTATTTTTATATTCTGGGGTCCAAAAATTGGCTTTAATGATTTGAGTATTCTATTAACGATGTCAATCGAATTTGTAATACATTAAAATATTTCACAAAATTGAGTTTCATTTATGTTTTTATGCATATGAAATAAATACATTTATTTGTTTTATATAAATATTTTATACAAATAATTAGTTACCATAATTAGTTATTATAATAATTAGTTATTTTATACAAATATTAGTTATAACAATTTATACAAATATTTTAGTTATCAAATAAATTATGCACATGATAAAATCATCTTAAATCATAAAACTGTACATGAAAAATAATTGAATTCTATAAACCAATAACTACGTTGGCATATCAAAACATAGCTGGTGAACTTTTAAAATGGATTGTCATTCGGGGTCTGAAAAAGGTGTAATGGCCGGGTCTTAAGCTTGAATTTCTAAGAAAAAATCATTAGTCAGGGTCTTAAACATAAAATTTCCACGGAAGAAATCATGAGTCAGATCTTAAACCCACGAACACTACCTTAAATCAGAGTTGTAGTTAGAGAAGTTTCCTATCTCGTTATCTCTGCTTCGCACTAATCCACATGCGTTTGCTCTATACAATCACAAAATGGTCCAAATTTAGCTGGAGATTGCTACTTATTCCTTAGGAAGCGCGTACTAGCGTCAACAGCAATCGAAAACATGGGCTCGAGTAGACGTTTTAAGCGTCAAAGGTTTGGTGAATATGAGTCTTTTGAGAATTTTGATTAATTTTTCACAAAATTTACTGCGTGATTGTTAATAAATAGTTGAACAATAAATAGGGAGATAACTGTGTGGAAATTGGATATTATTTTTGGTCTCTCAAGCTTCTAAAGTAGAATATTTGGTACTCAGTTAAGGGACACACTGCTCTATGACACCCCGTTACAATCGTTGCAGAAATCACACCGCTTTTGTTTATGCGCGATGAAATATGCTATTGTTCTTTCCTAGAAACTAGGTGAAAGCAGACAGTAACGACAATATGGTATAAGTCCACGTATAATGTACGAGATGTAAACAATACATTAAAAGTAGACGTCAAATCCATTTTTGCGTGGCGAATTAGGAGTGTCCTATCTCTGGTCTGGACAGCAATGCTGTGCCCTCACATCCCATTTCGAGATCATCACAAAGTTCCGAAAAATGTTTTCGAGAGCGCGCTTGAAGCATTCGTGGTTCAAATTGTTTAACTGGTTATAATAAATTATTTCAGTAATATCTCACCGTAAGTGAATTTTAAATATAATTTCAGAGTTTTTAATTACCTTAGGAATTTTCTTCATACTCTTTGGAAGTCATGTTATATCCGGTAAGGCTTCTTGGTGAAACATCAGAAGGCATCGATAGTTGAATTAATTATTCTTTTTTTAGCGCATTTGTTGGTAGAGTCAACTGATAAAAATGGAGAAGTGTCTTTGGTAATCGGCGGTAGCGGCTTTATCGGTCAATATATCATCAAACTTTTGATTCATTACAAGAGTTCTCAACACATTCGGGAAAATCCTTGAGTGGCTCTCGTGCCGTATATTGATTTAATAGGTATCGCTGGTAAATAAATACGGCCTACTTTTCCAATACTTTTATAGCAAAGTGTTCCATCATTTTCAGATTCATCTCCCTGCCCGAAATTTCATTCCTTTATTGGAGATATTTGTAAACCGGAAGCGGTGGATAAAGCCTCGACGATGTGCATTGTGTATTTCACTGTGCTGCACTAGTCACAGTACAATATCCTCCAAATTATCAAGAGCTTCAACGAATGAATATCGATGGTGAGAAAGTCTATTTATGACATCATATCCAGTCACGCATCCGGTTGGGTGAGCATGCTTCAGTGGATAGTTCGAGATATAGATGAAGATGGTACCTTAAAGGCAATGAATATACTTCAATTGCACAAAGTTATCATTACATTGAATTTTCATATTACGTGCAGTAACTTCAATTAATTTGTTGTTTGTTTGAATGGATTAATTTTTTAATGAACACATATTTTTTCTGTTTACAAAAGTTAATTTATATATGCAATCTCTGTTCGCCTTATTAATATTAGAATATTTTGAAGATATTTATAAATTTGTAGTGTGCAATTTTTGGTTTATTTTAATATTTTAATAAATGCCGCGTAAATATTTTCTTTTTCATAACTGTTTTTTTGAAAAAATATATACTAAAGGAATATTATTTCACTATTTCACGTGTTATTATTTCACGTGTGCTGTCCAAACGTAGCAAATGGTTTGATAAATGTGCTTCTCCTACAGGAACCCTATGACGAAGCATTGTTGTCCGATCCGATTTATTCAGTTTTTTATCGAGTATTTGAATCTTGCGTTTTATATATTGGATTTTATCCGAAATAGACAAACGGCACTTTAGCAAATATTATTAATCTTAATGTCCCAGTTAAAATAATCTAATGTGTAAATAAATTGTTTAACTAAAAATCATGTAAATACGGCATAAAAGTTATCGAAGCATTTGAAATTGCAATAAAAGTGAGTAAAATTGTTGTGTACAATCCCAAAAATTGCGAAATTTGCTAAACGTAAAAACAGCTTGGACCTCATACAGCAAGAATAATATATAGGTCTATAATTTTTTTCAGTAATTAATAAATAAATTTAATTTATTCCGTAAACCAGAATGCCGGGGACACTGATCTAATATGAACTATTAAAAAGATTCTTAAAGAACTACGTGCCGCATAAGCAGGTAATACTGAAATATAATTGCGAGGTAAAAAAATAATTAAGATATGCCAACGCCAGTATTTATTTCCATTCGCTATTCTACGAGTTTCTCTTAAGGATGAATTCATAAGTTATGTTGAAAAAGTAAGAAAAAAATTATGGGCTTCTGAAAATAAATTATGTAATATATGTAAGTAAATGCAAGTTAATTATGTAGTAAATAATTTCTCCATAAACACCTAATATATCATCACTTGTCCAAAAAATCGCCTTAAATGCTTTGATGAAGCTACTAAAAAGGTCACTACATTTCGAAAATCATCAAAACACACCATACTTCATTTCATTTTTTGATTAATGCAGTACAGAGATAGAGGCCGCTATCACATTACAATCATTTCCATGGCTATTCAATGCATTGTTTTTGTTTTTCCGTGCAAACCGGTCAGCTCTCACATAATTGTGATTCACTCGTGAGGATGAACATCAGAGATAAATCTCTGATGAACATGCAACAGGCCATTCAAATAAATTGCCGTCGGCGAGGCCAATCATCAATCAAAGCAGAGTTCTAGCGTGATGAAATAAAATTGTATTAACGTTTGGTAGCAGAAAAAACTGAATATGCATTAGTAAAGTTCCATTTTGTAGAAGAATGTTGCACAAAGCAACACTAAAAATGTCAAACCTGAAATTATTTAATTCTGAGTCGAGTCGAATGCTATTAGTCGGAAATTGCTTTAGTTTGGAATTTGGAACTGATTTTCCTCCATTCTCTTTCTGTGTTGGGAAACTGAAAAAATTATAAATTATTCTGTTAACTATTTCAGATTTCGTCACCTTCAACCAGTAAACAGGCAAAGGAAAGAAAGGATTCGCTAACAAATGGGGTGAAATATCTTATGGAGCTGGTAAGCAAAACCAGCAAACCCAGACAATTTGAAGGGTTGGATGAACGGGTTGTTGACACGTTGAACCAGTTTGATAACGAGGACATCGTCGATTTGGTTATTGAAGCCATACAAAATACTCTTAGAGAAGAAAAAAAGGCGAACAAAAAGCAAAATATTGTGGAAGAGACCTTACTAAACAAAGCATGGCGGGCATTGTCATCGAAAGCGATGAAGAAGTGTCATGTTTTGATTTATTTTATGAACCATGCGACTAAAGGAAGCGACTATCAATGATTTTAAATTAGCCATGAATACGTCTTTATATACCCTTCCCTTTAAAAAGGGGAAATAGGATATATTAACGTTGATACTAAGTTTGTAACGCAGTGAAGGAGCTACAATAGATATAGAAAAGTATATATATTCTGGCTCAGAATGAACCCCTGAGTCGATTAAGCCCTGTCCGTCCGTCCGTCTGTCTGTCTGTTTGACTGTCTGTCTGTCTGTGGAAATCACGATTACAAGAGAACGAATGAAGCTATGATAATGAAATTTGGTATGAATATTTCGTGTTACGATAGGCTGGTTGGTATTGAAAATGGCCGTTTAGAGCTCAATTTCTCAGCTCCGAGTACGAACTTAAAGGTGAAATTGTATATCCAAGTCTACCACCTCATTTTAAAATATAATCCAGTATATCTAGTAATCCAGTGGTCCGCCCACTAGAGACAAAATTAATACAGGCGTCAAAATAGGGATATTCACATGAAATTTGGCACAAATATTTCCTGTCATCATAGGATATATGGTGTTGAAAATGGGTGAAATCAGAAAACTGTCACGCCCACCCACGCCTCAATTAGAACTGTTTCGCAAAAAATGAGCGTTGAAAAGAGCAAATAAAGCATGAAATTTGGTACGAATGTTCTCAGTCATCACAGGCTGGTTATAAATGTAAATATAATAATTTAAATATAAATATATAATATATTTAAATAAGCCGCCAACATTTTATTTCAACGTTGTTATTAAGAGATTCGGGAATAGGATATATAAACTTCGCCCGGCCGAAGATAACGTTCTTACTAGTTTTAGTTATATAACGATGAATACCCTAGTAACAAGAACTCAGTCAAGTCAATCTTACCTTTTCTAAAGTGTGATTTCTTTGATAAGAAAATGGATTAGTTAACAATGAGTTCTTTAAGTTTTAATTGAAATAAATTTTATTTAATTTTTTATAAAATGCACAAATAAAAGTGCGATTTTAACACGAAAATACTGTTTTACCTTCATATAAGAACTTTTCAGGTTTCTCCATATGGCTCTACACAATCCTGGGATACAGTCCACCAGTTAGGCGTGGAAGAGTCTGGTACTCCAAACATTTTAACGATTCCCCAGTTGCCAAGTAGCGTAGTGTAGCCATTAGCTGCTCCCGCGGTGTCACAGCTCTTCTGCACATTGTGTCGGTTTTTCGGTGATCATTTTGAGTTGATCAAAGAATGTGTGCGAACTCAGCATAGCTCATTCTAAAAGAGTTTGAGAAGGCTGCACCATCATCGTGGCGCAATTCTCTTACCAGTTGGTAAAACGAGCCTTGTTGGACTCGTTTTATCCTCCAGGATTGGGTCAAATCCTGGAAAAAACATTTCCTATTCCTACGTCTTGACGCTCTTGCTTGCTAATCACCATTAATACAACATATTAACTGCTTAAATACTTCTCAATGTGCATTTGTCATAAAAAATGCTTTTCTCATAATCTTTTGCCTAATTTATTAACATTAAACAAAAATTTTCCAACTCATTGTTCGCATTTTTGTAGCATAAATCACATTTTTGTAGCAAAATGTAGTATATGACACTACATAATATTTAGCAAATTGGTGTTCGTTTGAATTCAATGTAATATATAGCATCAATCAAAATCAAAGAGAATAAGATAGGAAACTTTTGAAAAGTGCAACTCTGGTGCCCCCATGACGTCATTTTACGCTCAAACACACCTAAGGGGCCCCCAATGACGTCAGTCCCTCAATGAATCCTTTGGTTTCAGACCCCATTGGACATATGATATATGAAATTATTTTGTGATTTCAACCTAGTTAAAATTTATACATAAAAAATTCCCATTCAGGTACATTTTTTTCACAAATATGTAATTGCGAGCGTACATGGTTTTTATATGCACTTGGTTTGAAGGTATTATTTGCTTAACCAAAAAATTTGATGTAATTTGTGAGAAACCAAATGGAAAATATGTTTCATTATGGATGTTATTTTTAATCCCCGGTCTACTCCCGAATTAGCTAAATCGTGATAACTGCGGACGAGGATAAAACAAAGAGCGAGTGTGAAGATATACATGCGTATATTGGACGCGTAATATAGTTTTCCATTAGTTTTTCTTCTCTTTCTTCCTGCAGAATTTTAGGCCAGAAATCATTAATGATTGGCAAATATTCTTCCGATTGGAAAATATTTATGATTTCGTAAGAAATGCCAGATAACTGCTTATTAAAGTTCAAATATCCAGTCTTACGTAGTTGAACTATAACAATCGTAAAGCATCTCGGTCTGATAAAAATCCTATTGACGTTAGTTGTAACGATACATATATATTTAACTTAATTTATTTCTTTTATTTCATTTATTTAACTCTATTTTATGTATTTAACTTTATTAGGAGAATTAAACAGCGTTATTCTAGAAATCATCTTAACATTTCTGTGAACTTCTGCAATTAGGCTAAATTAAGATAACATCGAATCTAAATGTAAAAAAATTATAACATATAAAAATCGGCGTTGGCATACCTTGAGCTGTGTTTCACCTTGGCATTGAATTCCGTCAATTAAGGGTTACCTGCCTGTGAGGTACATGTTTTATTATTCCCCTTTTGCGTAGGTAAGTATTGAAACTGGGTTCACGACATAAAACAACTTGAGATAAATTAATTAGTTTTCTATTTTAATAAAATAATTCTCGCATAGCTCTATTTGAAATAATCAAACCTCCCGTTAGTGCAAATCAGAATTATTCTTTAAGACCAAAAAGAAAAGTGAATGATAAATTTTAAAGGGCTTAAGTGCGCAAAAAGTACCATTCATTAAGAAAGTCGTACCACTTCCGCCGCTGTTTGTTCCTAACGATAATAATGGCATTCAATTTTGCTTTATGTGACATGAATTATTGTTTAAAATAGTAATTCTTTGCCAACTAAAGTAAGCATGCAAAAAGTACTTTTCAATACAAATATTGCAAATATAAAACAAGGGCAAACAGAAATTACATAAATAAATTACAGAAATATCACCAATAAAAGAATGAAAATGCGTGCAGGAAGATGAATCTGAAAAATGAAGGAACCGTAAAAAAATGAAGGTTATAAAAGCGTTGGAAAAATAGGCGAAAAATATTTACCAAGGATACCTATTAAGTCAATAATAATAAGGGGCAAGATCCACTAAACGAACTTCCCAAGCGAATTAAGCCAAACGTTGTTCATAAGTTGGCCGATAAAATCACTACCATCCGTTATCAGAACCACTCCTCCATTAAATAATAATAATAAAAGACAATTAACTCAACTTCCGATTGAATAATAAAATAGACAATTAACCGATGCCTTCGGATGTTTCACCAAAAAGCCTTACCGCACATATCACGACTTGCGAATATAATGAAGAAGATTCCCGAGGTAATAGAAAACTGAAAAAGCTTTTAAAAATTTCAATCCGGCGGAAAACGCGATATTTTGTGTTTAAAATTTAGTTTCGGTGGGACACGACTGAAATTAATTCAGTTAAATCACTTGAACCACAAATAATTTTGGGAAAATTGCGGTTATCCTGTACGAGGATCTGAGGGCGCTGTATTTCCATCCTGAGTATGGACACCACGCGCAGATAATTTAAAATAGCCGTAGCTATTAATAATTCACTTTCTCCAAGCTTTAACTAAGAGGCACGGAATTAATTTTAGCAGAAAAATTAACACGAGGAATTGTTGATATTAGTTGTTAACATAGTATTATCACGAAATGTCATACGTGACATAATTTTGGTGAACTACGCACGCATATTTAAAGGCCCCGTACGTGAATTTCGGTCGTGTAAAATTTTGGTTTTTTGCCACATTTTTTTGTAGGTAAAGAGTTTCCTATCTCATTATCTCTGATCAAAATTGGCGAGAGTAAAAATTGTTCATTTTTCTCCCAGACTGGCCATTCAAATGATTATAATGTAATAGCGGCCAAAGAGATAGGACACTCCCAATTCACCACGCGAAAAGGTGATATGACGTCTATTTTTACGTCTATGGTTCCATCACGTACACTATACGTGAACTTGTGCCGTATTGTTGGCTTTCATCCAGTTCCAGAAAAAACAACAACAACAACCGCGCATAAACAAAATTGGTGTGATTTCGCAACGATTATAACGAGGTCTTATAGAGCATTAGGCAGAGATAACGAGATAGGAAACTTCTCTAACTACAACTCTGATTTAAGGTAGTGTTCGTGAGTTTAAGACCCTGACTCATTATTTCTTCCGTGGAAATTTTATGTTTAAGACCCTGACTAATGATTTTTTCTTAGAAATTCAAGCATAAGACCCGGCCATTACACCTTTTTCAGACCCCGAATGACAATCCATTTTAGAAGTTCACCAGCTATGTTTTGATATGCCAACGTAGTTATTGGGTTAAAGAATTCAATTATTTTTCACGTACACTTTTTTAATTTAAGATGCGTAGACAACATGTGCATGATTTATTTGATAACTAAAATATTTGTATAAATTGTTATAACTAATATTTGTATAAAATAACTAATTATTGTAATAACTAATTATGGTAACTAATTATTTGTATAAAATATTTATATAAAACAAATAAATGTATTTATTTCATATGCATAAAAACATAAATGAAACTCAATTTTATGAAATATTTTAATGTATAACAAATTCGATTGACTTCGTTAATAGAATACTCAAATCATTTAAGGCAATTTTTGGACCCCAGAATCTAAAAATAATCTAAAAATAAAATTACATAGAATAATTTATTTGAAGAAATTCTTCACATTGATTTATTAAGGACTCTGCAACCATTACTTTGAAGCCAAGTATTAGCCGCACTAGTGCATTTAAAATCTGAAAGATTTTACTTGAGTATATCAATACACAAATAGGACTATTTTTAGTTTCAAATAAAATTGTATAATTATTAATAAGTTCCTTTCTTCGTCATAATTCATTTAATATAACTTTTGAGCGTCTGGTGCTGACATTAATAACCACACCTACACGGAATTATTTATTTATTATCATCAAGAGAAACTCTTGAAAAATCAAATGTGTAAAACATTTTGGCATTGGCATATCCTAATTATTTCTTCACCTCTCCCATAAATTCGATGATTTTAGTGTTGCCAGCATGTGCGGCGCTTACTACTTAATGGGCCATTTTGGGTATTCGCATTAAAGCAGTGTTGGCAGTATTCAGTAATAAGTATAATATTCAGGTTTTTTGTAATTTATTAAAAATATTAATAAAATAATATATTAGTATTGCTGCCTATGCATCGAACAACTATCAAATTTACAAAATTTCATAATTTTTGGTACTGCATACAAAAATTTGATCCCATTTTGAATTGAAATTTCAAACGCTTCGATAATTTCTATGCTATATTAACATGGGTTTTAGCTAAACCATTTATTTTCAGATTAGACTATTTCAATTGGGACATTAAGGATGCTCATAAAATGTTTGCATTTACTTAAGTGCATTTTGTCCATTTCATTCTGTTTTAGTTCTATTTATGAATTTATTTTGCACCGCTGTTATAATTTCTCAAACAATTATTTTCACCACACTATAAAATATTTATAATTTTACAAAAATTTTAAATTTAAACAAATTTTAGCTATTAGTAGTTTAGCTATTAATAATTCACTTTCTCCAAGCTTTAACTAAGAGGCACGGAATTAATTTTAGCAGAAAAATTAACACGAGGAATTGTTGATATTAGTTGTTAACATAGTATTATCACGAAATGTCATACGTGACATAATTTTGGTGAACTACGCACGCATATTTAAAGGCCCCGTACGTGAATTTCGGTCGTGTAAAATTTTGGTTTTTTGCCACATTTTTTTGTAGGTAAAGAGTTTCCTATCTCATTATCTCTGATCAAAATTGGCGAGAGTAAAAATTGTTCATTTTTCTCCCAGACTGGCCATTCAAATGATTATAATGTAATAGCGGCCAAAGAGATAGGACACTCCCAATTCACCACGCGAAAAGGTGATATGACGTCTATTTTTACGTCTATGGTTCCATCACGTACACTATACGTGAACTTGTGCCGTATTGTTGGCTTTCATCCAGTTCCAGAAAAAACAACAACAACAACCGCGCATAAACAAAATTGGTGTGATTTCGCAACGATTATAACGAGGTCTTATAGAGCATTAGGCAGAGATAACGAGATAGGAAACTTCTCTAACTACAACTCTGATTTAAGGTAGTGTTCGTGAGTTTAAGACCCTGACTCATTATTTCTTCCGTGGAAATTTTACGTTTAAGACCCTGACTAATGATTTTTTCTTAGAAATTCAAGCATAAGACCCGGCCATTACACCTTTTTCAGACCCCGAATGACAATCCATTTTAGAAGTTCACCAGCTATGTTTTGATATGCCAACGTAGTTATTGGGTTAAAGAATTCAATTATTTTTCACGTACACTTTTTTAATTTAAGATGCGTAGACAACATGTGCATGATTTATTTGATAACTAAAATATTTGTATAAATTGTTATAACTAATATTTGTATAAAATAACTAATTATTGTAATAACTAATTATGGTAACTAATTATTTGTATAAAATATTTATATAAAACAAATAAATGTATTTATTTCATATGCATAAAAACATAAATGAAACTCAATTTTATGAAATATTTTAATGTATAACAAATTCGATTGACTTCGTTAATAGAATACTCAAATCATTTAAGGCAATTTTTGGACCCCAGAATCTAAAAATAATCTAAAAATAAAATTACATAGAATAATTTATTTGAAGAAATTCTTCACATTGATTTATTAAGGACTCTGCAACCATTACTTTGAAGCCAAGTATTAGCCGCACTAGTGCATTTAAAATATGAAAGATTTTACTTGAGTATATCAATACACAAATAGGACTATTTTTAGTTTCAAATAAAATTGTATAATTATTAATAAGTTCCTTTCTTCGTCCTAATTCATTTAATATAACTTTTGAGCGTCTGGTGCTGACATTAATAACCACACCTACACGGAATTATTTATTTATTATCATCAAGAGAAACTCTTGAAAAATCAAATGTGTAAAACATTTTGGCATTGGCATATCCTAATTATTTCTTCACCTCTCCCATAAATTCGATGATTTTAGTGTTGCCAGCATGTGCGGCGCTTACTACTTAATGGGCCATTTTGGGTATTCGCATTAAAGCAGTGTTGGCAGTATTCAGTAATAAGTATAATATTCAGGTTTTTTGTAATTTATTAAAAATATTAATAAAATAATATATTAGTATTGCTGCCTATGCATCGAACAACTATCAAATTTACAAAATTTCATAATTTTTGGTACTGCATACAAAAATTTGATCCCATTTTGAATTGAAATTTCAAACGCTTCGATAATTTCTATGCTATATTAACATGGGTTTTAGCTAAACCATTTATTTTCAGATTAGACTATTTCAATTGGGACATTAAGGATGCTCATAAAATGTTTGCATTTACTTAAGTGCATTTTGTCCATTTCATTCTGTTTTAGTTCTATTTATGAATTTATTTTGCACCGCTGTTATAATTTCTCAAACAATTATTTTCACCACACTATAAAATATTTATAATTTTACAAAAATTTTAAATTTAAACAAATTTAAGCAAAAAATAGGAATGCCGGACTTGCGAACATGTTGCCAGGATGGGTATATGGGTGTTATAGGCCTACTGGGGAACTGGACATCCAAAAAAACCCGGTAACGCGCCAATGTGCATACCTCTTGGGTGGCGTGGAAGTGCACACAACCCTCTGATGGAAATTTTATGTTTTCATTTATTTACTATAGGAAATAAAGGAATAACTTGTATTGCATTTACGAAATATAAAAAATTAAAACACTGTTTTTATTAAAATATTAACTAATATAATTATAAATTAACAATTTAACTACCAAGAATTACAAATTTTAAATATATAAACATTTTCAAAGCGATCACTAATATATAAACATTTTCAACTAATACTTCAGTAAAAATTGCCAAGTCAAAAGATCTTATGAGGGGATCCCAAAAGCCGTCAGGAGTGGGAAATATATCAAATTCTGGTGATTTATTAAATAAATCTCTCTTTAAGCCCGCATTACTTCCTTTGTCGTCTTGAGGTTTTTCGTCTAACTCCCTTTTCTTTTTTAACTAAAATTGGTTGCGGCATAAAATCTTCCGTTTCACTACTACTGCTCTCATCAAATAAATTCCTTTCGGCTACTTCCATTTTTGATACTGTTTCCTCCGTTGTCTTTTTTGCGTCTGTTTTCTCTTCACTTTTTTGCTCCTTTTCTAGAAAGGAAAATATTCAAAATTAATTAGAATGTGATCATTATAATGTTTTTACTTTTTGGATTACTTCGCGCTTTCTATACGTTTTAAATTATATAAAGTCTCATTGCCATTCTTGGGGACTTCATGCAGGAAGTATTGATTCTTTCCTTCCAGCGCTATCAAAAATGTTTCTCCGCTGTTTTTGTGGATTTCTTTTTGCAGCCATTTACTTCCGGTGCTTTTTACTAAACCCATTTTTGGTTCAATATTCTCAGCATCAGCTGAACTTAACGCGTTTTCTTCTTAGGTTTCCTAAACAACGTTCGCAACGGCTCGATTTCTACATTTTCAGTCTCAAAAATATCCGCGCATAGTATTTGATTTTGCTGTTTGCCATCACCGAAGGACGAGTTATGGCAATATTGAGTTCATCCGGAGTAATGTCAACATCGTCCTCAACTCTTTCTTTTTGTTCCTTCCTACGGGATTCCACAATATTCATCAGCTCTTTATTCTATTTTGGGATTTGTGGTGACATGAAAACAAGACACCAGTGGTGTTGGTCAGCTCAAAGTGGTGTTGGCCCACCCATTCGAATTCTAGCTGAAGCCTATGTTCTGTTCCACTTTTACATATTAATATTTTCTTTCACTTAAACTATATAGAACTTATTGAATATAAATTCTTTTTCGTGACTCTTTTTCTTATTATTTTCACTATAGAGCACAAAATGTGCTTTCAAATCAAGCCGTCGAAGCGAACTGTTGTTTACATATTTTCATGAAATGACATACGTGACATTTAATTTGGTGAATTACGCATTCGTATACATAACCCCTGTATGTGAGTTTCGGTCGTGTAAAATTTTGTCATTTTTTGACACATTTTTTTCGGGAAAAGAGTTTCCTATCTCGTTGTCTCTGGCATTAGGTGCCTCAACTATGTAACAAATATTGTATTTTAAAAGAGACCAAAAACAATATCTAATTTCTTCACAATAATCTCACTATTCATCGTTGAACAATTTTTTAACAATCACGACGCACATTTTGTGAAAAAATTAATCTAAATCCTCAGTAGACTCTACCATAATCAGCAAGTCTTCAATGCTTAAAAGCCACTGCGCTTTCAACTCGAGCCCGTTTTTGATTGCTGTTGACGCGAACACGCATTTCAAGTACCAAACAGAGTTAATGAGATAGGACACTTCGTACTAATCCACATGCAATTGCTCTATACAACTATATATTTAGATTTTATATTTAGATTTTACGCGTCAAAGGTTTGGTGAATATGGTTGAGCCTTCTGAATATTTTAATTAATTTTTTCCAAAATTTACTCCGTGACTGTTAAGAACTAGTTCAACGTTAAATGAGAAGATAATTGTGTGGAAATTAGATATTGTTTTTGGTCTCTCCAGCTTTTAAATCACAGTATTTGGTGCTGAGTTGAGTCCCCGTTACAATCGCTGCAGAAATCACACCACTTTTGTTTATGCGCGTTGAAATATTTTTTGTTTTTTCCCGGAAACTAGATGAAAGCAAACAATAACAATAATATAGCGCAAGTTCACGAATAGTGTACGTGATGTAAACAATGCATAAAAAATTGACGTCAAATCACTTTTTCGCGTAGTGAATTTGGAGTGTCCTATCTCTTTATCTCTGGGTCCAGATAAGTACCAAATTCCAGCTAAATTTGTAGCATTCTGTGATTGTATAGAACAAATCCATGTGGATTAGTGAGAAGTCTCTCTCTCTCTCTTTATCTCTGCTCCGGTACAACGGTACAAAGTGGTCGTTGCGGGGATCACTGCGCCACTCAGCCTCTTCCAAAGCAACGCCATGCTTATTTCAATGAAGATTAAAGTACTATATTTTCTCTTGACATATATTACATTCAGTTACAAATAAACATTCATAGCTTAAAATTCCTTTCGATTTTCAAATTATATAACTAAATATTTTTTCTATTTTGGCAATTTGTCACGTATGTAACAAATATTTTAAAAAATAGATTTTGAAAGCATTTATTTTCTCACCTAAAGTTACAGAATCAAAGCTCAAACACAACCATTGCAGCTGGCAGCCGGCAGTGAGTCTCTATTACATAGGCTCTTATGGGGATCGAGAAAAAAGTTTTATTTCTAGTTAACGTCACGCTACTGCTACGCCGCTAGCTGCCAGCTATCGAGCTATTGCTAATTTTTCGTAGCAGTTGACGTATTCTTCTTCTTTCCTGACAATTGCGACAAAGCAATTGCTTCCAATTTAATTGTTTTTGTTGTCTTTGTTGCACTTGCTGCTAGCTTCCAGCTATTATTGTTTAATTTAATCACCGGATTTTAACGGCGTATCCAGGACATGCTGGCCAGCTGCTTTGGTTGTGTTAACGCCTTCAGTTATTTTCCCAGAGGTGAGAGTGGAATTTTGTGTACAGCTTTGTTACACTGTGAGAAGTTCTCATCGAGCTACATAACGTTAGGACAGAAGAATAAAGGGATAAAAGGAGAGAACGGTACAGATTATGTGGAATTTGGTACATAGTTCTTAAAAAATCATCTATTGAAAACATGGATTTCGTCTGGATTGTGCTTTGAATTTTAAGCAGAAAAGGCATGGTGAATTTGAATGAATCTTCTGAGGATTGTTATAAATCTTCTTCATAAATTCAACTTATTGATGGTTAAAAAATATTTAAATAATGAATTGGGAGATAATTGTAAGAAAATATAATTTTTGTTTCTAAAGCAATTAAAAATTCAATGTTTGGTATTGAACTGAGGTTGTTACTACTCTTAGAGCCCTGGTGCAATCATTACAGTAATCACATCACTCTTGCTTATTTGCGGTGGAACAAGTTGTTTCTCTTTTCTGCAAACTAAATGTGAGCAAACAATAACAATGTAAACAATGCAAGAAAGCAGACGTCAAATCACTTTTTAACGTGGTGAATTGAGTATCCTATTATTATCTCTGATTTGCAATGTAATGTTATAAACACAACCTCGCGACAGTTTGAATATCCTCGTCGAGACTTGTCAAAATTACATAGGGTCTTACGGGAATTGAGAAAAAACAAACCTGTCGCGCTGCTGACGCGTACGACAACGGCAGTAGTAGAAAATTTTCTACTTTTTTTTGTTGTCGCTCGTCTTGTTCTTCTTTTCTCCTTTTGTTTGCTTTATGTGACTTTAGCAATTAATAAAATTGTATTGAAATTACAGACCTGTTCTCTGCTAACTTCAGCGCCAGCATAGTTTTGATTTGTCGACGCGACAACTGCGGCGAGGTTGTGTTTACAAAATAACATAGCATCAAACACATTTGTTGAGAGTATAATTTTTGACAGTTTGGCCAAACCAAAGATAAGGAGATTCGACATTCTCAACACACTACGCGAAATTAATTTGACGTATATTTTTATTTATTGTTTACGTAACCTATTCTATACGTCAGAGATAACTATTCTAACCTATTCTATACGTTGTCTCTGCTATACGTGGATTTGTGCAATATTGTTGTTTTTTACTCGCATCTAGTTTCTAGAAAGTAACAACGCACAGTGGCAGATATTTTGAAATAGCGGCCAAAAGTTTTTTTTTTCACAGTCGCCAATTTTACAATTAGTATGCTTATATGAAAGATAATACATCAGAACCTAGGGTGCCAAAAAATAACAGCTCTAATTTGATCCTTTCACTAAAAACAGGACAATCAAAGCTAGTCCTTTTCTGTTTTGGCCTAAAATTTTTGATTTTCTGTAATTTTTTTATAGTTTAAATAATTATAACTCGGCGAGTTTTGCTGATATTAAGTTCCGGTCTTTTTTATTTATTTTTCTAATCTATTTTATATTTAAATAATATTAAACTAAGTTAAATAAGCGTTACTAATAATATGTAACAGGTATTTAAAAAATGTACCAAATTTCAATAAATTTTCATGTAAATTGGATCGGGAATCAAAAGGGCCAGCGTCGTCCAGAACAAATTTTACACGATCGCATAGCTGAGTCTTTTCTCTAGATTCTGTATATAGTTTTATTTGCGGAAGCTTGCGGATGTGGTACCTGGAGTATTTTTTATGACACAAAGTCATCTAATGCAAAATTAAAGGATTCTTATTTCATGTTTTTTTTTTTGGCTGTTAAATGATTATGAGTATTTTGTTTCTTTAAATGATTGTTTCGTTGGAAAAATAAGTGTTGTATTTTTAGTTATTAGGTACCTATACTTAATTATCAGGTACCTAAAACATTAGGTAATGGTAGGGTATGGGTATAAGTAAAGTTTAAACGTTTTGATGAATCAGGTAGCAGTGTTTATGAAGAAAAAAACCAATTTTATGACCAAATAATTACCTACAAATATTGTTAAGGATGTGTGAAGATTAGAGTATTTAAAGCGCTGCCAAAATATAATTTCTGTAGTGTTGATAAAAACATGGTGAAGTTCACATATAAGACTTTGGCCGATATTTACTTTGTACGAAAAGAGGACCAAGATGTTATTTCGTATATTCTCAGTAAAACTTTTTGCGATTCTTGTAATGAAGAACGTATTGAAACATATACAAATAAAATAAAAACTTTTTTGTCGCATTTGAAAACGCGATATAAGGATGTGCATCGAAAAAAAGAGGTGATGTACCAACGCTATAAAAATTGGATGGAAACTGAACTCGTCTTTGAAAATGAAACTACTGATAAAGGCAGCGAGAAGACTGGTCGACCAAGGAAATCGATTGATGAGTGCAGTGAACGATCTCGAAGGCGCAAACTTGGCAACATCAATGAAGAAATATCCACCGAAATAATAAAGGAATCATTTCTTCATCAACTAGGTCCATCAAAAAATAAAAAGGACAAGGTAGAACTAATTGAGAAAGTAATGGAAGCTACCCCTAAACGCATAAAAAGATTACTGACCAACGTTAAAACTCCAACTGAAGAAAAAAAGTTTACCCCAGATGAAGCATTTGCATTATTCCTAGATTTAAAATTGACTAAAAATCAGTATATAGAATTACGCAAGCGAGCCAATGGAAAAAAATGCAACATCTTTCCATCATACGACGAAATAATTGCTATAAAAAAAGACTGCCTACCTTCGAAAAGTGCGATCGAAATTACTCCAAGCTCAGCAGAGGTTAAATTACAAGATCTTCTAGAGCACACTGCCGAGAGATTATTGCTTTCATTAGATGAAAATTGTCTAAAAAGTCTTGGCGATTGCAATCTTACTCTTGTTTCTAAGTGGGGATGTGACGGATCATCTGGTCAGAAGCAATATAAACAATTTAACGCAGAGAATTCAAATGACGGCAACTTGTTTATGATTTCTTTTGTTCCTTTGCGATTAAGGAAAAATAAAATAGAACCTGAGCCGTCAACCAGCAAAGATATATGGAGAAATGAAACACCTTCTTCAACAAAATATTGCAGACCAATTAAATTTGCATTCAAAAAGGAGACAAAAGATGTCATAGTCGAAGAAGTTGATAAAATAAAAAGCCAAATTCAGGAACTGCAGCCAGTATTTTTTGAGATTTATGGACATCGTATTCAAATAGATTTCAAACTTCTTCTCACTATGATTGATGGAAAAGTAGGACAAGCCTTAACGGATACTAAGGCATCATCTAGCTGCATTATATGTCACCAAACCTCGAGTAAATTGAACCAAGTACCACCAAGTGATAATGACTGTAAAGATGCGTACGAATTTGGATTGTCCCCTCTTCACACTAGAATTCGTTTCATGGAACATATTCTCAAATTGGCTTATGATTTGGAATTCGGAGCTACAGGAACAGTTAGAAGAAATGAATTGAATCTGGAAAAAAGAAACATAAGGAAAAGAGAAATACAGGAGCAATATCGTCAACTAGGTCTGATAATTGACCAACCAAAACAAGGAGAGGGTAACACAAATGATGGAAACACTGCTCGAAGGTTTTTCTCTGATCCTGAGACTGCAGCTTTCATAACAGGAGTGGATATTGAAATAATAAGGCGGTTTAAAGTAATTATAGAAGTTATAGCATGCAGCAAAATGATTGATGCGAAGAAATTCGGAATATATGCTAAGAAAACCGCAGAGATATATAACGAAAAATACCCTTGGAGGAATATGCCATCAACAATACATAAAGTTCTGTATCATGGAGAACAAGTAATTGAACATAGTCTGCTTCCACTAGGTGATCTTTCCGAAGAAGCACAAGAGAAAAGAAATAAGGATTATAGATTTTTTCGTGAGCACAACACAAGAAAAATGTCAAGATATTGTACGAATGAGGATCTTCTTACAGTTTTGCTCTGCACATCAGATCCATATATTTCGAATATTCGTCAAAAATGGAAGTCTTCATCAATTGAATTGGATAATGATGCTAAAAATTTACTATTAGACGACCAACAAAAATATTTTGCTGAACATTTTGTAAAAATTGCTTAGTTTGCATACACATGTAAATATTTTGTCTTTATTTATTGAATTATAATCTTAAATTATATATCTTTGTATTTTGCCTTTATTATTATAATAAATAATTAATATAAGTATTCAAAAAACACAACATTTATAAAAAAACGCAGTATGTTTGCAGTGTTCTTTATTCATGACGGATATGCTTAGAAAGATTTAGATTGTAGTAAAAGTACGAGGTAGGTTGATAAAATCTGTCATATCTTTGGTTCCCCCATGTCAATTTTAATGGTTGTAGCATGAAATTAAAGCTAAAGATTAGGGTAGCAAAGAAAAAAAAAATAAATTAAATAATTTAACGCGTTCAGAAGATATAGACTTTTGACCGCTATTTCAAAATATCTGCCACTGTGCAACGTGCACAACCGCACATAAACAAAAGGTGTGATTTCTACAACAATTGTAGCGCGGTCTCTCAAATCAACAAAAATATTATGTTTTAAATACTTAAAAGACCAGGAGCAATGTTCTATTTTCACAGTTTATTATTCATATCATTATCTAACTATTTATTAACGATGAAGCCGTAGAATTTATGGAAAAATGGATAATAATTTTCCGAAAATCAACCATATTCACCAAAACATTGACACTTAAAATTCTATGCACCCTCTATTTGAAAACCATGTTTTCGATTGTTGGTACCAAATTGCAGTTAAATTTTTACCATTCTGTAATTGCATAGAATAAATGCTCATGCAATACCCGTCATTGAAAAAAATAATTTTTGTTGTGGGTTCGTTGGTCTTGTTCTTCTTTGCTCTTGTAATTGAATTACCACATATAGCATGACACAAATAAGTTCACTTTGATAGTATTCGAGCGCGGGCCCCGAAACCACGAAGCCCCGGGCTTTTCGCCATGAGCAGTATTTGTCCTCTAGAATTATTAACGAACGTAATTGGATGGGTTACTATAGCAACCACAAAATTGTTATTTTTTTAATTTAAAAGCTACAATTGATATTTGATTCGGCCGATAACTTCGACATGGATAAACCGCAGATGGTGGAACACATCCAACATTCTCTCGACTATACAGTATTCGATTGCAAGTGGATACCTTGTTCCGCGAAGTTCGTGATGCTGGGTTCGAAGCCCAACAGCAATGGAATATTGGAGATGTACGAATTGAACGAATCCAGGATTAACAAAGTGAAGCAGGTTGTGAAGAAAAGCGCTTTTAAGTGCGGCAGTTTTGGAGCTTCCAGCCTGAGAAATAGGCATATGGCCATAGGCGATTTTAGTGGACGCCTACAAGTGCTGTAAGTGACCAGAAGTGATTGTTGCGGCTTGAGTTCAGGATCTGAACCCAACTCCAATTGTTTTCAATTTCTTGTTATTGCTTTTGCTGGTGTTAATGACCGCAACAAACGTCAAAACGTGCCCCACTAACGTTTCGTTTGGGAGTAATTTAAAAGTCTAAATTTAATAATTAAAAAATCTAAACACTAAAAATCTAAATTCATTTAGCTATATCTCAGAAACTTTAAATGGAAGATATATAAGAAGTCCACCAATGGAGATATAATAATAAGATCTTTTTTGAGGTAATAACATTTTTATTGGAGAAACCAGTATTTTTTAGGAAATCTTCACATTTGTATTTTTAGTACCAATTTTTAATCTTTTTTTTAATTTTTTCCAATGCAAGATGTGTCATAAACCTACACAGATATGCTAATATTAAGAAGAAATAATTCCTTATCTTTCTGCACGTAGTTTTTTCATTAAAATCAAAGTAGAAATCTAAAAGATTATATTTTCTGTATTTTCATTTATTAAGAACAAACAACCTTACTACTTTTTTGGTTAAAACTTTTCTTGCTTTTGAGTTTCTGCAACTCAGAGTGTACGAATAACTTTGCATCTACGAAGGAATTCTACTGACTGGAGGTTGTTAGCATTGTAGCATTGATATTTCATAGTTATACATTCCTTGTTGTTGCCAGGACAAAGCATATTGCATAAGTAGTATAATGCAAAATAGTAATTTCTTGAAAAATTCAAAGTTCTTTTCAACATTCGTTTTCTTCTGAATGCCGGCATCGATTTTGATGAGAAAATATGCGCAGAAAGATTGAGAGCCGTCCTTTGTTAATATTCATACATTTGTGTGTGTTAATTACACATTTTACAGAGAAAAAAATTTTGAAAAAAAGTATGTAAAATGTAAATGTGGAATCTAGTTAAAGTTATGCTGTGGAATATGTCGCCAATAGTAGCTTCATCGTATGTCTCACTCTAATATTTAATGAAGTATATCCAGGGTTCGTAAATGCATGTTCACACCCGCGAGACTGAGCCACAAGAAAAAATTTCTACGGCTCTGGCTTGCTCTAAAGAGCCTTCGTGTACGATATCACGAGCGAGCCGGAGCCCTGAATATTTATTCTTGTGGCTCTCGTTCGTGAGACGGAGCTCTGAGGCGGCTCACTGGTACAGCTGACGGCGGTTCGCAAGCAGAAATGATTGAGGATAAGCACAATATATTACAGGTATCGTTGTAAGATAAAATAATATATAAATTAATTACAAAAAATTATATCAAAATTAATTAATGTGGCAGAGGAAAACAAAATATCTAAGTAAACAAATTTAACTAATTTAAATTTGAAATACGCTGTTAAAAATATATTCATTGTTTAACTGCGGTAAAGATTTTCAGTTCCATATTTGCATATTTGAAAGCGTCGACAATGATCATTAAGCATTTTAATTACTTACTACTTGTTGTGATCCTTTTGTAGTTTACAAATTATTTTACTTCTTGTTATCCTTTTGTTTCTTGGAATTTTTTGTTAGCGGCTGAGTCGATTATAATGCAGCGCATTGTATAATACTTGGTACATACTACGTTTGCCAAATTCAATTACTATTCTTTACTCAGCCCGAGGACTGTGATAAGGATAGAAGAAAAGTTTTCAATTAATGGATTTACTGACTATGAAAGTTCATATAAAAATGAAGCTGTAAAATGCATCATCCTGCGTTATTATTTTTGCGAGTTATACTTCTGAGCCTATTTACTCAAAATTTCAATGAAATTACCCACAAAACATGAAATGAGAATACTTTTATTATTTATTAAAAACTTCTATAATAAAAAAATTATTTTAAAACAATTTTTAAATTACAAAAGGAACAAGTAATAATGTAATTAGAATATTTAATGACCATTGTCGATGCTTTCAAATATGGAACTGAGAACCTAACGCAGCCAAACAATGAATATATTTTTAACAACGTATTTTGAATTTAATTTAACCTTTACTAAACTAGTTACTAATTAAGCTTTTTATTAATTTAGATATATTTTTCTCTGAAACATTAAATAATTTAGATATAATTTTTTTTGTAATTAATGTAAATTTTTTTTTAAATTAATTTATATATTATTTTATCCAGTGATATATGCCAGTCCCTCAAAGAGCTGACTCCGGGAGCCTGAGCCCAATGGCTCCTGAGCGCAAGTGAGCAAGAGCCACATGAAACATTTATCAGAGCTCTGGCTTATGAGCGAGAGCCACAAGAAAAAATTTTCAGGGCTCCGGCTCGCTCGTGCTCTCGTAAACGAAGGCTCTTCAGAGCGAGCCAGAGCCATCATTGGCTCATCGCTCAAAAGAGCTAGAGCGAGCAAAATAGCACTCACGAGTGAGCATTTACGAACACTGGATATAGCACCGAGTATTTTAAACTGTAATAGGCGGTTTCCTAAACGGTATCCGAGCGGATACAATTTTGGTGTTGTTGTAATCTACAATAGCAACAACAAGAGTAACAGCAACAAGATATTGAGGCTGGAGTCAGATCCTTGACCTGTCCCGTTGTTGCTTTCAGTGATTTGGAGTACATAGATTTACCAGTGTATAATGTGCAAGCGCATTCCACAATCATCAATGCTATTGACGCAGTGGGCGGCAAACAAATAGATTGCGGTGCGCCAGAGATAGTAACAGGAAGCCGGGATGGCGCAGTTAAGGTATGGGATATTAGACAAGGTAATTCTCCAGTTGTCGATATAACACCTGAGCAGAAAGATGGTATGGCTAAAGTGACACGGGACTGTTGGGCGGTAGCTTTTGGAGACAGCTACACCAATTTAGATCGTTGTGTTGCAGCTGGCTACGATAATGGAGACTTAAAGCTATTCGATTTGAGGCAGTTGGCTGTGCGCTGGGAGACGTCCTTGAAAAACGGTATTTGCGATATAGAATTTGACCGGAAAGATATCCCAATGAACAAAATGGTTGTAACTACTCTGGAAGGCGGCTTAAATGTGTATGATATGCGAACACAACATGTTACTAAAGGTTTCAGTTATGTCGAGGAGCGCAGTGCAGGCCGTTCTGTAGGCACGAATGGCGTCATCAGTGGTCCCAAGGCCACTGTATGGATAGTGCGCCATTTACCACAAAATCGCGATCTGTTCGTTACTGGCGGAGGAACAGGATCGCTAAGACTCTGGCAATATGAGTATCCGCAGAAGCGTCGTAAAGAAGCGGGGGATGGGTATGAAATTGGAGTCGCTGGGACACTCAACATGCTACATGCGTCTACCATTTCTTCGCAACCGGTACATTGTTTTGACTGGCATCCTGACAAAATGGGTTTAGCAGTGTGTGGTGCTTTCGACCAGACTGTGCGAGTGTTAGTTACGACAAAGCTTAACCTGTACTAAGGTAAACATATTAAGTGGCAGGACTAAGGAAATATTGAAATAAAATTTTATGAAAAAGAACTAATTTATTTGAAACCGTTTGGGAAAAGCACTAGCTTGTTCGCTTTTTTAACTCTTTAGTGAGATATTCTAATTTTTCCTTAACTTGGTGGAGCAATTGCTGGTTTTGTTCCCATTTTTCACTATCTTTATCAATTGCTCGGATACATGCCTGTGTGGTTAATCGGGCAGAACTTAACTGAGATGTAATGCATATCTTTTCTTCCTCCTCATGATTTACAATAGCGTCCAACGAATGTACACATACTTCGTAGCAAATTTGAAGAGCTTTAAGACAGCTCTCCTGCTTCAATGCCCAGGCAGGATCCTTATTAACGTATGAGCGGTACGCCTTTATAAGTTTTTGAGCTTTATTTAGTGGTGTCCTTGCCACTGATGCTGCCAACTCCCACAATTTGGGTTCGTTGCCAAATTTGGTGCATTGATGAGCAAGCAGTGTAGCCGCCTTTTTACGCAGGCGTTCTGAGATCTGACCATTGGCATCGGGAATATTCTCAATTATAGCCTTGATAACAACACATAGTACTTCCAAGTCAAAGAATCGCTCTTTTAGCTCGCTTAGTCGTTCGTAAGCATTCAGGGCATCCTCAAAGTTTCCCGTGTCCACAGAGACCAACATATAATTTTCCCAAACCTGAAACCAAAAAATTTAATTTTCTTAATTCGATCACACTGTGACAAGATTAATTATTCCAGTTACCCTCCAATTTCCGAAATTACACTTCAAAGATTCTGTTAGAACTTTGTGGGCTCGTTTTTTGTCGCCGAGTTTAATTAGTGCCTTAGCTAAGTTATTCCACGCCTCGAACCCCATTGGTTCCAGGTGCGTGTACGTAATGTAGGCGTGCACTGCCAACTCCCAACGCTCCAACGAAATAGCAGAGTAGCCTAAACGCAACCAAACATTTTCCTGTAGAGGATTAATTTGAACTGATTTTTCCAAATGGGGAATTGCTTCTTTATATTCTTTACGTCTGAAAAAATAAGACCCCCAATGAGCTTTGGCACGGCCGCTTGTATGTTTTGAGAATTCCCATGCTGCTTCGTAGCACTTAGGATCATCGGTGGCATCGCCCAACAGACAATGCAACGCTACTGTTGGTTTTTTTGATAGTTCTTGGCGTATCACTTCGGCTGCCTTATGACGAAGTTCCAGACGCGTGTAACAGTCGATAACCTGTTCCCAGGCTTGGATTTTCAGATATACGTCAAGAGCGCTCTTCGTCATTCCAAGAGAAAGCAACAACTCACAAAGTTGCATCTGAACCTGCCATTTCGGCTGCAAAATGCTAACGAACGCGTAGGAGAGGCGCTCGGCTAAAGAATATTTTGTATCCGTGATTAGCTTCACAACTTCCTCGCACTGTTTCCAACTACGTTCAATAGTACGCCGAGAATCAGACTCTTGGGCACAATTTAGTAGAAGTACAGATTGACGCACCTGTAACGGTCCATGCTCCTGATACAACAAAGTTTGGATGAATGGTTCCAGCTCCTCATCTGTCAGTTTATCTTTGGGCTGTGCACGTTTTAGCTGTTTACTGAAACGGTTTTTAGAGAAAAGTAATACTTCTTAAATAATTAAAATCAACGTACAGTCAAAATAAAACAATGAAATTCAACGTACACCTTAGCTAAAATCAATGCCTGCAGAACACTCGGTAATGACATTATTTCATTATCTTTGGCAACAGTGAACCGAATACGTTCCAAACGTGTGTCGTCATTCAGAAGCAAGAGCTTAGGAATTTTCGTGGTTCCGTTTGTTGATTCGGCAGATGGCAAATCATTCACATTCTCCTGATTCACCTTGAGGCACAGCTGCGGAAGAGCTTTTTGTTGGAATTTCGTGCGTAGCCCGAGTAAACCTGACAGTGAATATACAATTAGGCATTCCGTTATTTATGTGCATCACTTGGGAGAGTACAGTATTACCTTTTATACTAAGGGTAACATTTAGGCAACTGCAGACTTCTTGCAATAGTTTTTCGGATTCTTGCGCGCGGTGGAAAAGTAAGTACCCGTTAGCTAGCTCTAAATATAAGAGGGCTTTATATTCTTTATCAGATACCTCATCTACGTGTTCCAGAAGCCATTCTGATTCCAATTTTAACTCCTCATAGAGATCACTCGCTAATACATCCAATATGTTTTGATGTATGCAAATTAGACGTTGATACCACCAGTGGAGCACGAGCGAATGTGGATGTTTTTGCAACAAATAGTTAAGCATTTCTTTAGCCATTACTAACAGTTCTCCAAATTCTACGTTAGAATTAATTTCTTCACCACTTGCTGTTAAGCAATAAGGTGCATTAAAATTTGTGCTTAATTTCTGATCCAGTAAGTCACGTATAGCTTGTAACTCTGTCATAGGTCCCGTGAAATTATATTGCATAAATATTAAAATCAAACTGATGATTTGACAGAGTTCTTCAGACGAAGAGGCTTCATTGTCTCTCCTAAATGAACCATTCACGTAATTCTCGATTACATTTTCCAAATATTCTATCGTCCAATGGCATCGCCAAATATGTTTCAGTGATATGTTGGGAATGTCTGAAATGTGATGACGATTACATTTACAAAAAATATTGCAAAAATATTGTAAGCTTACCCTCAGCTTTCGTTATGTCGTTGAAATTGCATACAAAATATTTATTGAAAACATCTTTCGGTTCCATGTTCGCCACAGAAATAATGAGCAAAGACAACGGCATAAGAAACTCTTCCCTCAAAAAAATCTTCCAAAAAAACGATAAAATTTTACACGACCGAAACAAGGTTTAAGGCTCAACCATAATGGCCGTAAGCGAAATTAACAAAAAATTATGTGATGTGCGAGTACACGCGAATCATACTGAGTGACCAAAATGAATTAAGAAAAGCTTCGTTAAATTCGGCAACATTAAGGAACCTTAATGTGACAGCGAAACTGGTAGCACATAACTTAACAAAAATTAACATAAACAGCTTTTTGTTGCCAGATAAAAATTTTTTTGGACGATATCCGATGTAACATTTTAAACAACTTGTTATTTTTGCAATTGGCAACATCAACAATGGCGGATTTTATTACACAACAGTTTTCAATTCTGTTAAGTTTTTGTTAAATTTATTATGGGCAATTCAATAATTTTACAAAAATTAACCTTTATTGTCGTTAACTTTTGACATTAACTTAATTTTGCTTACGGCCATTATGGTTGAGCCTTTATGGATATGTTGTTCCCCAAAATAATGCGGAGTATGACATTTCATGAAAATATTATGTAAACAATTTATTGTGTTAACTTTCTTTCATTGGTACTAGTTCTGAAAGCTGCATTAAATTATTAGAATTATTATAATCTAACAATAATCTACAGCAATATTAGAAAAGGGGTTTTTATAACTATTTGAAAGTGTGAGTTACTTGAAGTCGGCGCTATTTCGAATGAGTGCTAAGTGCTATTTATATTGAACCACCAAATCTCTGCTGTAAAGTGCTATTAGCCCTTATTTTTATAATGTCAATATTTCGATACATTATAATAATATTCCCAATAAAGGGTTGCAATAGTGAAACATCAGGTCTTGGTGAGTAATTAGACTTGTTTTTAAAAAAGTTGTTATTAAAAAATCCCAATTACTTCTCTCAGCGTAGAGCCGTTTGATCAAGCGTGGGGTTGGTCCTACATTTCGTGAATTGAGGTAACAAGCGATAAGGTTGAGACCTCAAGAACCGGAAAGAAAATCAAAAATACTGGAATGGAATTATTACTCAGAACTTTTCTCATTCAGTAAGACACTAAACCAGGACTTCCAATTGCCATTATTGCAATCCCGAGGAAACACTAAAAACGATATGCAGTGAACGAAAAATATCTGAACCCGATCCTTGACTAATTGGTGGTTATGCTAAAAATACCGTATTAGCAACGTATTATGTTGGTTTCTACGCCAATAAAGAACTTATTGGTAAGGCTAAATATAAAAAATATATTCGAAATCTGCATCTTCTTATTCACATGACTAAATTACTTGCGAACTTATAGGTTTCGGAAAGAATGTGGACACTACAGTAAAAACTGCAACCCTAGGTGCGTTGCGATCTATATTCAGGATTCAAGATAATATTACTCCTTTTAATTTTAAACTGCAAGCAGAATCATCGTCGGTAAAAATACCGTTGAAATAATTAATTTAATTCCGTTGAAATAAGAAAGGATTTGCTTTAATTATACAAAATTCTTATATTCAATTATTTTAAAACTGTTACATTCGAATATTGCGTGCAGTGCCTTTAATTGATTAATTTGATATCTGTTAATATTTATGTAAATAATATATGTAACTCTCTGTTCAGTAATGAAAAACGACGTGCTTTCTTTGTTTTAAACCATACATAATTTATATTTTGACCGAATAAAATTCGAAAAAATTATCTCCGTAAATATTGCAGTTGCGCAAAATTGTTATTAGCTAAAATAAAGATACTAAAAGCTTTCAATTGGCGGCGATATTATACTGACATCTCAACCGGTTCCAAGGATATACAGACCGCCAAGTAATTTTCACAAGAATGACGAGAAGGACAACAATTTTTGAGTCCGGAAATTTGCACATGTGCGGACCGCCGGAGAACCATCCCGGCGGCATATTCTCAAGTCTTGCATATTTATTTTTATTACTTTAATTCGTATTTAATTAATTTTAACAAAAAATCATAGTAAATTTATTTATATTTTAAGGTGTGGTGAAAAAATAATTGGCGAAATTATCACATCGGTTCAAAATAAATTAATAAATGGAACTAAAATAGAATGAAATGAACAAAGTGAACTGTGTAAATGCAAACATTTTATGAGAATCTTTGATGTCCCGATTGAAATAATCTAATCTGAAAATGAATGATACAGCTACAAACCATGTTAATATGGCATAGAAATTGTCGAAGCGTTTGAAATTGCAATTCGAAAGGGGCTCAAATTGTTGTATGCAGTACCAAAAATTATGAATGTTGGTAAACTTGATAGTTGTTCGATGCATACATAGCAATACTAATATATTCTTTTAGTAATATTTTTAATAATTAACAAAAAACTTGGATATAATACTTATTGCTGAATACTGGCAATGCGAATATCCAAAATGGCCTATTAAAAAGTAAGCGACGCACATGCTGGCAACACTAAAATCATCGAACTTATGGGAGAGGTGAGGAAATAATTAGGGTATGCCAATGTCACATGGTTTACACATTTGATTTTTCAAGAGTTTCTCTTGATGATAATAAATAAATAATTCAGTGTAGGTCTGGTCATTAATCTGAGCACCAGGAGCTCAAAGGCTATATTAAATGATTTACGATGAAGAAAGGGACATATTAATAATAATACAATTTTATTTGGAACCAAAAGGAGTCTTATTTGTGTGTTGGTACACTCAAGTAAAATCTTTTATATCTTACATAAATTAGTGCGTCAAACACTTGGCTTCAAAGTAATGATAGCAGAATTGTTAATAGAACAATATGAAGAATTTTTTCAAATAAATTATTTGATGTAATTTTATTTTTAAGTTATCTTCTTTTTTAAGTTAGATTCTGGCGTTCAAAAATTGGTTTAAATGATTTGAGTGTTCTATTAACTAAGTCAATCGAATTTATTATTCATGAAAATATTTTATAAAATTGATTATCGTTTATATTCTTATGCATATGAAAAACTACATTTATTTATTCCTTATCAATTTATACATATATTTTAGTCATAAAATTAATCATGCGCACAAGTTGTCTACGCATCTTAAATCATAAAAGTGTACATGAAAATTAATTGAATTTTATAAACCAATATCTACATACTTTTGGCATATCAAAACAAAGCTGGTGGACTTATAAAATGGATTGTCATTCGGGGTCTGAAAAAGGTGTAATGACCGGGTCTTAAGCTTGAATTTCTAAGAAAAAAATCATGTCAGTGTCTTAAACATAAAATTTCCACGGAAGAAATCATGAGTCAGGGTCTTAAACTCACGAACACTACATTAAATCAGAGTTGTAGTTAGAGAACTTTCCTATCTCATCATCTCTGATAATGAGATTGTGAGGTCGGTTAGTAGAAAATGGGCCCGTTAAATAAAAGCGGAAAGGTGGCAACACCCTTCCTGTGGTACATTTTGTTTTTAAAAGTTGTCATGCCTGACCACTATAATACGTGGCAGAAGAAGATTGGCAGGCGACTCGACTTAGGATAAAACAAAAGGTGCGAGAGGGACGGCAAAAGACACGGTTTGAAGACAGCAAGCGCGGCGTTGGCATAGAGACATTCATTCTGTAAAGATCTCGGTAGCAAGACGGACGTTTAAAAAAATCTTGCCGCGTCTTAAAGTTATATTCCTTTTTATTAGAAATCTTTTGAATACTTTTAAGTCGCGCGAAAGGTTAAGAAGTGTGGTTAATCAAGGAAAGGGAAAACAGAGATTTTGAGCAATTAGTAAATTATTTTATAAATCAATAATTTTAAAAATCTTTGAGCTGTGTTCGTTGGAAAACGCGTCGTCGACACAGTCAGTGCATCCAACAAATTCCGGATTCTTAAATTCAATACTGGTCAGAAGCAGTTGGGAAAATATTCATCGTTCATTTGTGGTAGAATGTATAAGAGGACAGCATGAACGCTGTCAATATCAAGAGCATCATTAATTTGAGTAATGGTCAGACAAATCGGTTGATCTGAATTTAAAGTTACGCAAACCATTAAATTGAGAACGTAAAAACAAAAGACAAAGTGAAATATTTTCAAATAATTAGAATAAAATAAAAACTGTAATATTGCAATATTCTGATGGTTCTAAAAATTGAGAGAATTAAAACAAAACGGCGAACAGGTATTGAAAAATTGCAACAACTAATAAAAGTAGCATAGTTTCTATCACTACTAAGTATTTAGGCATGAAACCGACAAAAATAATAACTAAATTCTAAATTGAAGAATTGATAAGTGAAATTAACAGTAGCAAGTAAATAAAAACGATAACCAAAGTAACAAAAACAATAACAAGTCTAAACTAGAAAGAGAGTAATTGATGCCCAAGCAATATAGGCAACAACAATAACAAATTCCTACAACGACCTAGTACGATCGTGAACTCCGTTTTATTTCTATATATTACAGCTCTTAGTTATTTCATAATAAGCTCTTATTATTTCATTGAATAAAGATTGATGAATTTATCGTAATTAAATTGTTAAAATCAAATATAAATTTTTTTAAAACGAATATAATTTTAATACCAAAACCAACAATTGAAAATACTTCCTATTAATTAAATAAATAAATACACGAGAATATTATCTAAATAAATAAATATTATTATTAAATTATAACCTAATTTATATTACTCTGTTCGACTATTGTAAACGTATTATAAGATTAATATTTGTAAGTATGTCATTAATATACAAAAACAACTTCAACAACTCATCCCTTTTATCGAATACTCTTTCTTAAATTTTTAAAAGAAATCTAAAAAGCTAAACATATGACCATTTTACAAAAATAAATGAAAACTTAAAAGCAAAATAATAAATTGGAAATGAAGAAAACTGCAATTATATATATACATATATTAATACACTTTATATCATTCATTCTGAATTAAACTGGTATTGATAATTGAATTGAATTGTATTGAAATGAAATGAAATAATGTGCTGAAATAAATTTTCTTGTATAATGTAAATTTCTCTTTTCTTTAAATAGAGCACGGTGTGATCCCGGGTAAGTGACAAAAGGGGCTGGTAAATCAAATGTCAAGAACCAGCCAGGTAGGGTGGGTAAAGAGAGTGAGGGGATGGAAAATTACATCTTATCCTCCCCTCCCACCGTTCCTTTCAACAGGACAAAATGAGGGTTCGCCTTTGAGGTGGCCATGTGGATGTACATTTGCTTTTTCTTTGCTCGCATTCCATTGTGTTATAAGCCTCAGCTCCTTATTTTTTTTGTGAACGCGGGGTATCCTAAGTTTGCTGCGGAGGAGTCGAACCCCCCATTTTCCCTGAGCACGGCCGGTGAGCTGAGCAACCTCACAGCAGCAAACACCGACCAGCCTAACCAAGCTGGTTTAAATCTCTACAAACCTCGATCGTTACAAAATGGCACCCAACGTGGGGCCACTTCCTCACCAATTCTTGTTCTTTTTTTTTGTTTTCACGTACCACGTTGGTCGTTAAAAAATGGCGCCCAACGTGGGGCCACACGGCTTCCACTATTTGTTTTTTCTTTTACAAAACTTGTAATATGTCCGTCCGAATTTTTTTTTCTCTTTCTTGTCAATAAGTATTACCGGTGGCTACATTACCCTGTTGTTCGTGGTAATATTGTAAATTTGTCGATTCAAGCTGAATTTTTTGCCATAGTATATACGTTGGCTTACCGCTGAATCAGTTCCACCTGCGATTGTTAGTTGACATACCTTCCGCAGGAGAAATCAAAATCATTCGTTTTACTCTCGTGACACTCTTGATTTGAGATTTTGTCTACCGACCATTCACTAGTCGATCTACAACTCTTCAAGAATCACGGATATCCCTGTTCCATTTTTTGTGTTTCATAAGTTCACTCGAGTGGAGATTTTACGCCATGAAATTTATTATATAATTCGTAACTCATCGAGAGGGCTTAGATTTAGATACCCAATTTTATTGTCAGTTTTACGCGTGATTTTCTCATAGTTAGCCACTGTGCATCCACATGTGCTTTTGAAGTGCGCAGTGCGACTTTAATTCTAACTCTGAAATTTGATCGTAACCTTGTTTTTGTTGAAAGGAGTGGTTGAATCACTTGTCCGGGACACACCAGAAGCTCTATCTTTATTACCAAGTATTTTTTTCTAACTAAATTTTGTTTTGCACCATATTTAATTTAATTGCTTAATCTAAAATTGCTTTAGAAAACAAAACCTCGACTCAAGATCATAAATATACAAGTATATACATGTTCGTTAGCGATTGGTGATGCAACTTAAGTGAAGTAATAAATAAGTATCCGATTCAAGTTGAAATAATTTCGCCTGGACTATTAATGATTAAATAACAACAACCACTGAACAAGCTTTATCTTCCAATTGAGGGCATTGTTATTGCGTATAGTATATTACGCGCGATTACTTACATTTATATACTTTTTTGAGAGATAGAATGTCGGTTATACGAAGTCCACCGTCGGAGTCTGGGATCGTTCGACCGTTGGACGAAAGCTCGTGCTGCTCAATTTGCCGCGCGATCCTTCGCTCGGACGATGAGATTACGAGGACCCGATGTGAGCATGACTTTCATAAACATTGCTTACAGACATGGATATCTAAACATACAACCTGTCCAAATTGTAGAGTAGAATTGCCTTCCTTGACTAACAACCAGTTGGGTGCACGCCCAAAAACCCGTCAAATGACTAGATTAGAAGAACAGCAAACCCGACTACGTCCTTTATTAGGGGGTGAACTGGGGGCGGAGGGACTGCCGAAAACGCCGGTCGCCCAACGTAACACGTCCACAAGGTCGGAAGATACTACGCAAACCGAGGATCTGTTAGGCTTCACTCATTCTAGTGACTCACAGTCCCCAGTTAATGAGACGATTAAGCGACTAGTGACTCAGACTTGTGGAGACTTACGTAGTGAGTTGGCCGCTTCCCTAATAGCAGAGTGCAAAGAGGCGTTGAAGGCAATGCAATGGTCCTCCGCGGCCGAGGCGGCTACCAGTCAATCCGTCCGTCCGTCCAGCAGGAACTATACCAGTCCTCCAAGATTTGGTCCAAATAGTCTTTCACATATACCACCTGAAAGTGATAATGCGCATATTGGATATCGCGAACCCCCTCGGGTGAACGGTAACCGCTATAATTCGGATAAATGGTCCTCAATTATCGCAGGCTGGAGAATTAAATTCACTGGGGAGAGCGAAGAGATGACAGTTGACGACTTTATTTACCGAGTTAATGCATTGACCTTCCAATGCCTAGCAAATAATCAGACAGTATTGTGTCTGAATGCTCATTTACTTTTTGCCGGTAAGGCCGAGATTTGGTATTGGCGACATCATCGACGGGTGAGCCAATTAAACTGGCCCGCTTTAGGCGAAGAATTACGGATTAATTTCCGAAGCTATCTCACGGATTATGAATTGAGCGAAAATTTACGGCGGCGTAAACAACGACAGCCGAAAACTTTGCGCCAAATCGGCCCTTATCTTCTCAGGTCCGCGGTTCTGCTGTTAGGAGACATTTAGCCGCAGTAGAGTCGAGTCAGGGGGAGGATGATCTGGGAGATGGCGGTACGGGGCAGGAATTATGGGTAGTGTCAGACCAAACTAAGTCCATTAAATGCTGGAACTGCGAGGCGGAGGGTCATCGGTACCAAGACTGCGAAGTACTGCCTCGACGCGTGTTTTGTTACGGTTGCGGAGCCCTCAATGCTTATAAGCCGTCGTGCATGAATTGTAGGGCTCGCTCGGAAAACTTGAGGGGCCAGGGTCGCGCCTTGATGACGGGGGCCCTGCCGCCTCCCAGTCATCAGCATCGACGTTAAAATCACCTTTTAAAATTTTACCCAGACCCGAACAGCCTACGTCTTTAGATCCACCTCCTTCACATGTCGAATCATTTTCTCATCCTAAAATTGTTCCCTATCACGTACGACTGGCTAGGTACATGCGGAGACGTACTGAAATTTTTGAGACTGAAGTCAGAAGAAGCCGAAAAACTAGGCGATTACGTGAATATTGGTGTAGGCTTAGAAGCACCCGGAATAAAGTAATCTTTTCAATTGTCTCGCGACCTAACGATACGCGTCCTTATGTTAATCTAGAAATTAATGGTGATGCACATTTAGCATTGCTTGATAGCGGCGCTAGTGTAAGCGTTATAGGGGGCAGCTTGGCACAGTCCGTTTTGAACTCTAATCATGATGTCGTTAAGTGGAAAGGGAAAGTAAATACCGCAGACGCAGACTATATCACCCGCGAGAGAAAAATTGTTATGTCAGGAGATAGATCGAATGTTATCTATGGGAGTGCTAGAGGAAGCGGTTGGGTCAACAAGGTCGTCACCGGGAGTATTGATAGTTAAACCGGGCAAGGTGCGTTTTTGTTTAGATTCCAGAAAGTTGAACGAAGTCACCGTCAAGGATGCTTATCCTTTGCCAAACATAGAGGGTATATTAAGTCGGTTGAGCTCAGTGAATTTTATTTCAAAGGTTGATTTAAAGGATGCCTTCTGGCAAATTTGTCTAGAAAGAACGTCAAAGGAGAAGGCGGCATTTACCGTACCTAATCGCCCACACTACCAGTTTACGCGAATGCCTTTCGGGCTCTGCAATGCACCCCAAACCATGTGCCGACTTATGGATCAAGTGATCCCTTACAATTTAAAGTCCAGGGTATTCGTGTATCTAGATGATCTGTTAATTCTGTCAAGCACTTTCGAGGAACACATGAAGCATCTATCTGAGGTAGCAATGTGTCATAGAAAAGCTGGATTAACCATAAATGTGTCAAAAAGTGTGTTTTGCCTTGCGGAAGTTAGTTCCTTAGGCTACATTGTAGGAAAAGGTACACTGCGTACCGATCCTGAAAAGATAGCAAGTATTATTGATTATCCCGCCCCACTACCAAAAAACAGCTTCGTAGATTCCTGGGGATGGTCGGATGGTATCGCAAATTCATTGAAAATTTCTCCTCTGTTACGTTCCATTTAACTGAGCTCCTGACTAAGGATAAAGTCTACTCTTGGGGACAGATGGCTCAACAGTCGTTTGACGAAATAAAGAAACTCCTCACCACCGCTCCTTTTCCCATTCATCCCGATTATACCAAGCCATTCGTGGTACAGTGTGACGCGAGTCAGACAGGAGTTGGTGCTGTACTAGCCCAAGCTGATGACTCTGGCATCGAACGTCCGGTCGCGTATATGTCCCAGAAACTTAATAAAGCTCAACGCAATTACTCAGTGTCTGAACTGGAATGCCTAGCAGTTATTTTAGCAACAAAAAAGTTTCGGATGTATATCGAGGGCCACGAATTCAAAGTAGTAACAGATCACTCCTGTTTAAAATGGCTGATGTCACAACGAGATCTCTCTGGTCGATTAGCAAGGTGGGCGTTAAAGTTACAGGGTCTAGATTTCACGATAGAACACCGAAAGGGTAGTGCTAATGTGGTGGCGGACGCTCTTGTCGCGGCCGATGGAAGATACTCCATTCAATAAAGTATCCTACATCGAGCTCGACAACGCGCCGGCTATTGACCTAACGTCACCAGCGTTCCAATCTGCCAATTATCAGCTCTTGAAAGACAAGTTTAGTGACAAGAAATTTCCCGACTTCCAAATCATAGATCATTACCTGTATCACCGAAATGAATTTGCCATTGGCGATACTAACGCCGATGATTTAAAGTGGAAACTTTAACAGTGATACGTACCACCCATGACTTGCCAACTGCTGCTCATCCAGGCATTGCGAAAACCTTAGAAAAGATTCGCAGACATTTTCATTGGCCAGGAATGCGGAAACAGATTATCAGCTATGTATCAAATTGTGAATTATGCCAGACCTCCAAAGTTCCAACCAAAATCTTAAGACCGCCATGATGGGCAAATTTTGTTCAACGATACGACCGTTTCAAAAGTTATACCTGGATTTCATAGGTCCATTCTCGCGTTCGCGAATGGGAAACATTGGCATATTCGTTATCCTAGACCATTTTTCGAAGTTCACCTTCCTGAAACCTGTGAAAAAATTTACTGCCGCTATAGCTATTGAGTTCCTTAGGGATGCCGTATTTTACTGTTTTGGCGTGCCAGAATTTATAGTATCTGACAACGGTAGTCAGTTTCGAAGCAAAGAGTTTGCAAGTTTTTAAGTAATTTTGGAGTTACACACACCTTCACGGCTGCATACTCCCCTCAGCCGAATGCCTCGGAGCGCGTTAATAGGTCGATTAACGAGGCCCTTCGGTCCTATATACGTCACGACCAAAGAAAATGGGATGAATACCTAAGTAGCGTAAATTGTGCATTGAGAAACTCTCTACATCAGTCCACTGGAGTTGCCCCATATTTCGTCCTGTTCGGACAGCACATGATTACGCACGGGAAGGATTACCAGATATTAAGGCAGTTGGGGAACGTCGAGAATATACGCGTAAATAGAGAGGACTTATTAAATGACAAACGCAAACTGGTGCAGGACCGTATTAAACAGGCCTACGACCGAAACGTCAAACATTATAATTTCAGGTCGAGGGTTCGAGCTTTTGAGGTAGGGCAAGTCGTAACGAGGAGGAATTTTTCACTCAGTGATAAGGCGACCAAAGTTTTTTGTGCAAAGTTAGCCCCGGCTGGTTTAAAAGCCAAGGTAGTAGAGAAAATCGGAGAAAGTTGCTACCGTCTGACTTCCATGAAAGGAGAACCTTTAGGTGTTTTTCACGCCAAAGACCTCTGGTAGGTTGTTTGTTTATCCATCTACATTAAGGAAAATATGTGGGGTTCGCTTCAAGCCGAAGAACGTTGCTCCCAACGGGTAACAGAGTAGTCCCTTCCTTTTCCAGCTGTTGCTCGGACATCTATGCTTTTTCAACCTAAAAATTCACCATTGCCACCGCGTTTAATCTTCGTCGACGGTTTCAAAGAGCTTCGATTGATCAACAACTGTTATGTGAGGTCGGTCCGTAGAAAATGGGTCCGTTAAATAAAAGCGGAAAGGTGGCAACACCGTTCCTGTGGTACATTTTGTTTTTAAAAGTTGTCATGCCTGACCACTATAATACGTGGCAGAAGTAGATTGGCAAGCGACTCGACTTAGGATAAAACGAAAGGTGCGAGAGGGACGGCAAAAGACACGGTTTGAAGACAGCAAGCGCGGCGTTGGCATAGAGACATTCATTCTGTAAAAATCTCGGTAGCATGACGGACGTTTAAAAAAATCTTGCCGCGTCTTAAAGTTATATTCCTTTTTATTAGAAATCTTTTGAATACTATTTTGTCGCGCGAAAGGTCAAGAAGTGTGGTTAATCAAGGAAAGGAAAAACAGAGATTTTGAGCAATTAGGAAATTAATTTATAAATCAATAATTTTAAAAATCTTTGAGCTGTGTTCGTTGGAAAACGCGTCGTCGACACAGTCAGTGCATCCAACAAATTCCGGATTCTTAAATTCAATACTGGTCAGAAGCAGTTGGGAAAATTTTCATCGTTCATTTGTGGCAGAATGTATAAGAGGACAGCATGAACGCTGTCAATATCAAGAGCATCATTAATTTGAGTAATGGTCAGACAAATCGGTTGATCTGAATTTAAAGTTACGCAAACCATTAAATTGAGAACGTAAAAACAAAAGACAAAGTGAAATATTTTCAAATAATTAGAATAAAATAAAAACTGTAATATTGCAATATTCTGATGGTTCTAAAAATTGAGAGAATTAAAACAAAACGGCGAACAGGTATTGAAAATTTGCAACAACTAATAAAAGTAGCATAGTTTCTATCACTACTATGTATTTAGGCATGAAACCGACAAAAATAATAACTAAATTCTAAATTGAAGAATTGATAAGTGAAATTAACAGTAGCAAGTAAATAAAAACGACAACCAAAGTAACAAAAACAATAACAAGTCTAAACTAGAAAGAGAGTAATTGATGCCCAAGCAATATAGGCAACAACAATAACAAATTCCTACAACGACCTAGTACGATCGTGAACTCCGTTTTATTTCTATATATTACAGCTCTTAATTATTTCATAATAAGGTCTTATTATTTCACTGAATAAAGATTGATGAATTTATCGTAATTAAATTGTTAAAATCAAATATAAATTTTTTTAAAACGAATATAATTTTAATACCAAAACCAACAATTGAAAATACTTCCTATTAATTAAATAAATAAATACACGAGAATATTATCTAAATAAATAAATATTATTATTAAATTATAACCTAATGTATATTACTCTGTTCGACTATTGTAAACGTATTATAAGATTAATATTTGTAAGTATGAAATTAATATACAAAAGCAACTTCAACAACTCATCCCTTTTATCGAATACTCTTTCTTAAAATTTTAAAAAAAATCTAAAAGGCTAAACATATGACCATTTTACAAAAATAAATGAAAACTTAAAAGAAAAATAATAAATTGGAAATGAAGAAAACTGTAATTATATATATACATATATTAATACACTTTATATCATTCATTCTGAATTAAACTGGTATTGATAATTGAATTGAATTGAATTGAAATGAAATGAAATAATGTGCTGAAATAAATTTTCTTGAATAATGTAAATTTCTCTTTTCTTTAAATAGAGCACGGTGTGATCCCGGGTAAGTGACAAAAGGGGCTGGTAAATCAAATGTCAAGAACCATCCAGGCAGGGTGGGTAAAGAGAGTGAGGGATGGAAAATTACATCTTATCCTCCCCTCCCACCGTTCCTTTCAACAGGACAAAATGAGGGTTCGCCTTTGAGGTGGCCATGTGGATGTACATTTGCTTTTTCTTTGCTCGCTTTCCATTGTGTTATAAGCCTCAGCTCCTTATTTTTTTGTGAACGCGGGGTATCCCAAGTTTGCTGCGGAGGAGTCGAAGCCCCCCTTCCCATTTTCCCTGAGCACGGCCGGTGAGCTGAGCAACCTCACAGCAGCAAACACCGACCAGCCTAACCAATCTGGTTTAAATCTCCACAAACCTCGATCGTTACAAGATAAGAAACTCCTTTCCACAAAAAATTGTAGCAAATCAACGCCAAATTTTACAGATAGGACGCTACACCCTAATCCATGCATTTGATCCATCCAATCACAAAATGGTACAAATATAGTTGGAAATTGGTACTTATATCCAAGGAAACGCATAGTCGCGTCAACAACAATCAAAAACATGGGCTTTAAGTAGAAGGTGCTTTGATTTTAAGCGTCAATGGTTTGGTGAGTATGATTGAGGCTTCTGGAGATTTTGATTAATTATTTCACAAAATTTACTCCGTGATTGTTAAAAAATTGTTTAACGCTAAATAGGAAGATGATTGTGTGGAAATTGGATATTGTTTTTGTTCTCTCAAATTTTTAAAACATAAAATTTGATACTGAGTTGAGGGCCGTACTGCTCCATGAGTTCCCGTAATAATCGTTGCAGAAAATATCACTTTTGTTTATGCGCGGTAAAAAAACTTGTTGCTTTTTTCTGGAAACTAGATGAAAGGAAACAATAACGCAAACAATATGGCAAAAGTCCACATTTAGTGCACGACTTGTGCATAAAAAAAACATAAAAAATAGACAACAAATCACTCTCGCGTGGTGAATTAAGTGTCCTATCTTTTTCTGTCAGAGAGAGTTAGGAAACTTCTGAAACATGCAACACTGGTTATAGATTTGGTTAATGTAGAGATGCAAAATAGTGTTGGTGGAAATGGACGGATATTGATGAGGTTTTTACTCCGGAACTCACCCCCAATGACGTGTATTTATGCCAAAACTCACATACGGTGCCCACAATTGCGTCAGAGTTTGAATGGACAAATTTGGTCTTTGCCCTATTGATATTCCATTTATCCAGTCATTTTGAGATTTCAACTTAGTTAAAATTTACACATAAAAACAATCCCATTCAGGTACATTATTTCACAAATGTGTAATTGTGAGTATTCATGGGCTTTTATATGCACTTCATTTTGAAGCTTTTGTTTGCTTAAGGAAAATCCTCTACGCGTTATCATTATAAGGGAAGTAATTTGTAAGAAACCAAATGGAAAATATGTTTTACTATGAAGGTTATTTTTAATCATCGCTCGACTCCTGAAGTAGCTAAAACGTGATAACTGCAAACGAGGATAAAACAAAGAGCAAGTATGAAGATTTAAGATAGCTCTGCGTAAAGTGTCTATAAGACATGCGTAATAGCCTGTTCACATAAAAAAATACGCTGGGTTTGGGGTTTTGAATATCTATCAGCTGATCGGGTGTTTGAATCTATTGAAAATTATTGTATTGTTCAGTCTTCCTGCTGAACTCATATGATGGGGCAAATGTTATTATTTGGGATAATTTTGTCGTTGTTTATTTATTTCAATTTATTTTAGTTGCTCCTTTACTCATTTGTTAATATTCTGTGTTAATTTGAAAATATATTTCTCTTGTTTCGTTGTTTACAAAAATTTATTTCCTATTTGTAATTTTATTTTTTTGACATATAATTTTAGTCAATATTTATCTCCCTCAATCACACTAGAGGTAGAAAGGGACTAATATATATGATTCTTTTACTCGAACTTCGAATCAGGGTTGTGAACTGATAAACCCAAGAATTTTGTTGGATTTATTAAAAATTCACAACAACAATTTCAATGGGACAAACTTGCGTTTATGTTGGGTTTCGCTCTAAATCCAAAACTTAACCCGAAACCTAAGTAAATCCGTTGAATGTGAACGCGCTATAATATAGTTTTCCATTGGCTTTGCTTCTCGCTCTTTCTGCTGAATTTTAGGCCAGAAATCATTAATGATTGGTAAAAATTCTTCCAATTGGGAAATATTTATGATTTCGTAAGAAATAACATGTATCTGCTTATTAAAGTTCAAATGGGTTGATCTTACGTTGCCGCAGGAATTGCCCCAGCAGGACAAAATTATATTCGTTTCCGAAGGTAACTGCTCAGTGCCAAAAGCAAGGCTGCGAATTAGAAATTCTTGCTTGCGAATTGGAATTTTTGCTCGCTAAGTGGTACCAGTAAACATATCCACTTGGCGGGTGTTAGGCTAATAAGACTAACTATAAAATATAAAATAAAACTTTATAAGAGAGATTCTAAATAAACCAATTTTGACGCTGGAACCACACCGAGTCAACAATTGGACGGAAGATGTATCATTGTATATTATTCACATATATATCAATGTACATATAATTTTATATTAATTTCCGTACTATTATTATTTGCTATAATCAAGAATATTTGATTTCATTATTGAATTACATATCATGGTCTTAATTTATATTAATTTGTTATTCACTTAACGATTTAATTATGACATTTTTATTAACGATTGCTATGTTTTAATTGCCCCATATAATAGATAATATACATATATTACTAACGTGCTAACATCATGTAGCAAATTGTAATTATGTTTACGTGTTACGTGAATGTAACTATATATATTTAATGTAAGGGTGAAATAAGCCTACTGGGGAACCGAACACACAAAAAATCGGTAACGCATCACAGTGCATACGTCATTGGTGATGTGGTGATGGTGGTGATTGGTGGGAATTGGTGATTGGTGATGTGCGCCTATTTTTCACATAATTATATAAAAGAAACTACACAGTTTTTATTAAGATGTTAATTAACGTGATTATAATAAAATATTAATTGAGTTAAAAATACTTAAAAATTTTAATTATTATATTATGAAACATGAGTATTAAAAGTATATATAATACAAGCATTACAAATAGCAAACAAAAAAGGCAAGCAGAAATTACATATATAAATTAATTTCTGTAAACAAATCAAATTATGCATTTATTACAAAATTATTCCGTCAAACTAACAATTAACAGTTAAAATTAAAATTTATAATTTTGGAGGAGATATTGTCCTGTGACTAGGACAGCACAGTGAAATGCACTGTTACACGTTTGCTATACGTTTCCGATTTACAAATATCACCAATAAAATAATGAAATTGGTGCCAGGGAGATGAATCTGAAAAATGAAGAAACGGTTTGCTATAAAAGCAAATCATAGATACCTATTAAATCAATATACGGCACAAGGTCCACTGAGCCAATTTTCCGAATGTGTAGAGAATCCTTGCATTGAGTCAGAGGTGTTTGATGATATGTTGGCCGATAAAGCCGCTACCGCCGGTTACCAAAACCACTTCTCCATTTTTATCAGTTGACTCTACCAATAAATAAGCCAATAAACGAAGAATTAACTTAACCTTCGATGCCTTTGGATGATTCACCAAAAAGCCTTACCAGACATAACATGACTTCCAAGTAGTATGAAGGAGATTCTTGAGGTAATGAAAAATCTCTCAAAAAGTTGGCTTTTAAAAATTTTAAACCGGCGGAAATCGTGATATTTTATGTTTAAAGTTTAGGTGAGACACGACTGAAATTATTTATTATAATTAGTTAAATCACAATGAACCACAAATACTTCAAGCGCGCTCTCGAGAACAATTTTCGGAAAATTTCGGTGATCCTGTACAGGGATCTGAGGGCACCGTATTTCTGTCTAGAGTATGGACACCACGCGCAGATAATTAAAATAGCCATGGTTATTAATAATTTTTCCCCAAGGTTCAACTGAGAACTATGGAAGCAGAAAAATTTATACGAATATTTGTTAACATAATTAATTGTTTAGATAATATTATCATGGAATATCATACGTGACATTATTATGTTGAGTTCACCAGTGATTTAACTGTTTATAATAAATTATTTCAATCAGTTTCTCACCGAAAGTATACTTTAAACAAAACATATTGCGTTTCCCGCCAGTTTAAAATTTTTACGTCGGCTTTTTCACAATTTCTCATTACCTCAGGAATCCCTGTATACTATTTTCAAGTCATGTTATGTCCGGCAAGGCTTTCTGGTGAAACGTCCAAGGGCATCGAAGATTGAGTTAATTCTTCTTTTATTGGCTCATTTATTGGTAGGATCAACTGATAAAGTGGAAAAATGGTTTTGGTAACCAGTGGAAACGGTTTTATCAGCCAACATAGCATCCAACTTTAAATTCAATGCAAGGATTCTCTACACATTTGAGAAATTCGTTGAGTGGATCTTGTGTCGTATATTGATTTAATAGGTATCCCTGATAAATAAATACGGCCTTCTTTTCCAAGCTTTTATAGCAACGAATAAATTCAACGAATAAATATCGATGGCGAGGTAGTCTATTAATAATATCATATCCACATCCGGTTGCGTGAGCATGCTTCAATTGATAATTCGAGATGTAGATGGAGACGGTGCATTAAATGCAATGAATATACTACTTGAGTGCAGCGACTTTAATTAATTTATTAATTGTTAGTTTGAAAGGAATAATTTTGTAATGAATGCATAATTTGATTTATTTACAGAAAATTTATATATGTAATTTCTGCTCGAATTAATGGTTTGATATTTACAATATTAGAATATTTTGAAGATATTTGTAACTTTGAGGTATGTAATTGTTAGTTTATTTTAATATTCCAATAAGAGACACGTAAATATTTTCTTATGCGTAATTGTGTTTTATTGAAAAAATTCATACTAAAGAAAAATTTATTTCTATTGCTTCACGTATGCTGTACAAACGTAGAAAAAGGTTTGGTAAATGTGTTTTTCTTGTAGGAACCTTGTGAGGAAGCATTGTTGTCCGATCCGATTCATTCAGTATCTTATCGGGCATTAGAGTTTTGTGCCGCATATTCTCACCATGTTCCACTTTGTGCCTCCGACGCATCACTGTGCTTTTGATACTAAGTTAACACAGTTTGTTTGCGCATTTTTCGTATCATATTTAATTAAACAAATTGAATTTAAATTAAAAATTTTATAAAAGTATCAAAAATTTATGGTGTGGAGGAAAAATCGATGGCGAAATTGTTACAGGGGTGTATAACAAATTATTGAATGAAACTAGAAAAGTATGAAATAGGTAAAATGCGCTTTAGTAATTATTGTTGCAAATTCGCGCAACGAGGCAAACTTCCGTGAAAGCGACGTGCGCTGCACGACAACGGAACTATGTCACTACACTAGAGATCATTGCAAATACAGTATGAACTTGCCAGCTGATTCCAGAATCTTCGATGCCATTGGCCCGGATATAAAAACGGCGGTAGTTGTAAACCTGTCAATTCGAGTCTGGCTATTGAAGCGAATACGTTGTGTGATAAGGCGAAGTACATTATTTATGTGGTGTAAAGAAGAAACTACTGCCCTTGAAATAGGAGTGACAAATAAACTCAAACTAAAAGCAATAGCAAATTTAATTGTTTAATTTAACTATTCACAATACAGTGATCGAACCTGAAATATTCACAAGGGAATTTTCAAATAACGTAACAATTTGGGTCAGAAATGGGATTGTTGAATAATATTGTACTATGGTAAAATTTGCTGAATTATGTATTCCATAATTAAAGGAAGACTTGGAGGCTCGTAGATTGTCTGTGACAGGTAAAAAGGAAGATTTTCAAGCGCGTTTGCTTGAGGTAATGGAAAGCGGTGTTATTGTAGAATAGCATGAATTTCGTCTAGATGCTAGAGGATCATCAATAAAAGTCGAAGAGCAGCTGCTAGAGCCACAACGCGCTCACGCGTTCGATATGAACGTTCTTCTGGCAGCAATGGCGCAGCAGTCATCAGAACTGCAAGAACAATTATCCCTACGCATGAAGGAATTGAAAAATAGCACCTCACAACTACAGAAGCAAACATCTCACAGAATAACATCTCACAATTACAGCAGCTGACAAACAATAGTTCAGAACTACCGAATCAACTATCACGGATTGAGGGGAACCCTGCCAAGTTCCGAGACATATAAAATGGAGGCGTGACAGGATAAAATGGAAGTCCAACTATAGCAACTATTTGGCATTTCAATTGGCTTATCGGCATAAGCTCTAGACTAAATTGTCTTAAATATTTGTTTAATATATTTTACCCTCTCTGGTATGATTTGCCCCATTAAGAATGTCACTCCATTTTGCAAATCACTAAAACATTACACGAAATTTCATTTCGTTTACTTTCTTATGCTTACAAAAGTGCAATATCTTCGTACATAAAATATTACATATTTTATGGTCGTCAAACAAAATGTGCACACAGATCATGTACACAGCTTATAGCATAAATGTGTACATGAAATGGAATTTAATTTTATTATTCAATAACTAAGTTGGAATATCAAACCAAAGCTGGTGGGAATTTTAGGTCGAAATGTCATTAGGGTCTGAAACTGAAATATTGTCTTGGCCTGTAACTTGCAATTCCGCGAATTGTTTGAGCCTGTAATGCCGCACTCACACAGGGGACATTTGTCTCGGGAAACGTCAAATTTGTTGTTGTTTTACCAGCAAAACGACGAAATGAACTGTGGACTATCAATGAATGAATTTGTCCCTTGTGCAACACTTGTGTCCCTTGATATTTGCTGGGGACACCAAATAGCGGGTTGTCGTATCGACAAAGCAGAATATTACGATTGTAATCAGGCATGCATTTGTATTGTATTCAGAAAAGGGCATATCAATGTTGCGGAAGCTTAGTTCGATCAAAGTTATTGCTAGGACTGTAAAACATAAAGTATATTATTTTTGCTCAAATTTTTTGGCAAAATATTATTATATTATATATAAGAGCCATGCATTTATCTATATTGTTTCACAAATTTCGATTTCTTGTGCATTAAAATACTGTATGCACAAATATTTGACTTTCAGATCATATTTTTAGGAAAGGAATCTAACAATCCATCAAATTCTAAGACAACCCTAATATTAAACAATATAAAAATAAAAATAAAAAATAGCCAATTAAAAATAAATGAATAACTAATAACTAAAACTAATAACAAAAATTTATAAATAAGTAAGAATGTTGTCGATAACTTGGTATGGTATTCCAAGTTTAGAAGGCTTCTCCTGTGGCTAAATATTGCAAGGTTACGGCCAGCTATTCACCCGGTGGTACAAAATTTCTCATATCTGTTTCAGCCTTCTGCAAATCGGTTTAGACCAAATTTAGGAATTCAGCAAATTTCTCCTCTGACATTCGCAAGTAATTCCGGTAGGAATATTTATCACACACTTGGATGCTGTTTGTCAGAATCTAAAGAATTTATTTGAATCTTTTCTTTTCGCCAGCTTTAAACCAGCAGCATATTCGACGGGCTTTGCCAACTTCCTATCGTTCCACAGTATTTCGAATTTATTTTATTATGTCTGCATCTTCATACCGAATGAATCGGTCGCCACAGAAATTAAAGCAATTTTAATTTCTTCAATATTTTCCATAATCAACATAATGCGCACCACAAATTGAAATGTAATCAAATAATATTCGAAAGTACTGAAAACGCTACCATTTAGCAAAAAAGTATTTAAAGGTAGTAAAATGTAGTAATAAGTCTAATTAAAAAATCATGCATGGGGATACAACCTACATTCCAATTTGTCCCCTGTGTGAGTGGTATCGGGGACAAATAAATGAATAGTTCCATGTCTCGCGACAAATGTCCCCTGTGTGAGTGCGGCATAAAATCGATTTCCAGTAACTCTATGGATTTTTTGGGCCTGAAACTCACTAAACCAAAATCAGAGTTGCATTTTAGAAGTTTCTATCTTTATCTCTGGCCCGCTACACAGACGCAATGAGATAGGAAGATCTTCTCAAAAAACTTTTGGCAGAAAAGGAATTTTCAAACGACTTAAACACTCGTACGGGACTTGCGTATATTATGAATGCTTAATATTCTCACAATAGTTATGTCTATTTCGTGATAATATTATGTAAGCAATTAAGGATTTTTCATTTTAACCAAATTAAATAGATAATCTATTATACAAAGGAACATAGTGAAAAAAGGAATGATTAGTTATGTAAATATAACACCAAAATAATTTGCACGAAATTACACTGAACATTTCAATTTCTGGCTAATGATTTTTTCTTAGAAATTCAAGCTTAAGACCGGCCATTACACCTTATTCAGACCCCGGATGACAATCCAATTTATAAGTTCACCAGCTTTGTATTGATACGTCAACGTAGTTATTGGTTTATAAAATTCAATTATTTTGCATGTACACTTTTATGATTTAAGATGCGTAGACAACTTGTGTGCATGATTTATTTCATGTCTAAAATATTTGTATGAATTGATTATGAACAAATAAATGTATTTATATGCATAAGAATATAAACGAAATTTAATTTTATTAAATATTTTAATGTATAACAAATTCGATTAACTTAGATAATAGAACACTCATATCATTTAAACCAATTTTTGGACACAAGAATCTAAAAATAACATAAAAATAAAATTACATCAAATAATTCATTTGAAAAAATTATTCACATTGTTTTATTAACAATTCTGCTATCATTACTTTGAAGCCAAGTGTTAGACGCCCTAATTTATGTAAAATATAAAATATTTTACTTGAGTATACCAATACACCAATATGACCATTTTTAGTTTCAAATAAAATTGTATTATTATTAATATGTTCCTTTCTTCATCGTAAATCATTTAATATAGCCTTTGAGCTCCTGGTGCTCAGATTAATGACCAGACCTACACTGACCGGGTTATTCTGTAAACTCACATGATGCGTTCAGTTCGATTCTACTCTCTATTCTCTTTTGTTATTTTCGTAAAACAGATGTTTCGTTGTCAGAAACAAAATAAACTCGAACGCATCCCATCCCATGTCTTTGTGACGTATGTTTTTGCTACTTTTATATGCTTTTCGAAAGATTTTCCGAAAACACACGAATTCCATAACATTCGATTGCATGCGTTCAGGTGTCATATAGCACGCATAAAATAACCAGTCGAATCTGCTTTGCCATTGTTGCCAGGTTACGCCATAGCAAATTTTTATATGATATTACGGGGGTAATGTTAAAAGTAATGCTGAACTTGTTGAGATTTGCATGGTAAAATTGAAAGAACGTCCACAAAAACAGTTTATTTTAATTGATATAATGTTAAAAATTAAGGAAATGTTCAACATTTAAAATTATTTAAAAATTTAGTAAATAAATAAATTTGTTATATATATGAAAATATGAGAGACCTTACTTAAACGACTGCACTCATACCTAGCAGTCTTTATACATGGTAACACTATGCCGACTGAACTAGAATACAAACACATGAGGCAATGACACATGAGGCAAAGCAAAAATCGGTTATTTCTTACGAGTTCCCATCCCACGTTTATGAAACCTTACAGAATTTGTAGTTTTCGACAGAGATAACGAGATAGGAAACTTCTGACAGATTGACAAAATGCAGCTCTGATTGGCGTTAGTGTTAGTTGAAATTCCTGGAAATCGGAAGTTACGTTCCCAAACAAATCAGAACAATTCTTGGAATTGCAAACTTCGTTCCCAAAAAACTTTTCAGCCTCAGACCCTTCTGGCAATCCCGTCTACATATCCCAACACCTTTGTTTTGAGGTTCCAACCTAGTTATCGATATATAGTGTTGAATTAAATTTCATGTACACTTTTATAGTTCAACTTGTGTATATGCTTTGTATTTATATATTGTTTGATATAAGTATTAATTTATTAGCGAAAATCTTTTTCTTTTGTACATATAACAAAACAAACGCAAATGAAACGATATTGCGTGTTAGGTTAGTGATTCAAAAATTAAAAATGACTTGCTTAATAGAAATAACTCTACCTAAGAGGATAAAGTAAATTAAACTAATACTAAAAACAATTCACTTAAAGGAATTTAGAGCATTACTTATCCACATTAACCTGAAACCAAATGCAGAACTGTGTTTTAAATCATCATATTTGCTAATCGTACGCCAAGTTATTCAAGCTCTAGTACCAATGTTTTAATATAACACCTCATTGTAAATATTTTATAAGTTCTATATTCGCTTTAAATTAATATTTAATTAATATTATTAATTTAAATTAATTTAAAAATTTGATATGGAAAAACCGAACATCTTAGTTCTAGTGCTTAGTTTTAATAATTTCCGAAATGGTGTGACTTAAATAACAAGCTAATAAAAGAATATGTCAATTTAATTTACTTTGTAATGTAATAATAATGTAATAACAATAATAATAATAATAATAATAATAATAATAATAATAATAATAATAATAATAATAATAATAATAATGTGTAATAATAATAATAATAATAATAATGTGTAATAATAATGTGAACTAATACAATTATTTGGTAATTTCTAACTCCACTTTGAGTTAATGTTATTATTTAAGTAAGCTTAATTTCTATCCTGAATACTTTAGTTCAATTCAATATATTAGGTATTCATATTAAAAATATGTAGAGCATGGTTTACATCATTTATATGAATAATTTACATAATTTATAACATATTTTGCGTACTTATTTCTTCAACATTATTGTGATGAATTCATCCTTAAGAGAAATTCGTATAAAAGCGAATGAATAAAATTGCTTGAATTGGCATGCCTTAATTTATTTTTCACCTCCCAATGATTTTTTCATACATTTTTCCACCACAACTTACGTGCGCGGTAAATTTAAAAAAATTTTAATTAAATTTATAAATTCATAAACTTTCTAATAATAAAATAATATGCCACGTGTGCGAGGGTGCTCCCAGGCTGGATGCCCAGGCGATGAGGTCGTGTTCAGGTTTCCGGAAGCTGCCACCGATGGGTCACGGTAAGATGTTTAAAATTAAGTAAAAAATATAGCGAAAAATGACTAAAATAAGGATTTGCTGCAGAAACTGTCCCAGCGGGACAAAATTATATTCGTACAGGAATTGACGTACATACATTTAAATACTATTTAGAATTTTATTATTAAATGATTAAAAGTAAATACACATGATCTTTCAAAAAGAAATTAAATTCAATTACGAAAATTATTCACTAAAATTTTGCTACTAATTCTCTATCCAAACGATGAACACAAGCAAGAATTGGTTAGAATTAGAGGAAAATTTAGCTCATTCGCGCATTAAAATCAATGAACATCTGAAAGAATTGAATATATTAATCGATTACGACGAAAAATGAAATATTTAATGGAATTACCGTAAATTTTAAAAAGTATGGAACCTGATTTTACTTTGATGACTGAGTTTTTGTGAATTGAATAATTTGTTAGGCGCGCCTGTTTCAATTTCTTTTTCGAATTAAGTGGCGTCTTTCACTTGATTACTTCTATTTTGTGTAGGCTGCTTTATACTATCCTGATTGCAATTGTTTGCCTTCCAGCGCTCCCAAAAATTGTTCCTTGCTGTTACCGTGCATTTCCTTTTGTAACTCTTTCTTGTTGTTCTTTCCTAGAGGATTCCAAAATATTCATCAGCTCTTTATTCTATTTTGGGATGTTTTTGGGATTTGTGGTGACATGAAAATAAGACCCCAGTGGTGTTGGCCAGCTCAAAGGCTATACGATCATCCGAATTCTGTCTGAAGCCCGTGTTATGTTATACTTTTACGTATTAATATTTTCTTTTACTTAAACTTTATCGAACTTATATCGAACTTACTTTATAAAACTTATAGAATTTATATTCTTGTTCGTGACTCTTTTTCTTATTATCTTCACTTCAAAACAGAGCACAAATCAAGCCGCCAAAGAGAACTGTTGTTTACATATTTTCATGAAATATCATACGTGACATTTAATATGGTGAATTACGCACACATATACATAACCCCTGTACGTGAGTTTCGGTCGTGTAAAATTTTGTTTTTTTTGCCACATTTTTTTGTGGGTAAAGAGTTTCCTATCTCATTATCTCTGGTTTTCGATCATGTGACAAATTGAACGCAGGATCTGAACGCATCATGTGAGTTTACAGAATAACCCGGTGAATTATTTATTTATTATCATCAAGAGAAACTTGAAAAATCAAATGTGTAAAACATGTGACATTGGCATACCCTATGCAAAAATTGTTGTCCTCGTCATTCTTGTGAAAATTACTTGGCGGTCTGGTCGGTCGCGGTTTAAAAGTTATAGTCAACTGCATGCTTATAACTTCAGTCTGTATATCCTTGGAACCGATTGAGATATGAGCATAATATCGCCACCAATTGAAAGAAGGTTTTAGTGTCTTTATTTCAGCTAATAACATTTTTGCGCTACAGCAATATTTACGGCGATAAATAATTTTTTTAATTTTATTCGGTCAAAATATAAATGATCTATGGTTTAAAACAAAGAAAGCACGTCGTTTTTCATTCAAAAGTGAAAAGAGGAACATATTCATACTATATTTGGAAATAAATTCTAATTATAATACATTATTTGGAAACAAATACTAAATTACAAATAAAGCTTAAATTGAAATTATTGTGTTTCAATCAAGCTAACAAGGGTGTTGAGGGTATTGAGATCAAATCAAACTAACAATATTATTAATTTTTATAGTTATTTGTCTATTTTTAGTAATCTATAACCAGTATTTCTAGATATATATTTCTTTGGTTTCTGGCACGCATGTTTTCAAAGTTTCCTTTAGTGTTCAAGATATCACCCACTCGTCGTTTGGCGCTAGTGTTCTACCAACAGAGGAAAGCATTACTAATGAAGTTGCATCGTTATTAGTAAATATGAAAAATGTGCAACAAATTATTTAGGCATATTTCATACGCAAGATATCTTATCTTAACGATAACTTATCTTGGATAACGATGCTTCCGCACATTAGGTTCCTGCAGGAAAAGCGGATTTTTCAAACCATTTGCCTTGTTTGGACAGCGCACGTGAAACAACACCCACTTTTTTCTTTAGTACTTATTTTTAAAATAAAAACATATTTGTATAGAATAAAAATATTTACACAGGTTTTATTAAATTATTAATTAATATAATTATAATAAAATATCGAATATAATTATAAAATGGTAAATATAAAACAATAAAGGCAAAGACAAATTACATATATTATTTACGTATAATATTTACATATTAACTACATATATAAATTACATATATTAATTAGTTTCCGCAAAAAATCAAATTATAAACTCAGTTTAAAATTATTCTATTAAAGTAAACTAACATATATCAAATTAATAAATTATAGCTTGAACACATAGAAATTACTGTTTCTGCCGGCAGTAGCAGAAATGTCAAAATTTACATTGGCTCTTATGGGAAGTGAGAAAAAAACATTTTCTGTCGGGCAGTAAAAGCAGTTACTGCCAGGTAATAGATTGAAAATTTCTAATTTTACTGCCGTCTGCTACCCTTGTTCTTCTTATTTTGTTTTTGTTTTTGTTTCTTATTTGAACTGTATGAACGAAGTTTCTCACACAAACTTCTTGTTTACATTTTGTAAAGCATTTTGACATTTGCTGCCTTCTGCCCGGGAAGCCTATGTGTTCAATGCTGAAATGCTGTTACTGCCGGCAGAAACAGTAATTTCTATGTGTTCAAGCTATTAAAGGCACTGCACGCAATATTTGAATGGAAATAATTGAATGTAACAATTTTGCATAATTGAAGCATATCCATTGTCTTATTTCAACGGAATTAAATTAATTATTTCAACGGAATTTGTACTGTCGATGATTATGTTTGCTGTTGAAAATTAAAGTGAGTTCACAAGTAAGTTATTTATGTGAATAAGAAGATGCAGATTTTGAATACATTTCTTTATATTTACCCTTCCCAATAAGTTCTTTATTGACGTAGATACCAACATAATACGTTGCTAATACGATATTTTTAGCAGAATCTCCAATTAGTCAAGGCTCGAGTTCAGATATTTGCTGTTCACGGCATATCGTTTTTAGCGTTTCCTCGGGATTGCAATAATGGCAACTGGAAGTCCTCGTTTAGTCTCTTACTGAATGAAAAGAGTTCTGAGTAATAATTCCATTTCAGTATGTTTGATTTTCTTTCCGGTTCTTGAGGTCCCAGCTTTACCGCTTGTTACCTCAATTTACGCAAAGTAGGAGCAACCCAACGCTTGATCGAACGGCTCTGTGCTGAGAGAAGTAATTGGGAATTTTTAATAACAACTAAAGTCAAATTACCCACCAAGACCTGATGTTTCACTAATGCAACGCTTTATTGGGAATATCCATATAATGTATCGATATATTGACATTATAAAATTAAGGATTAATAGCACTTTACGACGGAGATTTGGTGGTTCAATATAAATAGCACATAGCACTCAGAGTGAAAACAGAATCACTGCAGCTGCATCTCTCTCCAGCTGCGCATTTAAACACAATGAGCTGCACAACAGCTGCAGCTGCTGTTGTAGCGTCGTTACTCCAAAACAGAACAAAATTCTTGGATCGATTGGCTTGCCACGGTCAAAACTGTAGCCAAATGATCCTCCAACACTCTTCGCTTTTTGGCCACTCATCGTTTTGAGTATTTCCTCCAAATTGCTCTGCATTTTAGAATTTTGGTTTTAGTTCAATTTTTGTTTTCTTTTTCGTTTTCTTTTTTTTTTTGTCAAAAACATATGTTTTTGACTCTCAGCACTCAATTAGTATTAAGGGATTTTCAGTAAAGGGTAGGCACTACTCTTTTGGGAGAAGGAGCCGTAAGCACTGCAGCTGAGAGAAAAAATGAATCGATTATATTTTAGCTGCGCAGCTGTGCAGCTGTGAAGCTCCATAAGCTTATGTGTAAATTTTGCGCTGAGCTGCACAGCTGCAGTGATTCTGTTTTCACTCTCATTCGAAATAGCGCCAACCTCAAGCAACTCACACTTTCAAATAGTTATAAAAATCCCTCTTCTAATAATGAAGTAGATTATTGTTAGAATTATATAAAATCTAATAATTTAATTCAGTTTTCGGAACTATTACCTATGGAAAAATGTTAACACAATGAATTGTTTACATATTTTCATGAAATATCATACGTGACATTATTTTGGTGAACTACGCGCACATGTACATAACCCCTGTACGTGAGTTTCGGTTGTGTAAAATTTTCTCGTTTTTTTGGCACATTTTTTTGGGGAAAAGAGTTTCCTATCTCGTTGTGTCTGTCAGAAACTGAACACATAAAACACTAAACGTTTTAAACCGAAACATTTAACGTAAAACACCAAACCTGGGTGTCCAATTTCGATCATCTATCAGCAGATCGAGTGTTACAATAACAGGTTTGCTCTGTCAACGCGCGCAAGATTTTATTCAATAATCACTCATAAGAAGGGAATGCGCGCAAACAATAAAAAGTCACTAATATAACAATTCGCAGAGCACGTCACTACACTGGATATTATATCAACTATAGTGGGAACTTGCCAGCTGATTCCAGAACCTTAGATGTCATTGGCCCCGGTGTATAAAACGGTGTTAATAATACGGCGCACGCTACGTCAGCTGTCAATTCAAAGTGAACACATCGTGCAATTATAACGCGAAGTACTTTATTTAACTGGTGAAAAGTAGAAAGTACTGCATTTGAAATAGAAGTGACAAATAAATTCAGATTAAAATCAACAACGAATTTAATTGTTTTACTGAATTATTCAAAATCCAGTGATCGAAACTGAAATACTCACATGGGAATTTTCAAATAACGTAACAATTGGTGTCAGAAGTGGAATTTTTTAATTATCTCGTACTATGGTGAAATTAGCTGAATTAAGAATTCCATAATTGAGAGAAGAGTTGTAGGCTCGTAGATTGCTTGTGACAGGTTACAGGGCAGATATGCAAGCACGTATGCGTGAGGCAATAAAAGCGACGGCGGTAACGTAGAATATAATGAATTCCACCTAGATGCTACAGCATCATCATCAAATTTTAGCAGCAGCCGCAAGCAATACTTCACAACTACAGAATCAAATATCACGGACTGAAAGGAACTCTGCCACGTTGCCAAAGAGACAGGATAAAATGGAAGATCAACTACTGCAATTACAATCAAAACTTGCGTCTTAACAGAGAAATGGCGCCCAGTGAGCCAGTTAGAGGTATCAGTACAACTAATTTGAAGGCTCCAACGTTTGACTGGACGATACCATACAAAATGTTAAAGATGCAATTTGAAATCACAGCACAAGTCAATCCCTGGTGCCCGGCGGATAAAATAGAAGCTTAAGCGGTTTCTACTAAAGGATCTTCGACAGATGTTCTACAGACAGTTTTTGAGGATGAAAAGGATTCTCTTGACCGTTAATATGGCAGTGGAATTATTGGAATGAATGGAATTCTTGAATCGATGTCAAAAAGCTGTCACTGCAAAAATGAGCAGCAGATATAGAGCGGCTCGCTCATTTGCGCTTATGTAGATTTATTAGCTGAACTAATTGAAACGTTCAAAATCGAGGCATTTGTTAGAGGAATATGGGATGAGTATACTAGACGCGCAGCAAACATTGAGACGCAGAAAGAGTTTACCGAAATAATGTCATATGACTTGACACGAGAAATAGAATCTCCTAAGCAGTCCAGCACATAAAGTTTATCGACTGGAGCTCGAGCAAAGCGAATGAATGGAGAGGTTAATGAGAGACATTCGTAAATGACAGATGTAAATGCTGCAATTCGGGCTCCTGCCAAGAGAGTGCAAGGCATCTCGAGGCAAAAATGAAAACGGAAGAAAGATAAGTGCCGAAAATGGAAGTGGCGATACAAAATAACACCAGCCGTTAAACTAAAACGGGCCACCTGTAAGAGGCGTGAGCTGGACCAGCCTACCGATTGTCCCACTATCCCCATTTCACAAATACATCGAGATAACAACAATGTTACGGGGTTGTTAATGGACAAATACTCGTGTTAGCTCTGTATACGGGCGCAACACACTCTATTATTAGATCGGACCTTGTAGGAGGTGACATAGAGTCATAGATTGGTTACATATTACACACAGCTACGGGAGAAGCCAAAATTCATGGAAAATCTGAGTGTATGAACTGCAATAGTATGTGCAATAGTAGATGAGGTGATTGTCGGTGTCGACTTCAGGTTAGCTTGCGGCCTGACCCTAAATTTGAGAGAAAGAATGCTGGCATCCAAGAACATGGAAATACCCTTAAGCAATCTTATGGGCACGTGTGGATGGGGATTGTGGAACTGGCAACCTGTGTGTAGTAGAGAGAACATGAACGACGAACTCTAATACAAAACAATAATGAGTGCATTCCAATTCGGGGGGTTAATGGGTTCACAAGACCGATCAATCTTAATCGAGGCGAGGTGATAGGACAATGGCAAGCAGTGGAAGCTATAGTTAATTTCGATAACTATCCTCAGAAATGCGAGAACGACATTTCCAAGAGAAGCACAAAATTCCCAACACCACAAACAATTGGTTGAGTGGTTTAGAAATAATAAGAGCAAAAAGCCAGTTGGAGAAATATAGCTCCATATTTTCCAGTGATTACATTAAGTTTGGAAAGACTGCTACTGTGCATCGGATAGAGGCGACGAAAGACCGATTCGGCAAGCTCTGCGCAGGGTTCCACTGGTAAAACGAGAAGAGGCTGAACAAATAATAAAAGAGATGCAGAAAGGTGGAGTGATTGAACCTTCAACAAGTCCGTGGAGCTCACCGGTCGTGTTAGTTAAAAAGAGGGATGGAAGTCACTTTGGATACATTATTTGGTGCAAAATGGTTTTTCTTTCTAATTGTCCGCTTTTCATCTAATTGTGGAATTAGAAAGCGGGTACTGGCACGTGGAGATCGAGAAATCTGATCGTGAGAAAACTGCTTTTATAATTGGAGATGGATTGTGGCAATTTTCCGTAATGCCATTTGGATTATGCAATGCGCCGGCGACCTTTGAAAGTCTGATGGAACACGCTCTAAAGGGATTTCATTGGAAGACATGTTTGGTGTATCTTGACGACACCATTGTAATGGGCAAGAGTTTTGATGACCACTTTAAGAATTCGGAAGAAGTCTTTAGTCGAATTTCCCCTTCCGTTTTATTTAAAAAACAAGTAACTTACTAGGCCACAAAATCACTACAGATGGAACACACACGGATGAAGATGAAATAAAATCAGTAAAAGAATGACCTCGCCCTAAAAATTTTCATGAAGTTCGAAGATTTCTAGGGCCCTGATATATATATATATATATATATATATATATATATATATATATATATATATATATATATATATATATATATATATATATATATATATATATATATATATATATATATATATATATATATATATATATATATATATATATATATATATATATATATATATATATATATATATATATATATATATATATATATATATATATATATATATATATATATATATATATATATATATATATATATATATATATATATATATATATATATATATATATATATATATATATATATATATATATATATATATATATATATATATATATATATATATATATATATATATATATATATATATATATATATATATATATATATATATATATATATATATATATATATATATATATATATATATATATATATATATATATATATATATATATATATATATATATATATATATATATATATATATATATATATATATATATATATATATATATATATATATATATATATATATATATATATATATATATATATATATATATATATATATATATATATATATATATATATATATATATATATATATATATATATATATATATATATATATATATATATATATATATATATATATATATATATATATATATATATATATATATATATATATATATATATATATATATATATATATATATATATATATATATATATATATATATATATATATATATATATATATATATATATATATATATATATATATATATATATATATATATATATATATATATATATATATATATATATATGTATATATATATATATATATATATATATATATATATATATATATATATATATATATATATATATATATATATATATATATATATATATATATATATATATATATATATATATATATATATATATATATATATATATATATATATATATATATATATATATATATATATATATATATATATATATATATATATATATATATATATATATATATATATATATATATATATATATATATATATATATATATATATATATATATATATATATATATATATATATATATATATATATATATATATATATATATATATATATATATATATATATATATATATATATATATATATATATATATATATATATATATATATATATATATATATATATATATATATATATATATATATATATGTATATATATATATATATATATATATATATATATATATATATATATATATATATATATATATATATATATATATATATATATATATATATATATATATATATATATATATATATATATATATATATATATATATATATATATATATATATATATATATATATAT